>CM023099.1:25396396-25850032 GCA_013103745.1 Gardenia jasminoides | reverse complement strand
CCCCTTTATATGCATGATAGATATCTGACCAGATTGTGATATAGAATATTGTTCTATAATTTTTAGAGTATTTTCTGGAGTTCTTGGTTTCCAATTAAAACTAGCTGAACTAGCCTCATTAACTTTTATCTACTTTAATAAATTCTGAATTATTTGAACTGTATATAGTAGGTACTTAATGCAACCGGTACATTGGTGGTAAATTTATTAATTTCACTGAAACTAGAAAAACGTTCATGCAAAATAGATTACTGATCTTTTGTGTTTAACTAAAAAATGCATTTAAGGTCTAAAGTTATTGCAGAAATAGATTACTGATCTGCGTTTAACTAAAAATGTAATTCTATGTCAAAAGTCATTGTAAAACAGATGCCGGTTAGTAAGATGCTGAAGATGCCTTTGGGCACATTACCCGTAAGGTACTTGGCATACCAACGCGTCTACTAGATTTACAGGTGCTATCAGACAGCATTTATGGACAAGATCACCACCAGATGCCAAAGCATTCTCCTGCAAGGCCTTTGAGTGAAAGCAGCCAGGATGGATGAGAATTTATTCATGATTAGGATTACAGGATAAGAACACTGCCAGAATTAGAGGGTGGTTTATTAAAAATTATCTTATGGGGAGATTGCACTGATAAAGTCTACTTATTGGGTACCTGAATAAGTTTTGAGCAGTACTCATGGTGCTGAGGTTGCATGGTCTGAAGTGTGCTTGCCTCTAAAAGAAGGGGATTGGGAGTACCTAGAGTAGAACTGGAATAATTAAGTCGTACCATGAAATGGCTGTGGAATATATACCAAAAAAAGGTACCTTATGGATCCATTGATTCACGAGTACTTGCTAAAGCACTTCTTTTGGGCCGCCAAGATCTCTAAACTATATGTGGAGTTAGAGGAAAATTCTGTGACCAAAGTTGGGAGGACTGTTTTGTGTACAAAGTCGCAGGATGGATCCAACATCTTTTGTGGCATGATCCTTGGCACCCTCTGGGATCAATCTATTATTTCTGAATTTAAGAGCCATAGTATGGATCGAGTAGCTACTATCATCAAAGAATGGTGGCATTGGCCAACCTGTAGAAGGGTGTGAGCGACAATTTTCTATTAGGTGCATAGGGTCAATCCTAATAACAAAATTGGTTCTTAGAGTATTAAAGGGTCTAACTCATAGAATGAGTAAATTTTCTATTTTAATTGCTCACAAAAGATAATGAAAATCAAATTAAATAACTTAATGTTCAACTAAGAAATTAAAATAAATTGCCAAATCGAAAATAGTGGTTAGGAGTAACAATAGACAAGAAAAGTTTAGGTGTCGACATTTAAACCAAAATTTTGAATTAATTCTCCAATGATTTCTAGACAAACCGAATCACACAATTATATTTTAAATCATCTTCAATTACATTTAAGAGCAAATCGGCCGAGAGAGCTCTTCTTAAACTATTGATTTGTCTACTTTTGCCCCCTCATCTATTTATTTCCGATTAGCTTCTAAACAAGTTATAATGTATATATTCTTTGGCCATTTCAAATACAAACTCACTGAATTCAGGTATTATCAGTCTGGGACCCCAACAGACGCTCGAACCTCCGCAGAGATAATTAGACTTCGAAAGATTCATGATGTACGGCTCATTCGACATTAGTTTAAATAGGTTTAACTGAGTGGGATATAGATGCCTGTTATTAGGAACATCATTTGATCAATAGTTCAAGCGATTTGCACGAAGACAGGAAGTTGAATGGAGTGGGTTATCGTAAAGCTTGCAGCTATTATTTCACCCAAGCTTGCTTACGAATTCCAATTCTACCTAAGGGATAACATCTCAAAGGGCTTTGTCTGATTGTCGTCTCTGTTGAAAGTACCTTTGCATAAGTCGAATGGGTTTGATGTAGGGCTTCATAGGTTTATGTAAAGTGAAATCACCCCTCAAAAACAACAACATGGGAAACAAAATCGCACCTGGTCTTTGTTGGTGGTTGGCTAGGGTCCCACTGTATTTGTGGTCCAATATTGTAACAAGCTGCCTGCAATTTGGTTGTAAATTATTCTGTAGATTGACAAAAAGTCATTCTCAAATGGAGATTGTTTGAATATTTGGCATGTTATGTATCTAATAAAATTTCAAAGCCCAGTGCTATATTTAAAATACACGACAAAACACGTAAAAATATATCGATTTTAAAATATAACGGGTTACAATTCCGGAGATTTTCTCAAACTGGTGGGCAGAGAGACTGATTCTTCTCTTCAACACTAATCCAAGCGGCTTCAGAGTTTGTTCTTAATGACTTCTTCAAATCTTGATACAGAAGATTTGAAATGAGCACCGGATGAATGATCTCGAATGCGAAGACGACTTGAAGAACTTGCGAGCCTTTGCAACTTTCTCGCTTTCAAGACTCTGTGTGTTGAGATGCGTTGATGTAGTCACTTTGGTAGAGACTCTCCCTATTTATAGTTGTAGAATGGGGTACATATGCATTTCTTAAGTAAAGACATCCAGTTTTACAAGGACAATCTCTTGAATATTATCTCTTTATTTTGTATTTATTAACAAAGAGATATTACCAACATGTATTTCTCGATTGGCTTATTCAGAGACATAATTTGCAATAATTTCATTGGATGGTCCTTTGCAGTATATGCTAAGACATATATATGGACTAAACAACTCTAAATATTATCTCTTTAATAAGAAATAAATATTGAGATATTTATCCAAATTTGCTTAGTCGAAGCATGTGACATGCATGCCATTTGATTGGGCTGAGACACTCCAAATATACTTTCATTGGCCGAAGCACCTCAACTTGACACTTGAGAGATATAACTATTGTCAAATAACCAATTTTCCACGTGGTGCATGACATATGGCAATATTTGATGGATAAAAATATGCTATGAATATAATTTATAGACCAATGGAATTTAGGAAATTAATTAAAATTCCATTGTCTACAAATGCCCCTCAAACTTGCTCGTGAAATTAGAATTTGAAGACACAAGTTTCGATATATTTTTCCAACTTGATTTGCATGTTGTCGAAACACCAATTTCCAATAAAGATCATAAATGTGCTAAAACATGAAGCTTGATAAACTCTATAGTCATGGCTTCTAAATTGGTGTTTGGTGACCATGCAAATCGCTTTGAGCACACGTGCACACCTGGACAGAGCTGGGTTTTAATTTTCAAGGCCAAACCATTTGATGTATACACTGAATTTACTCTCCACCGCCACAATCATCAAATGCGTGGAACTATACTTTAAATGATCACATACATGTACTTCATATTCATCGTGGCTAAGGTTTCCAGCTTTCCTTTGCATTATAGGATTTCAAATAACATACGCGCATTTGACATCTTAAAACCTAATCGAAATCCTTTCTCTTTGCAAGCTGTAAATGGCGCCATCTCCTGTCGGACCAATAAATTTGGTGCTCAACAACCGCCAACTCAAATATTATATAACTTTATGCTTGACTAATCCCACCATGTATGAATTCCATTCTTTATTGAATTGAAAAGTAAGTAGATAAGCCAGCTAATATCTCAATGGATTGTTCTTTGTTTTGCTAAACGCTTAGCTTGATACAAATTCCAAAATTATTTTGATTCTAGCAAAACGAGGCAACACATCCAATCCCACTTCAAGTAGAGATGGTTTCAATCTTGAATTCTCTCGATCCAATGCAAAGTTCCAACTATATACCCCAAGCTAGAGCCATTCACCCGCTTAATCAAAGCTACAAAATTTCACTTTGTTTATTTTTTTTTTTTGGTCTTTGCGCCATCGCCATTTGCTGTAAAGTTTTTTCCCCTTTTATTTTCTCGCGGATTACCGCCATCCTTGTCGCTGTGAGCCATCAGATAAGTCGCTGTCGCGATCTCAATTGATCTTTGCAACTTCCAGGGTACCATCGGTTTAAAGCTCATAGGTAACTAGTATGGATCACCTTGTCGATTGAAAACTATTTAATATTCTTACCATCCCATTGCTCATATTGATCAATCCAAGAACCGACTAGTACTTTGCATTGAACATTATTCCATCCAATTGATTGAATAATTCAAGAACCGACTAGTACTTTGTTGAGTCTTTTCCCTTCTTTTTTTCAATCAACTTAGGTAATTTTACTACCATAGTTTTATAAAAAAAATTACTTTTTCCATCACAAATATTTTCTTTTGCAAAATTTTATAACCATGCAAATCAAGGACTACACCATACCGGTTCCACATATCTCATTGACTGATGAGTGAGGAGGACCTCAATCAAAAAGTGTGTCGTTCTATGTCTACAAACAAGCGTTCGGCAGCCTTGCTGAGTCTTTCATCCCTCTTGATGCATTAATGCATCTTGAGGACTGGACTAGCAAGTGGACAAAGGAAGTTGTGGCACCGTCTACTTTTTCTACCACGTCAAAGAAGGAAGAGGTGGTCGGTTGAATTCATCTCTTCACAATGGAGATCCGTGGATAGCTAAGTTCACACTTCCATTCATGAGCTTCAACTTTGACAAGCCCTCACGAGGGATTTCTTCATCTTTCTTTGGTGAGGCGATTCACATCTTGCTATTGGGAATGGGCCTTGGAGGACATCCTTGAGAGACATAAGGAAGTGTCTCACACATGCTGGAGTGTTTGAAGCTGTTCACGCCACACGCATACACCATGATGATCGCTAGAAAACATCTACAGCTTTCTTCAAGCAATCTTGGTGTCCTTCCACCAACACGCTTCACACACCTATCTGGGAGTTGTCTATCTCACTTTGGGATCTCTACCGACTTGGTGGCCTTTCGCCTTGAAGGTGCTTTCTTTGATGAAGTTGTCCCATCCGCTGGGAGAACTCTCAATGTCGACAAGGAAGGAAAACTTCTTCTTCCGAAGTCGCAGACATCTCTTCAGCGCACTCACCACCACCTTTGGACGCAAGGAGCTGGTGAGGAGTGCAAATTAAAGATTGATTCACTTCTGGTTCAAAGGGAGATGAGAGATATAGAGCTCCTCTAGATAGGATGACTAGAAGAAGGACCACGCCGAACCTAAGTCAACACACAATCCTTCCGAAGTGTGGAGCCATGTCATCGCTGTCGATATGAAAGACTATTGCATTCCTTTGACACACCGCACGCCCAAACATCTTTTGAGAAAGGAAACCTACATCGCAGCATTCTTGGATTTGTAAATTTCTCTTACCAAGCAAGAAAGTTGACCACATTCGCTGCTAAGTGTCTTCAAAGCGGCATCCTTGATGGCTGTGGAAGAAGTTCCGCCTTGCAATTCGGTCCTGCATGAAAGCATCTATCATGGGTTGAGGGAGATTGTCCACGCTCCTAACCTACAAGGTTGTGACGCCATTTTTTCCTATCCACTATGTTTATGTTTGATCGGTCAATACTTTGACGTGTATTATGAAAATAACCAAGTGAGCGGTCATCACGACGCATGACGAGATTCAGTAGGAGAAATGGCCATATTCCATGGCAGAAGAGGAAACATTTAAAGAAGTGAATCCATCAACCCTCTCAAACTATGTCAATCGGTAAGGAGGAAACGATGATGACCGGATAATGGATCTTCGCCTTCAAGGCACATGAATTACTTCATAGCCAAAGATCCCGCTATTACTTAACTCTACGTAAGGATAATACTTTCATTGTTGAATGCTATAATCCTTGCAGATTTAGTAGGCAATTTGGCTTTGTCAAGACATTCAACAACTTGAAGGAAATCACCTGCATACACATACTTTGGGAGAATCTATTCAGCTGTGAGAATCTTCAATTCAAGGTGCAAACCCAAGCTAAAATGATCATACCCATGCAGCGGAGCATCCTTAATTACCAAGGACTATGATACTTGGTGGTCATTATGTCACATAGTGTTTCTCTCACGCCTAAGCTGCCAAGATTCCCTGCGCAGTGAAAAGCAACCATCACCAAAGAAGCCGCAAAGCTACTCAAGAGGGAAAAACTCTGCTACTCGCTTAAAAAAGCTGTGAATGTGAAAGAAACAAACATCTTCAACAAAATTGGTGGAGAAGACGCTTCCAAACCTTCAAGGAACTTCGATGATGAAATTGAAGTGTTAGACAACCAAACATTTGCAAAGGCAGCCGGAAGGAGAGCAACCAAGCTACGTCAGAGTCTACTATCCATTCATCTGGAAGTAGAGCGCAGCCAAGATCATCATTGAATAGATCAAAGAAGCTAAACTAAATCTTCGACGTGGAAGATTTGTCTATTTCTCCATCTTTGGTTAAAGTGTCACCACTTAAGGTACCCAAATACGCAAACTTAAATCATTCCTCATTTTTCCTATTATCATTTCTTATCTTATGTCTTCTTGAACTTTCAGCCTGAGAGCTATGCCAAGAAGGAATTGGGAACAATCGCCATTGAGATTGAGGTCGATAACGCAATTATAAACAATAAGATCATGAGATCACCGTGAGTAGCCCCAAGCAATTTGTCACCTTGGTCGTCTACCTCATCTACATGCAAGGCGCCCTCGTTTATATGAACGAAAGAAGCACAATGTGGCACCGCCTAATTTCATAGGCAAAAGTGATTCAAGCACATCAAGGAGATACTTGCAAAGTCTATGGAAGGATCTTCAGATGATTCTGAGACCTCTAGAACCAGTATCTTCTTTGAAGGAGTATGCAGATGATATTATCGCAGAGATTGTAAGGACAGATCCTACAAGTGGTCTCCCTTTGAAAGAGTCCTTGGCAGAGTTGTTCACTATGGCCGAGACATATGACTCTTCAGTATCTTCATCATGGGAGAAGATGAGCAAAGAGGCGCATGTAGAGCTTCTTTCCAAAGCAACTGCTAAACTTGAGGAAGACGAAGCAAAAGAACAAGAATTAACTACTTGCTTGCAGAAGCTTGAGGGAAAGTTGCAATCCTTGGGAGATAGGAAGAGAATTCTTCAAAAGGAACTTGCAGACGTAGAAGATCAATGTAAGAAAGTTAATTTAACAGTTGATCAAAAGCACGATAATTTTAAGGAGATCCAAGCCAGGGTATCCCAAACTCGTGATGAGATCTCCTCGCTTAAAAATGCCAACATCCTAACTGATGAAGCGGCGAAAGAACTTGAAGACATGAGATCCTCCCTTGAAGCCTGTAGAGGAGCAGTGATAGATTATAAATTTGACATTTAAATGTCTTCCCTCTTGTTCCCTTTTTCCTTGGAAAATTTCTTTACATTTTTCTTTCTTTCATGTAATGAAACTTCCTTCATTTTTTTTAAAGTAATAAAACATTTTCTTTCTCTTATCTTGTGATTTTTTTCTTTTTCCTTTTTTTTTAAGAGATATTAGACTTAATGTCTTATTGTTAAGAAAACATTTTCAGGGGGAAAGGGTTTTGTTTGGGGGGTGTAACTGAACTAGAGGTTGCCCCTGCTGCCTAATGATCCCAAAAGGGAATCAAGTCACACGTAGTTCCACCGCATACGCTTTAATCTCATGTGGGCGAGCTCTATTTGTTTACCACCTTAGACTTGGTGGAGTGTTTCAGCAGCTTAACCACATACTACACTATTGGTGGTTGCCATTCAGTTTTAGTTCATATGGGTCGTGAACAACATGCGCTTTAACTCATGCTATGGAGCCTTCAAATCATGGATAGTATTTTTCAAATACTTGCCATTGATGGGACCAATCCTTAATCCATCTTCAGCAATCAATCTGATGAACCATTGGAGTAGACTCTTGGACAACATATGGGTCGCCCCACTTAGAGACGAATTTTCTTTGTCCACCATGGGTGAGAATAATTGGTCTTCGAACAGCAAGAACCAACTCACCAACTTGGAAAGATCGAGGTCGGACACGCTTGTTGAATGCTTTGAGAGACGAGCTTGATAGCACTCCATTCTTTGTTGAGCCTCTAGTCTCTTTCATCAAGTGCTTCCAACTCCTCAAGGCAAGGCTAACGCTATCTTCCTCGTTAAGCCCTTCTTGGATTGCAATCCTTAGTGAAGGTATTTGGCATTCAAGTGGAAGAACAGCTTCAACACCGTAGACAAGTGCATATGGAGTTGCTTGCGTGGGAGTTCGAAAAGTGGTCCTATATGCCCAAAGAGCTTCTCCAATTCGAAGATGCCAATCTCTTTTCGACTTATCCACGATTTTCTTCAATAGATTGCACAAAGTCTTGTTAAATGCCTCGGCGAGCCCATTTGCAGCGGCGTAGTACATGGAAGAATTGTGCTGTTTGAATTTAAACTTTTCGCAAAGTTTATTCATTGCAGCATTACAAAAAGGCTTGCCATTATCGGTGATGATGTAACGTGGAACTCCATAGCGATAGATGATATTGAGACGAATGAAGTCCACCACATTTTCCTTCTTCACCTCTTTCAAAGGAGTTGCTTCAGCCCACTTTGAGAAGTAGTCTGTTGCAGCCAAAATAAAAATATGTCCTCCAGAAGACTTTGGTAGCGGTCCAACTATGTCCAATCCCCAGGCATCAAAAGGCTAGGAAGCAACGGTCGGATGCAATGCTTCAGGAGGTTGATGGATAAAGTTGCTATGAAATTGACATGCTTGACATTTTCTTGCAAAGTCAATGCAATCCTTTACCATCGTTGGCCAATAGTAACCCATCCTCTTTATGCGAAAGTGCAACTTGGGACCGGATTGATGTGCGCCACATACCCCAGAGTGAGCCTCTTCCATGGCATGTACAGCTTCATCTTCTCCA
This sequence comes from Gardenia jasminoides, assembly GCA_013103745.1. Lineage (NCBI taxonomy): Eukaryota > Viridiplantae > Streptophyta > Magnoliopsida > Gentianales > Rubiaceae > Gardenia > Gardenia jasminoides. The sequence continues at coordinate 25,841,295 of CM023099.1, read as the reverse complement.
AGGCATCGAAGAAACACCCCATCAAATGATCTCCGATAAAGTGTCTCCTTGTAGTGGATGAAACGAGGTGCTCGGCGACGTATGTCAACTCTTCTCTTTGGATCTTCAGGCAATCTTCCATAATCGAGATAATCAATTATGGGTTGACGCCAATCCTCCTCCCCAATTTCATAGACCGCGACATGATAAATATTTTCTTCTCCGCCATTGTCTTCTTCATCAAACATTGGAGGTACAACCCAATTTTGACATATTGGGACTTGACACCGAGAAGAGAGAGTAAGCATGGAAGCTAATTTTGCCAATGAATCGCCTTGTTGGTTAAGTTTCCTGACATGCTCTATAGTGACATACTCTAAGTACCCTATGAGTTGCTTGGCATAATTATAATATGGCACCAAGTCGGGTTTCTTCACCTCATAAATACCAAGAGATTGATTTACCACCAGTTTGGAATCACCATAAATCTTAAGATGCAACTGCTTCATATCTACAGCCATCTCAAGACCAAGGATCAATGCTTGATACTCCGCCACATTATTTGAGCATGTCAAGGTAAAGGAGTAAGGCAGCACGCCGCCTTGAGAAGTATAGAAGACGACTCCAAAGACCAGCCCCATTACGATGAGCAGCCCCCAAATACATTGACCATGGAGATTCCACCATATACACATCTTCATCGCAATTGTCGGTCAACTCCCATTCGGTGTATAGGATGGTCGGCTAAGAAGTCAGCTAACACTTGCTCTTTAACAGCTCAGGCGGGTACATAAATAATTTCAAACTGTTGAAATTGAAGGTACCATCTTGCTAGACGATCGATAACACGGTCTTGTCATGACATACTTGATAGGATTGGCCTTAGATATGAGTCGACAAGATGCGCTTGAAAGTAATGTTTCAACTTTGAATGGCAAATATAAGTGCCAAGCATAACTTTTCAATAGGTGAATACTTTAACTCATTTGCGTCATCATCCACTCAAGTAATATAGCATTCTCCTTGCCTTCATCATTTTCTTGAGCGAGTAGTGCCCGACCGACCGCTCTTGAGCGTAAATGTAGAGGATCAATGGCTTTCCGAACCGGTGCGCTAAAATGGAGGGTTCATGAGATACGCTTTGATGCTTTAATGCGCTTTCTACATGCCTCATCCCATTCAAGGGTACCTTTCTTCATCAGCGACCAAGGGTTGACATCTTCCAGCCAGATTTGAGATGAACCTTCGGATGTATGCCAATTTTCCTTGAAGACTCTTCAACTCGTGAATATTTGCGTGGTTCGTGCATCTTCATGATGGCATCAATTTTGGCATGATCAACCTCTATCCCACTGATTGACGATGAAACCAAGAAATTTGCCGGTTTACCCCAAATGCACACTTCAATGGTTCATCTTCATTGATATCTTCGGCATTGAAAAACTCTTCAAGGTCTTGAATATGATCTTCTCCTCTTGACTTTACGACAAGATCATCAACATAACATTCCACATTTTGATGCAGCATATCATCAAAAATTTTTGCATTGCCCTTTGATATGTTGCTCCAGCCGTTCTTCAATCCAACGGCATTACTTTATAGCAATATATTCCTTTGGGAGCTAAAAGTCGTGAGCTCCTCATCTTTGGCTACCATAATGTATTTGGTTGTAACTGAGGATCCATCTAGAAATGACAATGCTTCATACCCCTGTAGCATCAACTGCCAACTCGGATGGGAGTGGAAAATCATCTTTGGACAAGTTTCATTCAAGTCTCAAAATCCACGCAAACTCGAATTTGTCCATTTTTCTTTTCACGTGGACAATGCTTGAAATCCACGGTATTTTACTTCCGCATGAAACCAGCTTCAATCAACTTGTTTACCTCCTTCTCTATCAAAGGAATCAACTCAGTCGAAAGCGCCTTTGAGCTTGTTTGACGTGTTTTGCTCCTCACCGATGATAAATTGTGAACAGCAATTTTCGATCCGCACTGCATTTCTTGATAATTCCAAGCTAAGACGCCTTTGAACTCGAAAGCAGAGATCAACGTATTCTTTTCTTCTTCGAGTCATCCATGAATTTATGTAAATCGGCGAGGATCATCACTGCCAAGGTTAATTTCCTTTAGCACATCACCGTGGATTTTACCCTACCTCAAATTCGTGAGGAGCATCGCTCTCTTCTTCTTCTTCAAGATCATTGATTGTAATGTGATGGCAAGAGGCAGTGCTTTCTTTATCTTGCTCATCAACGATTGTCTCAATCCTTGCATTAAACAGATCACCATAATGTATGAAGAAGTTGGTGACTCGTTTTTCCGAAACATTTTCCTTTGTCGGAGCAAGGCTCTTTTCTTGTTTGACAACTTGTCGTTCTTGTTTTGGAGCATTTAGTTTCTCATGAACCGTTTCAAACTCTTTACCCCTAAGTCACAAAAACGGAAGTGCGCTTTGACTTGTTCCCTAATCTATCAAGACAGATCTTCCTCGACTTGTTACTTCTCTTTCCACATTCACATAATTGCAGTTTGCTCTTTGATTGCTATGCGAATGGGTGAAGGTGGTTGATAGCCAAGACCCATTGACAAATTTTCAACAAGCATGGCCTCTTTCCTTAGCATCTTTGAGTAGAAGTCAATCCATGAGCCTTTTCACCGCTATTTCGGAAGAAGTCGCCCAATGTATTCTTCTCATTTGGTTGTAACCAGCTTTAGTAGAAGTCAGTATGCATTGGGGTCAAAACCCTCTTGGGTCCGAGTGGTTGGCAACGAGTTATGTTCCACTGCAGGTTCCTCCTTTGGACGCACGAACCCTTCAAGGATGACTTTCTCACTCTTCACGGGTTCAATCTTGGTTAGTGGAATATTTAATGCATTACTTCCAACAAAAGGAGATTGTCCTTCCTTCCTCCTTGATTTTGGAATATAACACAGCAGAGGCTGTTTCGACTGTTGAACTTCCTCTTTTACGATTCTTTCTTCTTCTTTTCACCTTGCAAATAAAATTTGGCATCAGCAAAATGTGCTTCACCTCGTGAAAGGCTTATTATCCGCAACAACTTTCTTGACTACACCATCATGATAATATTTAAAGCATTGATGAAGAGTGGATGGTATAATCTCATTCTCATGGATCCATGGTCTTCCCAAGAGCATGTTGTAGGAGGTTTTGGCATCAATAACATGGAAGAGTGCACTTGAAGATAACTCGCCAATCAGCATCTCGATCCTTATGAGGCCAATTGCTCTTTGCCCCCCTTGATTGAATCCTTGGATCATGAGGCGGCTTTGGGAGAGCTCATCACTTGAAATTCCAAGCTCCTTCATGGTACATGCATGATGTTGACAACAGATCCTCCATCTATGAGTATCCCGATTTATCTTTTGCTCTCGAGCATATCCACTGACGAACAAAGGTCGATTGTGGGTCTTGGAGCCAATCATCAAATCATCATCATTAAAGACGATAGTTGTTGCACAATCTGCTGGTGCTTTATTAGTAATTTTAAGTTTCTCTTCAAACTTAGCATCAATTTGTGCCACTTCAGAACTTTCAGACGTGACGACATTGCAAGAGACATAGTCATCACCATCACTCAGATATCCCATTGGCATAAATTCCTTCAGTGTTATAGGCTGACGAGCCTTTTGGAGAGGCAGGTCATCCGAAGGGATTGGAGCCATTGTCATCCTTCTCGGCTTTCTCACTATTTTGCGCTTCCTTGTTGCTTTGGATCTTGTTGTGCGGATGCTTTTCGAAGGAGCATTTTTCTTCACCTTTGGTTTGTGTGTCTTCTTTCGGGTGACGAGAGTCCATCCTTCATTATCGTTCTCCACGGCACTTTTATTTGAAGATTTTTTAATCATCTTCTTCATGGATGGGATACTGCTTGATAGGGATGAAGTGAAAGAGGCTTCTATCGGACAGCCAAAAGAACCAAACATTATGGTGGTTTGGTTTGCGGACACTTTGTCCTCTTCAAGAAGAATTTGACCTTGACAAGTTAAATCCATGATTTTGTCTTTGAAGACAAAACATTTTGTGAGGGGATGACCGATCAAACGGTGGTAGCAGCAGTAATTTGGATCATTAACTTGGCCTTCTTCCTCGCGTGTCATTTCAGGAAGTTCAATGAGTTTTGCCTTGAAGAGATCATCGAACATTCCTTGCAAGTCTGAATCAAGGAAAGGGTATTCCTTTTCTTGCATCTCTTTCAAAGTGGGCTTTCTTGTTGGCCTACCTTGTGAAGAGTCTAGCCTTTCAGTGACTTTTCTACTCACCTTTGTGGCAATTTTCATAGGTGCCGAATTTGTCACCATTGATTCCTTGTTGTTGAGTTTTGGAGGAGACTTGCCTCCTTTCTTGTTTTCTTGTCTCTCGTTATTTTGACGAGAAGGTTGAACACGGGGAACTTGAATTGGAGAATCGTCAGTTGCATTAGCCATAATGCTCAATTCCATGTCATGAGCTCGGTGGCTAATTCTTCAAATGTGTTTGGTCGAATGCCCTGCAAGATGTAACTTAAGCTCCAATGCATTCCTCGGATGCACATTTCTATGGCAGAAGCTTCAGAGAGTCTATCTTTGCAGTTGAGACTTAAGCCTCTCCATCTATCAATATAGCTGACCACAGGTTCATTCTTCCATTGACGGGTGTTGGTCAACTCCAGCATGCTTACAGTTCTTCGAGTGCTGTAGAAGCGATTGAGAAACTCTTGTTCAAGTTGTTCCCAACTATCAATGGAACCGGATTCAAGATCAGTGTACCAATCAAACGCATTGCCCTTCAAAGACCGAACAAATTGTTTGACCAGCAGGTCACCGTGTGTTCCAGCATTGTTACATGTTTCAACGAAATGAGCTACATGTTGTTTTGGGTTGCCCTTTCCATCAAATTGTTGGAACTTAGGTGGTTGATATCCAGCAGGCATTGCTAGGCTGTCAATCCTAGCAGTGTATGGTTTGGAGTAAGTGAAGCTTGATTTTGGGCCACTTTCCTTTTTGCCTTTGATCATGTCTTCAACGAACTCCTTCAACTGATCCATAGGAATTGCTCCTTCAGCAGTCACGTACACTTCTTTCATCTTTTCTTTTCCTCTAGATGAGGAGCCCTCTCGATCTTGGTGCTCTTTAGAGTTTATACGACTTCCTTCAGGAGCACCATCCTTTTGGTTGACGAGTTGAGCAATTAGAACGTCTTGGTCCTTGATGTGCTTCATCATAGTCTCCATCATCTTGGACATGTTCAAGACTTGCTCTTCCAAACTTGCAGTATTTGTCATCATGGCAGGCATAGCAGAGGAAGCTGCAGAAGTTGCAGAATCTTCAATGAAGAATTTGGATTGAAGAGTTCCATGAGAGGAAGCTGATCCGGTGCTTGACAGATCATCGTCATACTTGAAGAGTTTGGATTCAGATCCCAACTCAAGCATGGTAAGTGTCTTCTCAACTGAGGCGGAAACATCCTTGAGCTCCAAGGCAGGAGAAGAGAGCATTGGTGATGTCAAATCAAAGACAGGAGTTGATGCAGTTGGAACTTTCATGCTACTTTGAGTGGAAGCTCTTGTCATGCTCCTTGTCACAGGACGGACAACATGAGTAGGTGCAGCAACATATGCAGCTTCAGATTTGGCATCAACAGCCTTGGAACGAGCAGCAGCAGACTGGTTGTTCTTTGAAGCCATTGATCGATACGTGTTGTCAAATATTTGAAGAGAAGAGATGGAAGGTAGAGATGGTCCTACCGGGCGTGCCAGAAATTTGTATGCAATAAAATTTCAAGTCTGCAAAAGAATTACAAGACAAGAAAATACACGAAAAATATGAAAAATATAATGATTTTAAGAAAATATACGGGTTACAATCTCCGAGATTTTCTCAAACTTGTGGAGAGAGAGACTCCCTCGATTCTTCTCTTCGAACACTAATCCAAGGGTTTCGTAGCTTGTTCTTGGATCAAATGCCGACTTCTTCAAATCTTGATATAGAAGATTTGAAGAACGTGACGAACACCTCGAATATGAAGACGACTTGAAGAACTTGCAGAGCCTTTGCAACTTTCGAAGCTTTCAAGAAGACTTGTGTGTTGAAATGCGTTGATGTGTCAGCTTTGGTAGAGAGACCCCCCTATTTATAGTTGTAGAATGGGGTACATATGTGCTTGGCTTGCAAGACATCCAGTTTTACAAGGATTGAATCTCTTGAATATTATCTCTTTATTTTGTATTTATTAACAAAGAGATATTACCAACATGTATTTCTCTGATTGGCCAGGCCTGTAGAGACATATGACGTGGCACAATTTCATTGGATAGTCCTTTGCAGTATATAAGACATATATATGGACTAAACAACTCTAAATATTATCTCTTTAATAAGAAATAAATATTGAGATATTTATCCAAATTTGCTTAGTCAGGAAGCATGTGACATGGCGCCATTTGATTGGGCGAGACACTCCAAATATTTTCATTGGCCAGAGCACCTCAACTTGACACTTGGAGAGATATAATTGACTGTCAAATAACCAATTTTCCACGTGTGCATGACATATGGCAATATTTGATTGGATAAAAATATGCCATGAATATAATTTATAGACCAATGGAATTTAGGAAATTAATTAAAATTCCATTGTCTACAGCGTGTACCTTTATGTTGTTGTTTACTAGTTATTTACGAGGTGATTAAGTATTAAAATCATACTTTATTGTGCAGAACATGGAAGTGACTATTTTACTTGAAGATTGCACCACGGGGGCAGCTTTAATGATTCGAACCACAAGTTTTACGCTGGTGGGGAAGTTGACCGTGTAGATTTATGTGATGCTGATAAGATGTCAGTACATGAGATTAATGAGATGTTAAAGAAATTGGGGTACGGGGAAGAGGATGCAATATTCTACTATTACCTTGAGCCTACAAGTCTACTAAGTGATGGGTTGAGAGAATTGCAAACTGATAAACACATCAATGAGTTCTGTTCATGAGTGAAGGAGTATAAGGTGATGGAAGTTTACTGTGATCATAAGAGTATTGAAGAGATACAACAAATGCAAATGAATGAGCCTGTGCATGATAATGGATGGGTACACAAATCTGGTGTCTTGATAGAAGAAATAGATGATGAAGGAAGAGTCATACAAGAACCTTGTACTGATATTGTGGTCGGAAAAAGATTAAAGACTGCTGGAAGCAATATTAAGAAAAAGAGTGTTGCAGGTCCTAGTGGTAAGCATACTGCAACAGCAGCTGCAACTAGAAGTGCAACGGCAGCTGCAACAGAACCAACCATAAATGAAGGAGGGCATGCAACAGCACCTGTAACAGCAGCAACCAGAAATGAAGGAGGAACTGCAACAGCATCTGCAACAGCACCTGCAACATCAACAACCTGAAATGAAGGAGGGACTACAACAGCATCTGCAACAACACCTACAACATCGTAGGGGACCGCAAACAAGGAAACTTGAATGGGGATCAGCAACAAAGAATAAAGAATCGCAACAACTGCAACTAGAAGACTAGATGATGAGGTACCTATTGGTGGTGATAGTGACCATGCTAGAGATGATGATGCTGGCATTAGCAGTAGCTCAGATGATGAGCACTTCAGTGGAGATGATAACTACTGCAGAGATGACCATATGTTTGATGATATAGGAAGTGCAAGTCTTCATCAAGAGAAGCAACAATCAGTTGAGTAGCAGCAGCAGAATTCTAAAGTTGTAAATGAACCTGTGACTGAAGCTATAACAACCCAAGAGTCATAGAAGAAACCAAGCAAGAACAAAGCAAAAAAGTCTGCAAATGCACAAACTGGTTCTTCAGCCATTGGAGATGTATTTGCTGGGGACAGAGAGTATGCTGAATTGCATAGTGAGGAAGACTTAGAAGAAGATGGCAGGCCAAATATGCCTAAGTTTATTGATTTTCTACCTGATAGGGACATGAAAGACCCAAAGTTCTTCAAGGGACAGAGGTTTTCTGACAGCAAGGAGTTTAAAGCAGCTCTTAGACAATATGCCATTGTAAATGGCAAGCCGGTGAAGCCATGCAAAAATGAAAAGAAGAGAGTTAGAGCAAAATGTAAGCCTCCCTGTAAGTGGCATATATTTGCTTCCAAAGTTAAATGTCTTGGAAGCGAGATGACTTGGTAGTCAAGACTCTTTACGATAAGCATGAAAGCCCATGCTTAAAGAATAGAGCAATTAGTTCAAAATGGTTGGCAAATAGGTATGAAGATAGATACAGATCCAACCTTAAGTTGCCTGTGAGGGAGTTGATGCAAACAGCGAATGAAGAATATCGGTCCAAAATCTCAAGGGTTCAAGCATACAAGACAAGAGCCATGGCTGTGGATCAAGTTCAAGGTTCAGCAGCATCTCAGTATAAGCTTCTTGGAAGGTATTCTGAGGAGCTGAAAAAGACCCATCCTGGAAGTACGGTTGAAATTCTGTTTACTCCATTTAGAGAACCAAGTGGAAATCCCAGATTTATGCGCTTTTATTGCTGTTTGGGACCACTAAAAAGAGGCTTCTTTAGTGGTTGTAGACCACTAATAGGACTGGATGGTTGTCATACAAAAGAGACCCACCGTAGACAGATATTAACTGCTATGGGTGTTGATGCTAACAATGGGTAGTGGCCTATTGCATGGGCAGTAGTTGAGAAGGAAGCTGGGGAGCAATGGAGGTGGTTCATAAAATTGTTGGCTGATGATCTGAATATTGATAACCAGGGCCATTGGACATTCATTTTTGATCAACAAAAGGTTTGAATTTTATTAGTTGGGTTTGAATACTTTTTTTGTGGCAGAATCTCTATTTTTTTTAAACTATTGGATTTACTGTGCAGGGGCTGGATAGAGCTTTGGCTGAGATGCTTCCCGGAAGTGTGCATAGGTACTGTGTTCAACATATGTACTGCAATTTCAAAAAAAAAAAAAACATTCAGGCAAGGCCTTGAAGACAAAGATGTGGAACATAGCCAACAGCACCATAGTGCAGATGTACAATAGTGCCATGCAAGAGATGAAAGAATTTGCCACTGAGGCTTTCAGATGGGTACAAAAGGCACCCCATCCAATGCACTGGGTGAAGGCATTCGTTCCAGTATACAAAATGTGACATGCTGGTGAACAATATATGTGAACATTTTAATGCTTTTATTCTTGATTCTAGGGACAAGCCAATAATAACCATGCTTGAAGACATAAGAGAAAAGTTGATGCAGAGGATACAAGAAAGAAGACAAGGCCTGTCTAAGTGGGAAGAACTAGTAGGTCCTACCATTAAGGATGTAATTGACAAGAGGATCGAGCAAGTTGGTGTTTGGGAGACAATTTGGAACGGTTTGTATGGATATCAAGTCAAAGGACCAAGGGGATCAAAATTTACTGTAGATTTCAGAAAAAATAGTTGTACATGTTTGCTGTGGGATATAAGTGGTCTTCCATGTACACATGCTATTGCTGCAATGTTGGCATCCGGAAAGAATCCAATGCAGTGCACAGCTCCTTGCTATTCAAGGGAGGTGTTTGCTAAAATTTATGAGAATGTTTTGCTGCCAATAAGTGGAGTTGAACTATGGCCCGAGTCTAATCATTTAGAGATGGATGCACCAGTTGCTTGTGTTCAGCCTGGATGACCTAAAAAGGCAAGAAGACGGGACATAACAAAGGGAAGAAAAGAAGGGACTAAGTTGAGGAAGATAGTTGTAATGCACTGTAGGAAATATGGTGCAGTTGGACATAATGCTCCAACTTGTAAAAAAGAAAGTGCAACTGAGATTCATAACTCAGAAAAGGTATAAGCTCTTCAAATGACCAATTTTTTTAATTTGTTATTTGCCTGACTAACATGTGATCTTTCAGGTAAGAAGGAGAAAGGTAAAAAGAAAGCAGACTGAGGGACCTGAAGCTGAAGCAACTACTGCATTTCACTCAACTATAACCCAGCAACAGGAAGGGCAACATTCCAGCAATGATGAAAACAGACAATTCAATGAAGGACAAGAACAGGTCACTGTAACCGATCAACAAGAGCACCAACCACATCAACAACAGTCCAACAATGCCACACATGCACATTCTAGTCAACATCAGCATGAAGAACAACCCAGACAGTCAAATCAGGCCTCCAAGGCAAGAAAGAAGGCAAGATTGACTGATGCTGAAAAGGGTTGGATCAATTCCAATTATGCATATTTTGGAAAGCAGCCTCCTTTTAATGTTGGATGCTGGAAAGGAAAATGGGATAAAGGTGCAACTGGAGGCAATGGCAATGCAGGGAAAAATGAATGTACTGGGACAAGTGTTAGAAGACGTGGGAGAGGCAAGGGAAAGAGACCTGCTCCAACTTGATTAACTATAGTAAATAGTGGCATTGGATGCCTTTTTTGCTTTTGCATATTACTGGTACAATAGTCATACAACCTTGTGGCCAGTGTCATCTTTTTGTTGTTAGGTTTGCACGTTTTTAGATTAAAAATGTCACTATCCAGACTAAGTTGGGAATTAAAGTATGAAGAACCAAACTTCTATGATTGTTGTTAACAACTACTAACTGACAAAAAACAACATTGTTGGTTTCCATTCTTGTATGTTTATGTTGTGATGATTTTCATTTTATGTGACGCCCCTACCTCTCCCAAGGGCGAACCCAAGGGTATCAGCGGGACGCCTACATAATTCTCGCCAGGACTCACTACAAAATCCAAAATATAATTACAAGCATTCATTCCTCAAACCCCAATTAACGTCCAACCAAAAATACTAATTAACTTATAAGAGTAAATCCTCAATAATTTTTATCAAAATTACAACAATAGTAACTTCAAGTACAATAAACCTCTAACTTCACAATTAATATAAATCCTATACAAAAATACAGAAATCCTACCAAAGAAACTAAATCTTCGATCTACGATCCCCACTTCAAAACCTGTTAAGAAAAACAAATATATTGGGGTGAGCTAACGCTCAGTGAGGCCAAGAAAGCATGCACGAAAGCAAGTTAGAGCAATACTTTAACAATTAAAACAATTTAAAATAAAACAAGCAATATTTCACGTAAAGTAATTTGACAACACCATATAAAGGATACAGGTGTACACGAGTGGTAGAAGTGTCTACCGTCCTCAGGGACGTAACACGTACCTCCGATCCAAATTTCTGCATTTCCATAATCATATCCGGTCCATTTCATGAGCTCCGACTTTCAAATCAAAATGTTGACACTCCGTCAACCACACTCTCACATCCTGTAGACACCACTTGAAACCCTTACCCGTCTACTTACACCCCCTGTACCGGGCCCGCTCGTCAAGATATGTAAAGTTGGTATTACTCGAGTATACCTTGGTCGGCGAGCGCACTCCAACCGACATAACACTTTTAAGACCCATGGTTCACCAACCCCTCGACCAAGCCCCTATTGCCGGCCGAAGAAGGTTCCCTGATGGCGTTTGCATCCTCACAATTTTCAATAGCAATAACAATTATTCAAGCAATTGTAATTCAAGTAACACTTGTTCAAGCGGTCAAACAATTGACAATTCAAGCAGTCAAACTCATTTAGAGACAAATCAAATAAGGTGATGCGATAAAGTACACGCTCACCGAGACATATAAGCATGCTTCTCATATTATTAACATTAAATAAATCTTTTAAAAATCATGCACTTGAACACTCATCGAAGTCCCGTAAAATAAGTGAATGAGCAAGAAGCTTAAACTTCAGTAGTCGGGCCAACTTCCGCAACCTCTTCGTCACCTGAGCCAAAATGGAACTATCAATTTTAATTCGAACGGTTAAAACTTAAGATTTAACCTAACTCTCCAAGTTCACCAAAATCACTCAACTAAAGCTTCTTTCTCAGGCCACAACTCACTCAATATTCGTCAGAATTGAACAAGACTTAAAGCTACGGAAACTAGAATCAACATACTTAAAATCACTAGAAGACATCGATTGAAGATTCCAGAAGTAGGTTGAGCTAAAACGAACCAGAAAATCTGACACAACAACAAAATAGGAAATCAGGTTGGTAGATCAGCCATCTTTGCAATTTTTATGGTATTGATAGGAAAAGAACTAGCATGCAAGCCCTATACCATTAGAAAGCTTGTAAAGTCTAGTTTCAAACTCCACCGACGGCGCTCAATTTTGACTCTCGAGCAAAGAGTTATAGCCAATAGAAGTACAGGGGTTGACAAGACTGACGGCTACAATTTCCAGATTTGAAAAGCTATGTTTGGAACAACATTTGGGCATCGAAATGCCATTGAAAAATTACCAAGTTTTGTACAATCAAACCCCACTAGATGAACTATGTGTGTACCAAATTTGAGCCAAAAAATAACATGGGAAGATAACTTTTTAGATGGCCAAAGTTTGTGAAAATTTTAGAACCTAAACTGCCAGATTTTCTTCCTTTTCATTTTCAAACATTTTGCTCAAATAAAACAGCCCCAAATCAATCCAGCATTAACACAAAAGCTCTAGCAGCATCCCTTTATCAAATGGAGGCAAAATTTTGAATCAAAATGTTTCAAAAATGGGGCAATAGTTCGGCAAAGTACAAAAGGGATAAAATTCCAGATTTTTAACTCAACATTCAAGGACCTTTGTTACACCAAATGAACTCACATTTGCAAAACATTTCACCAACACATAGTGTAACATTTAAGTTTTCAAAACAACCAAGGAATCCACAAAAATAGAAATCCAAACTAGGCTTGAAAAATAGCAAAGTGATCCAACAGCTTTTCAATAAAAATTTCCAAGTTTGATTCTTCACTTTTCTCAAGTTTTTGCCAAACGTTTTTATGCACCAAAAATGCTCATTTTTGCAAAGTGTCTAGCCCTCATCTAGACCATCATCTTAGCAGTGAATAATCATGCAATAATGGTGCTGAAACAGGGCAAAATGACCCCAAAAGACAAGTGGCAGTTTTGAACATTCAAACTCCAAATTTTAAGCTTTCTTGGAAAAAGTTTCAGTTTTGAACAGTATTTTTTGAAAAAATCTTAACTTGAGTTCTACAAGTCCAAAATTTTTGAATGTTATACTGTTGGAAAATAGATTCAATGAACTAAAACTCTCAAGAAGACACTTTTACAAGATTCGAATCGAAAACTAATCAAATTCCAGATTAAATCTGTTGTCACAGTGTGAACAAAGCATATCAGTTTTGATTTTTAGTCAAATTTGAAAATTCACTAAAATTCACAGAAATTGAACTAGCCCTTGAAATTCATACTACGAAAAGCACTCAGATTCTAGTTTTGAAAACAACAAACGAAACTCAATTCAGACCTTTCTACGCCAAGTTACAACAGTTGAAAATAGGCTGCATGACCAACCCTGATTTTCTGGAAATTCCAGTTTCAAAGAACAACTTTGAGACATTATTTGAGCAATGAAATGGTACTAGTAAAACACCAATTTTACAGGCATAAACCTCAGTATATAAGCTACATTTTCACCAAATTTTAGCTAAAAATTCACACGGAAAGGTAGCGATGAAAGCAGCCAAAAACAGGGCAGCATGCATTTCCTTTCCTCTCGGTTTCCTCCTCTTCTTTCCTCTTTCATTTTTAGCAACTAAACACCACATAAACACCTCACATACACACACACACTACATCATCAACAGCCCAAGTTCACATGTGGTGGGATTTCATGGAGCCCACACTCAACCAAATTCAACAATAAAATCTAAGACAAAGAGCTACAAGCTCTCTTATTCTAGGAAATGAAACAAATGAGCCAAGTTCTTGGTAGTTAGCAAGTTTTACCTCAACTCAATCAAGAATCTTAGTGAATGGAAGATGAAATAGCTCACACAAGACCCCAATCCTCAAGCCCAACAATCGGATTCTCCTCTTCCTAGCTAGACCGAAACTTCCACCAAGAAACTAGCAAATCCTCAAGCTTTTGATTGCAACAATGGGGTTTTCTATTGGTGATTTTTAGAGAGCAAGAAGGGGAAGACGATGAAGAGGGGGGGCGGCTGTTTGGAGGAAAATTGGGGAAGAAAGGGGAGAGGGAAGAACCAGTCAAGAGAGGGAAGAAAGAAAGAAAATGAGTGGTGGTGGTTGTTTTGACTTTTGAAGCTTTTGTGGGGAAAAATGGAAGAAATGGAAGAAAGTGTACCGATTAATTCACTCGACGCGATATTACAATCTTGGTTTCCCTCTTTTATATATTCCAAATACATGTTCTAGCATTCGAAACTTATATGTAGTAATCGATCCTAGACCCGAGTATGAAATTTAAACATTCAAACAGTTTAAATTGAAAACATAGTTTAAATGTACAAAAATGCATTTTAAAACTTTTCGTGCCGTTACAATTGATAAATGACATTCAAATAATTCAAACTAATTTTAATGAAGTAATTTTATGAAATTATGGAATTTTGCAATTTTATAAATTAAATTGATGGTTAAACAAGGTTTTAAAATAAAAGGGTGTAACGTATAGTGTAATTGCAATTAAAATGATCTAAATCAATTATGCAGAGAAAATAAATAAATAAATAAATAAATAAGTCGAATAAAATGAATTTTCGGGTCCTCACAATCTTCCCCCCTTAAAAGAATTTCGTCCTTGAAATTCATACTTGAACTATGGAATAATTCTAGGTATTTCCTCCAAATTTCTTCTCTCAAGTTACTTCTTCGACACCTTGGTTCATTCACACTATCCTCAATGAAAGAATTCGCTTGATCCTCAATTCTTTCACTTACAGTTCACAAATTAAGAATTACTATTCACACTTGAAGTTGTTTATAAAGATTAAATCAAGTATAGAATCCATGAAAACTTAATCACTCCAATTATATGTATTCTATCTTTTCATTGTACCACACATAATTCAAAAGAGACCATTATGTCAACTATGATGTCAACCTTAATTGAAATGACAAAGGGTATCATAACCTAATCTCATAGTTCTAATACATATACCAATTAATACCACCTCAGCTTTTCTAGCAGCATCCAAAATTGTGACTTCCTATGAATCATAATTGTAATTTCCAAACTTCACTATTCTACTAATCATAACTTACTCCTAGCAATTCAAATCATACATTACACACAATAAGGCTCTTTGATGCGAATCCGAATCTCCAACCTCCCGCTTCTTGAAGATACGAATTTGCAACGTAGCGGAATGATTTATCTTGAATAGGTTATGGGTACAAAAGGAATGGAAATCCTACGACCCCTCTAACCATCGAGATTGCGAACCTACGAATTGAATCTCAACCCACAGTCTAGCGAATTAGTGAACCAAGGAATTTGGTAGAATGGCGTCGCAACTCAACGCGATCTTGAATTGATAAGCCTAAATTTGAACAAAGGAACTCATTCACTTTGTATCAAGGGTCGTTACCAAGGAACAAGAAAAGAGAAAACTCTCAGCTTTTCATCAAAATTGTCTTCATGTTGAATAATGAAAAAGTGTTGGCTATTTATAGCCTACAAGACTCAAAAACCAAGACTAAAAAGGAAACATAAGTTTGGCCAGCTCTAAAAGCTTTAGGAAACCTAAAACAAACAATAAGGAAATCAGCCCTTTAGGCAACTACTAATAACCTGACTACTAAACAATTAGGAAACAATTTAAATAAGCATTCGGTTAAGGTAACTCAAATTTTGGAAACTACCTAACCGATGCTTTATTTGACCTGACACATGACTAAGGAAAGCAAGGAAAATGGACAGTAATGCCCTTCCTTAAGAATCTAAGCAAATGGCTATCTAGCATAACTAGGCTTGCTTGGATCCATAGGATGTGTCAGCTTGTCGCTTCTTCCTCCTAGCACTTGACCAACGTTTCCCAAGGAACTTGACCACCTTAGAACGAATTCTTGAAAATCTCAACTTGGAATGAATCAACTTGAGGCATTTGCACTTATTATGAATATGTAAGCATACGTTGGCATCCATGCTCACATCACTCTTGGATTCATTCCTTTCCAATAAAGATAAAATACAGTTTTGTATATAAAATCAAAATGTTCAAACTTTTAAGAAAATGGTATAAAATTATCAAAATAACTCTCACAAGAATGAATTCTTGTGTTCTTAATCGTTTGAAAAAGGCACTCTTAATTAACTTTAAAGTGAGAAGAGTAAGATATTGGGGACATAAATGGCTTGGCTAATTTTTTTTTTAAAGAAAATCATTCTAATAAACTCAAGTTTCACGAAAACACCATAAACAAGAAATGTCTAAAACTTAAACAAGAAAACAATGTTGCAAATACTAAATTGCTTCCAAAATACATATATATCAAATCTAAATATTAATATCTAGAAAGGCGAAGAAATACAATATTAAATTAAAACTTTTGAATTCATTCTTTGAGTTAAACTTCACTTGAAATTGATAAAACTAAAATATAAGGCTTAAAGATGAAACACTGAAATTTTTTTTTCCAAAAGTCAAGTACAATAGGTTCTATTATCAAAAGTGGATTAAATTTCATCCCATAAGCTATTTAGTTTATATCTAAAACTGCAAGAACCATTTTACATTTCCTTGATTCATGGATCGTTGAATCTTAACTACTAATTGTAGGACAAAATCTTTCACCATCACATGAATAAAAGTTTACAACTCTTAAACCCAAATTGTTTTACATACACAGCTATGTTCGAGCATAGATCGAATGCCAAATCATCATTGCTAATATCTAGCCGTCTCATGAATTTAAAGCAAACCATTAATTTACTTTACAACCTAAACATGACTAATTCACCTCCTACAAAACTTTATCCCTTCTTTTTTTTTTCCCTTAATTCCTAAACTAGTTCACCGGTATAAGAACTCGACAATTTACCAAATGTTCTAAAATGTCAATCCTTCAATTAGTGGCGGTGTTTACTCAATCTTCCACTTTGCCCATCTATCTTCATTTCCATTTAGTCTCGAACATTGGATTACTTTTGGAGGTTTGTCTACTTAAGCACACGTCTTCGACCCCTATCCGTCTCTAACCATCCATAATTTTAATTATGTTTAAATGCGAAAATAAAATAGTTCTTCAAAATAATGTAAGGGAGTCAATAGTAAAAATATTTGAAATAGAAACTACTGGCATACATTCACATTAGCAAGTTCACAAATAATTAGCAAACCATGGGGTGTTACAAAATATAACACACACAGATATCACAAAAATACAGATAGTCACGTAGTCACAATCATAGGCCTCACAAGTCTCACCCCAACTAATCCATTTACAAAACATTCAAAATCAGAATCCTAATCTAGTTCGCAGCCGAACCGCTAGTCGGGGCCCTTTCCTCGGACGGGTCCTCAAATAGCTCTTCCTCCAAAGTCTCCTCCTCGGATGACTCCTCTTCCGTGGGCTCCTCCCTTCCCGGATCCTCCCCCAAGGGGTCCTCACGATCCATACTATTAGCTCTCTCCCCTACCTCATCAACCAGTCTGGTCATGTCCATGTCAGAAGCTTGATCCTGTGTGACCCTCAGATCCCTAACCTCCCTACGGAGTGCCCTATTGGGGAGCAGCAACTCCCGACGTTCATCATCAATAGACCAAACTAAATCATTGGGATAGGTGTAGGTCTTCCTATACTCACATCTCGAAAAATAACTAACCGGAGAGTATCGTACAATAGGTCCACTGCCCGTCACTCGGTATCGGATAGACCTAGGAAACTCTACATGTCTATTAGCCACTCCACTATCAACCCTATCGGCATCAGCCCCGTTAACGCCATTAGCATCATTTCCACTCCGCATCCTAGAAAGCAAACATAAATTCTAAGATAAGAACTTAAAGTCCACTAATTCACTTTAAATAACACACTTAAAATATAGGAAAGCTATCCCAACTCTACAATCAAGAACAATATCCTTAAAATATCCCAATTAGATCTTTAACCTAGGCTCTGATACCAACTGTGATGCCCCCACCTCTCCCAAGGGCGAACCCAAGGGTATCAGCGGGACGCCTGCCCAACTCTCGTCAGGACACACTACAAAATCCAAAATATAACTACAAGCATTCATTCCTAAAACCCCAATTAACGTCTAACCAAAAATTCTAATTAACTTACAAGAGTAAATCCTCAATAATTTTTATAAAAATTACAACAATAGTAACTTCGAGTACAATAAACCTCTAACTTCACAATTAATATCAATCCTATACAAAAATACAGAAATCCTACCAAAGAAACTAAATCCTCGATCTACGATCCCCACTTCAAAACCTATTAAGAAGAACAAATATATTGGGGTGAGTTAACGCTCAGTGAGGCCAAGAAAGCATGCACGCAAGCAAGTTAGAGCAATACTTTAACAATTAAAAAAATTTAAAATAAAACACTTGAATAAGCATGAATTGATGCTGGAACTCTTCATGAAAGTTGTAGGGCTATGTCTTAGCTTCGAAACTCCATAAAGTACACCCCAATCAGATAAGTTTGTCTACAGTTATGAGTAAATTATTGTAGCATGGCAAATCAGTCAAATGCCGATTTCATTACACCAAGGCTTTTCTCGTTCCTTTTGATTCTTGTGCAACTTTGTCGTGTCCCGACTCACTCGTTTATGGTTCTAACATGTGGATGAGCTTTTCATTTGATCATCTTTATAGTTGGGATTGGTCATTTTATAAATTGTGCATTCAAGTGTGATTTTTATCAAGTACAAAATCAATGAGCGCATGCATTAGGTCTTCTCGTTTGGTGAGTGCAACTTAAATATTTTCGTTTCATTTGTATTAGACTTGAAAGGAGGAAATAAAGGTGATTTGGGCGCAAGCACTTGAAAAGATCTTGCTTGATTTGGTGAGTGTTCCAATGCTTGTTTACTTGTTAAATGTGACTAGTTGGATTGTCTGATCTTGACCTACTTGATTATAAGAACTACTTGAAATCTGTTGGTTTGGACACTCTTTTGTGTTATTATGATCGAGGCGAGTGCGTACTTTATCACACTCGATTTCTTTTGCTTGAACTATATATCCTTGATATCGTGATACTTGTGGATTTGACCCTTGCTTATATTTGATCTGTGAGTCATTTGGGTAATATCCCATCGACTAATCTGTTTAGAAGCTTGTTTACCTGTACTTGCTACCTGTGCCAGTGAAATGGCCACTTGTGTGATATCACAAGGGCTAATCTTGTTATCAGTTCTTGGGAATCGTGATTGGAGTCCACTCCATCGGCTCATTGGTCGAATCGAGCCAGTTAGGGCTTGGTCGAGTAGACTAATGATGCCCTTGGATCCTGTTTCTTGTTTTTGGTATACTCGAGTATTACCTCCTGTGTTGGTGTTCGGGCCCGGTAAGGTGGGAGAATGGGTGAACGGGTATGGCTGATGAGTAGGGTTCTACTGGACATTAATTCTTGTATTTCCTTGGTTGACGGAGTGTCAACGGACTTGGATCAATTGTTGCTTTGTGGAACTTGGCTCCGAGAGCCATCTCAGATCCTTTATATTTAAATTGTTATTTAAGTGATCCTTGTGCACTGATCTTCCAGTAAGAGAAGCTTGAGTGCTGAACTCCTCGTGAGCACTGATCTCCGAGTCGAGCGGCTTGAGTAGTGCATAGGCACCATCTCCTGGTTGACAGTGCTACTGTGATCATCTCTGTACTTATACTTGAAATTCCAAATTTTATTGCAAATGTGCTAGTGTGATTGTTTATTAAAATCTTTGTGGTGCAAATATGCTAATTGCTATTTTGCATGCCTGTCTTTTGGAACATCTGTCTTTTGGAACATCACTGGCCTTTTAGCTCACCCTATTTTCCCTTTTGTTTTCCTTAGCAGGGGGATTTGCTTGAGCTTAGGATTGGAAGTACGTGCAAGTAGTTTAAGTTTTGTTGTACTTTTGTTTAAGGGAGAATGTACTAGCAAACCCTATCATGGATAAGTTTAGAGGTTGATTTTGTATCCTTAAATACCCTGTTATGTTTTAAGTTGGAATGGTGGTGTGAAACTTATGTATATATGTTGGTTGACTTTTGAATTTGGAAGTTTTAGTTTTGTAACATGTGAGTTGCTGGTTTATATTAGCTATCGAGTCCTGGCGAGAGTTGGGCAGGCAGTCCGCCGATACCCTAGGGTTCGCCCTAGGGAGAAGTGGGGCTATCACATTTTTCACTTTTCGCTCCCAATTTTGTGCCTTCTCCTTAGCATCTTCAGGCTCTTTCTCTGTTCGATTTATTCTCCTAAGTAGCCTAGGTATGATTTGAACTGCACACGGACACATTTCCTCATCTATCCATCTCCAAAATCTGCATCCCCCTTGTCCGAAATTCAGATTACCCGCTACCTGCTAATAAATACATTAACTATGACTTGTTAAAATCAAATGCAGTTTCCACAATTACCTCATCAATTGGGCATTTCGTATATCTTTGACCTGGATTCCATGGAGTCCACGATGTTGTCACAATGGCATTCAGCCCACAATCACAAAGCAGCGGCATTGGATTTGGAGATTGCTGCATCTTTTACCTCTGTTTGAAAGCTCTTGCTCGAATGTAAAAATGCAAAAAGAAGAATGAAACTCTATTCCAACAAAGCTCACGAATCTTTCCATCTAATTATCTCCTGCAGAGGTCCCCGAGGCGTCTGTTGGGATTGGATGATAATACCCCTTAATTCCGATGAGTTTTGTGTTTAAAAACGCCAAAAAGGTCAAAAATATACATTATAACTTGTTTAGGGGCTGATCGGAGGAAATAAATAGATGAAGGGCCAAAAGTAGACAAATCCAATAGTTTAAGGGCTCCCCCGGCGATTTGCTCTACATTTAAAGTGTAACTAATTAAATTTTACATCTCTCTGGAAATCATAAGTGTTCAATTAAACTCATTAAGATCCTAAGTGATATAATTGTATTATACAAATCTTAACATACTCTCGTGATTAGGTTAAATATATTTATTTATCTAATGCATCATTGCATATCCCTTCTCAACTCAATACAAGTCCAAAAATCATGTTTACGGTGGTCAAGTACAAACATGTAATTAAAATTAAGATAACAAATCATAACAATAGTCTAGAATTTAACTGGAAAAATTAATCAAAACCCTTCATAAAAACCTTAGCTCTAGAAACCATTTTATTTTAACATATTAGAAAATAAGAACCACAAATTCAAAGAGCTTATGAAGATAAGAAAAAAAGTAAAAAAAAAAAAAAACTTCTTAATTGCTTGCTCCAATTCTGCTTCTTAGTTGCTCTTTGATTTGCTTGCGTAGATCTTGATCTCTTAAGAAACATCTGTTAAAAGATGTCAAAATAAGCAAACTTTCGATTTTCTAACCCTTAAAAACTTTCTAAATACTCCTATTTATAGCTTTTCAAAATATCAATTGAATTCTAGAAGAAATAGCTTTTCAACAACTGACAAATATGAGTCGCATCTGGATTTCCAACGAAGACTGATGCCATAATGGGTGAGAAGTCCAACACCGATCATGAGTAGAAGAAGTCGGGACAGAAGGCCAGACTTATCTCGTGGGCTAGACATTTGCATGATGCTTTCCACCACTTTCTTACATTTCTCTTGCACAAAACTTGGCTGCGGCCTACAATTCTCATGCTCCTTTGATTGATTGAAATAATAAAACATAGATCCCATCATCATTTTGTCCCATTAACACACATCACAATGCTGTCTTCAAGGCATTCATCTCTTTTCAAGTTTTTTTTGGTCCAATTCTTCATTGAACACGAGTTTTACCTACAAGAACCATCAATTACTCAAATTAGGTAATTTCCATTCTAAGCAATCCTCAAATATCTTAATTAACTAACAACTTATACATTTAAAAATAGTACAATTCATATTCTATCAAACTGCCTTACACTTAGTCAGTGCTCGTCCTCAAGCACAAGAGCAAACAAGTTGACATGGACAATGGTCATATTCCAAAATTACTATTATTGAAGCAACCGTTCAAAGCAAATATCAAGTACCAACAGTAAAAATCAAAGAGATACTACTTTGGTTAGTTTTTAATACCATCAACCCATTCAATTTTGGCTAACAAGGCTAAGGATATAAAACATTTAACAAACATTTGTTCTCAAATGATCCAATGATTAAGCAAAATCTCAAACATATAGCCACAAGGATCCATAGGCTATACTGTTATTCGCATATTTCCCCCTTTCCTTTTCCTTTTTCTGTCTATTTTTTTTTAATCCTTCTCTCTTTTTACTTTTGAACTTTCCTCCACACTTATTTTTTTCAATCTTTAACATGGGAGATAAACTTAATTTTCACCCCTTCAAGTCTTTTGAAATGAACTCCCAGATCTCCCAGATGTAAGAGTCTAGTTACGCAACCTGAACCATTTAAGAATCACATATTCATAACTATTGTCACTTTTTGATGCGAAAGTCGACACTTTTAAATAAAAACCCCGAGTTACTAAGCAATGATAACTAGCGAAGTATAGTTACATTATTAAAAATATAAACCAATAAGCACAAATAACACAAAAGCCTGCTTCATCTCTTGATAATATATAGAACTAAGATTGATAATTGGATCAAATTTACAAGAAAAATGCTAGAAAATATTTACAGTACCTAAAAACCTTAGTTAAAAATTGAAAAAGTTCTAAAACATAAAATATTTACCGAAGAAGTGCTCAAAAGCAATACCATTTAATACTTAACACATTTATACTTATAGAGCCTTAACAATAATAAAACTTGAAATATAATCCATTATGTATTAGCGAATAACAAAAATTTTGAAAAATTTTAACCAAATTTTGCATTTCACACATTTACCCTTCTCCCACATTTAGGACAACATTATCCTCAATGTTGGGTGATAAAAAAAAAGAAATAAAAACACATAGGAGATGAAAGTGGAACTCTCATGATAATAAAGTAATGCCAAAGGTTAAGTAAGGTGAGATTGAAATTGTCAAGTATCATCAAAAGTCAAACTCAAAAAGCCCTCCTACCAACACACACACACACACACACACACACATAGAGAGAGAGAGAGAGAGAGAGAGAGAGAGAGAGTACTACAAATAGGAGTTAAACACACCACTGAATAACTCAAACTAGAGAGAAAATAAAAAATCCTATATTACCAACACCACCTCCATTTCCAAAAATAATAGGAAAATGTTAAATAAAATTAAAACCGAAGTTGAGTTGCCTTCTAAGAGGTGTTAAGTTTAACGTCTTGAGTTAGATGGGACAGATATGGTCATGCCAGATCAAACGTTCACATGACTTCACATCTTTCTTAGCGTGCACCTAAAATCTTTCACAATTATAGTCAATGGTAGCTCATTTGTGAACCGTCCAAGAGTAAAACTAACAACCATTGAGTTTGGACCTTAGCTCTAAGTCCTGTACTATGTCACACTTTGTATCATACAAAGCATTAATAACATCAAGTTTAGAACAAGACTCTTCGTAACAAGGATATTTTAAGCGTTCAAACACATTAAACTCCTCTTTTTCCTTACCAACCCTTAAATTTAATTTTCCTTTTAACAAATCTATATTAGTCCTTCCTGTATCCAAGAACCCTCTACCAAGCATATTAGGACCTGATATATCCTTTTTCGTGTCAAGAACTAGAAAATCAGTAGGAAAATAAAATTTATCAACTTTTACTAATATGTCTTTTACAATACTAATAGGATATTGAATTGAATGGCTAGTCAATTATAGAATCACTTGTGTGGGTACAAGGTTGGCAAAATTTTTTTGAAAAAAAATAAAAGAGGTATTAAATTAACACTTGAACCAAATGGTTCAGGTGGAAAATTTCAAGAGAACAATCAACGCTTGAAAGTACCTGAAGTGAAAGCATATATCCCGCTCATTCCTCTTCTCAAAGGCTCAAGAAAAAGGTAACAGATGAGCTTTATCAGATGTTTGTTGATATGCTTAAGAAACTCTAAGTAGCAATCCCTTTTTTTGAGGTGTTAGCAAAACTATCACATGAACATTTTATCAACAAATATATTTTCAAATTGATGTGGCACAGTAATACTCTCCTTTCATCTTGAATGAAAGTCCATTCTAATGCACTGAACTGCACTCCTTGGTAAGAGACACCATTGCATAGTCCTCCAAATGTTTTTATTTGACACTATCTCTTTCAAGAACTTTGACACTATCAGATGTTTTTATTTGACACTATCTCTTTCAAGTGTTGCTTTCACTTCAGGTACTTTCAAGCGTTGATTGTTCTCTTGAAATTCCTTCACTTTTATTAGCAATTCTGTGCCCATCTTGCTTTTCAATTGGTTTAGCCTTGGACTTAATGATGGAATTATCCAATAGTTTGCTAGAATGAAGAGTCACTATCATAGTAGTTTTCTTAGGGTTGAGTTCGTATTGTTAGGAAATTTTCTTGTTCCCCTCTTAGAAACTACCTTTGCCAACCGACCTACTTGCTTCTTAAGAGTCCGAATAGATGTTTGTTGAGATTAAACCATTTGTTCCTTCTTCTACATATACTTTAGTATCATTTCTTTGACACTTGATTTTTTTCTTGAGTAAATGGAAGCAGATACTAAGAAGGTTGTTGCAAATTTTGGAACCCGGTGGTCCCATGAGCTGACTCCTTGATTTCTCTAGAACAAATTAGGATGGTTTCTCTACCCCTTATTACAAGTATTAGAGAAAGGCTCATTCTTAGCTATACTTTCTATCCATCATATGCTTTAGTAAAGTTGACATCCTCTACCATAGTGAGAGGCTCTCAATTGTAGCAACCAGTAGTAGAAATGCCCATACATATGACAATAAGAATATAATGGTTGAGGTTGAGTTTCCTGATTTAATATGAGCTATATTTGATGACTCAACTCACCAATTTGTGAATCCAAGTCTCTTGATTAACTCACTTCATGGACTCCTATTCTCTTATCTTGGACTGCTTTTAGTTGAGAATGACCAACTAATTTCTTCGGGGTCTTATCACCAATGTATCATTCAACTGCTATATCCACTAGATTTTGAGATGTGAATGTCAATCCATCATAGAAAAATATAATTGCAAAGTTAGAGAATATTGGTTGTGAGGGCATTGTGAAAGGAGTAGTTTGAACTGTTCCCATGCCTCATGTATGAGTTTTTCTTCCATTTGTGAAAAAGTACAAATCTTGTTCCTCAGATCAATGTTCTTTTGAGGTGACTAGTACTTGGTCATAAAAATATTGTATACATCTTCCCACACCTTCAAAGATCCCTTAGATAAATTAAGACGTCATGACGTTGCACGATCTTTGAGAAAATAAGCGAGACATCTCATTCTTAGATCATCCTCCATTACACCACTCAATAGAAAAGTTTGAATCACTGAATAGAATTCTCTAATACAAGAGAATGGATCCTCATTAGCTAATCTCTGAAAGTCAGGTAGCATACTAAAGTATACCGTCTTAAGCTCATAATTTTTGGTGCCATCACTCAAGCGAATACAATGCGAGGAAGCTGCAATTACAGGATATTGGATGTCCCATAGGCAAAGACCAGCAGGTGGATTGACTACCTACCATTGATTATTGCCATTATTCTCATTTGCCATTTCAAACTCATTTGAACTATCTAATTCACTGAGCTCTAAAGTGATATGAATTCTAGGTGACGGTTACTGCAAAGTTTGTTTTTGTAGGTGGGTTTGCTTCCTTAAATATTTTGTAGTTTTCTCTATTTCAGGATCAAACACCAGGTCACTTTTTTGGGATCGGGTCATAAACCAAGGTACCTAAGTCAAGAAAAATAAAAAAATGAAAATGAAGAAACAAATTAACAAAAATAACTAAAGTAGAAAAACTTAGCATCGTCCCTAGTAATGGCACCGTAAATGTGAGCGACAATTTCCTGTAGGCGCATATGGTTAGTCATACTAATAAAATCATTAAAGTATTCCAGGAATCAAACCCATATATGGGTAAATTTTCTACTTTAATTACTCCCAAAAAAATAATAAAATTCAAATTAAAAAGTGTAAGGTCCAAAGCAACTTAAGGGGAGTGAATAGATTGTTCACAAATCAAACAAGTAATTGCAAATATTTACCCAATTAAGCAACCCAAGGGAGGGTGAATTAAGTTGTTCATAAATCAAGCAAGTAATTGCAGATATTCATCCAATTTAAACTAGCCAAATTTATCAAAGCGATGACACACTTAAGCAAGTAAAATAGAAATAAGAATAAAGCAATTTAACCACAGATAGTAAAAGAAAGTAATAAAAGTAAAGAAAAATGCAAGCCGAATAAACTCCCAAACTTCTTCCAAACTTGGAGTTCCACTTGTAACTTTTTCAATTGAATGTGAAGCAAACAACCTGTATATAAGAAGCTTTACTCGTTACTCACCCCAAACATTCTTTAATTGAGTTAAAAAGCTTTATAGCTTCTCTCAAATCAACTCTCACTATACTACAATTGAATGCTCACCAATTAACTAAGAACTACTTTACAAGTGAAGTTCACCTTCGCAAGGTTTTTTACTTCTCCTCAATAAGAAACCTCATAAACCCAACTTGTTCCACACCTTTAATAATTGAAATATTTTTCTGCCTAAGAATTGCTCTTGAAAGTTTTTAGTTTTTGTAGGCAAAAGTCTGTCTTCTTCTCATACTTGGGAGTATTAATAGGTGAAAAAATTTGCCCCAAAAGCTTCTCCAACGGTCAAAGAACTAGTTGTTAGAAAACTGGTTGTTGGAGCTGTCAAATGTCGGACATGAAGGAAGCATCCAATAGAAACAAATATTGCCATTTTTTGTCTTAATTTTTTGGACAGTTGATAGATGATATGTGCATCCGATCCTTGCATCCGATGAATGCTTGTTTTCTATTGGATGTCCGCTACTTCAAATTGCATCCGATCCTTGTATTCGATAGACATGAGGACTTGCAGTTCCAATACACCAAAGATTTGTTCCAACATATTTCTCACATAAATTATTAGTTGAAATCATCATTTTGACTTGTTAATCATCAAAATCAAGGATTGATCAACCAAGGTCAACAAAAAGATTAAATACTCAACTAAGAAATTAAATGAATAGCCATATTAAGTAAATAGTTGTTAAGAGAATAATAGACAGGAAAGTCTAGATTTTTAGGTTTTAATTCAAAATTTTGAATTAATTCTCTAGTGATTTCTAGACAAAACACCAATAAAAATGGGGAAAAGAAAAAGAACCCCAAATAATTTTGAAAGAACAATAGCAAGGGATACGATGGTGGGGGGGGGGAACTTTTGCAACATGGGCCTCCCCTATCTCCAACCCGTACCATTACTACTGTTAAGGGGCAAGGGGGTGTCTTAGAAAATTGGTTCAACAATTAAGTGAATTGACCTAATTATACTTTTTTGTTTAAGAATTGTTCAGAAATTAGATCAATATTAAGTGAGTTGCTAGATTTACCCTTTAAATATTGGCTATGAGATGTGCCTATGACTTATTCCATCAAAATTCGACTAGAAAGGTAATTAAGAATAAAAATGAGCATATTTTTACTTTTCAGGGACTAAATTAACTCATTTTGACTCTGATAGACTAGAATTTATCATTAGCAGTATGTAAGAAATTAGTGCAATTTTCTCAAGTCCTACTATAGAAATTTCAAATTTGGTGTAGATGGCCTTAAATTACTTTGGGCCAAATTTGAGTCTTAGGTGTGACCCTATATATAAGCCCCATCTTGAAAGTACATTATTGTGTTAGACTTAAAAAATGGGTTTGACTTAATTGAAAAGCATGGCTCATGACAATAAACTCGGCCTTTTAAAAGAATTATGTTAGCCTCTATTAATCGTAATCCCGGATTTTGATATGTACAAAACAATTGGGCAATACAAACTAATTTTTTTCGATTGAGAAAAGTGTCAGCTCAGATCCTTGGTGAAAATGAAGGCAATGAAAGAGTCAATCAAAAAGGCACAAAAGAAACTCAACTCTATCGGATGCTCGAAAGCTTGTACCGGACATCCGATAAAAATTGAAAACTCTCAGAAGAACCACTATCGAACACTCAAACTTAAGTACTGGACGTCTGATAGACAGGTGGAGTGTCGGACACTCGTATCGGACGCATATCATCATCACCAAACGTCCATTCGAATTAAAGAAGAATTCCAATCTCTCTAACCAGTGTCGGACGCAGAAAATGCATCGACTGTCCGATAAACATTGAAAGAACCTTTCGGACAATGGCACCGTGACGGTAAAATTGTACGTCCGATATCTCTAATGGCTAGTTGACTCTTCAGCTACCTTCTATCCATTGACAGCTTTTATTATACTCTTTTTGATCCCCTTTAAATAGTCTTTTGTCTGAATCAAATAGACAACTTTTGTACACTTAGATTACAAGTTCTTAAGAGTGATTTTGGCTAAAAAATACTCTCCAAGCAAGATTTGTATTCCTAGTGGTGTGAAATTGTTTGCAAGCTTTCACTTGTGATTGAATTCTTCAATAGTGTAGCTTTGAGAGGGTTATCCGGAGTGATTGTAAAATTTCCTAACTTGACCAAGTGCTGCTTGGGGCAAAGAGGAAGTAAGCCTTCCATTGTATGCAACATTGGTCGAAATTCATCAAATTGAAGTAACTTGTTTTGAGAATTGATCTTCAAGCTCAAGAGGAGTTTGGTAGTCAATTGGTTTGCCTATTCCTATCTCGTCTACATTTACATTACGATTCTTATATTACTTATATCGTCTATCTTTTTTGAATACTATTGTTCCTTCTTTGATAATTTCATTGTGTGTAAGAAGGTAAATTTCTTGTTGTAAAAAAAAAAAAAAAGATATCATAACTTGATTAATTTTAGTTACCCTAACTCACCCCTCTCTTAAGTTGTCTTTGGGCCTTACAATTGGTATTAGAGGTTGGTCTCCAGGATCAAACTTAATCGCTTAGAGTAAAGATGACAATCCACAATGCCATGTTTGTAGAAGGACAATGGTAACTAAACCACCTATGTTTAATGGATCAAACTATGTAAGAAGAAAGGAACGTAGGATTATTTTCTTGCAGTCAATTGATATTGATTTGTGGTTCATTGTTAATGAAGGTCCATATACTGCCACTATAGAGGATGCTACTACTCATGTTTTAAGACAAAAAACTAGAAATGAATTGACTCAAGAAGATAGAGTTAATCTCACTTCAAATGTAAAAGCTATGAATGTGTTGTAGAGTGCCTTAGACTCAAATGAATCGGTTAGAGTTAAAGGTTATATGTCAGCCAAGAAAATTTGGGATAAATTGAGAGAGATTTCATGAAGGGAGTGAGGATATTAGAGAACAAAAGAAATCAATTTTAGTCACTAAATATGAATCATTTAAGATGGAGCCTCATGAAAACATTGATAAAATGTATTGTAGATTTAATAATCTTATTAAGGACCTAGAAGTATTGGACAAGGAATACACTCTAGGAGAGAAAAATAGAAAAATCTTAAATGCTCTACCTAAAGAATGGGAAAGTAAAATGACTACTATTGAAAAGGAAAAAGACTTGAATTCAATATTCATTGAATCGCTTGTGAACTCTCTAACATCTTATGAATTGAAACTCAAAAGTAAAGTCCAAGATGAATAAGATGCAAGGGCAAAAAGAAGCATTGCTCTAAAGGCATTTCAAAAAGAGGATGACTCGGTCTCCTTGGATGATGAAGAAATGGATGGGGATGATAGTGACCTTGCTCTCATCACAAAAGGATTCAAAAGAATCCTCAACAAAAGAAGATTCAGAAAAGAAGGTCCTAACAATCAAAACTCTAACCAATTCCTCAATGCAAGATACAAAGGAAAACAAGAGGGAAACAAAAAGCAAGGGGACAAATGCTTTGAATACGGTCAACTTGGACACTATGCAAATAAATGTCCAATGAAGAAGAAGAAAGAAGGAAAGAATGAAAGAAAACCAAGATTCAACAACTTCCAAATCACATGGAATGGGTGCAATTCCAAAGGTGAAGTTGAGGAGAAAGAAGAATCTGCACAAATTGCTTTCATGGTAATCGGAGATGATGAGGTAACATCTTGTGACCCTCAACTTGAAAGTGATGATAAAGATGATGATGATTTTGAATCATTTGTCAAAAAACTACATGATAGCTTGAAAGAATCCTATGCTAGAAACAAGGAGTTAAAACAGAAAATTGCTTTTCTTCTACTAGATAATGCAAATCTGTTTCAAGAAAACAAAAAACTAAAAGTTAATAATGATTGTTTGATAAGAGCTGAAATGGATTTACAATGAGCTTTATAGAAAAGTAAGTCTTTGTGAAATGATTAAAGAAAACAAGGTGATTTGAAAAGGAGAATGGATAGCCTAGATGAGCTTCTTCAACACAAGAAACAAAACTGTTTTCCAAGAAATGAATTGAAACCTCACTTTGATGCTTATGAAAGTTAACTTTTAGTGCAAATGAATTCACCATTCATAGAAAAAGAGGAGTGAGATTTATTAAACTACTTCATGTAAATGATCCCTCGGTTAGATATAGTTTTTGTTGTCAAAAAGGTCACACGAAGCATGATTGTTATGTGAAGAAAAATATGAAAAGAGGCATGAAAAGCATGTGGTTAGTGAGATATGATACTAACTATCAGGGACCCAAAAATTAAAGGGTACAAAATCTTTTTGACTCTTGTGTAGGTGAATGTGAAGAAAATCATGAAGGAATCAAAGTGGTTCATAGATAGTGGATGTTTGATGCAAGTCGGGGAATGATGCAAGTCGGACGAATCCTCTCGGCTTGGCAGAAGCATTGACAAAAGTTAGACGCGCCCACGCCAAGTGGTCATGCCTATGGAGCGGCTTGGCAGAAGCGTGGACATTAGTTAGGCGTGCCCATGCCTAATGGTCACGCCTAAAGTATTTATTTTTGTTTGTTAGTTAGTAAGTGACTCCTTATGTTACTAGGTTTCCTTAGTTGTTTCATTAAATAAATTTGGCCATAAGGTCATGTTGACCAAGTAGACCAGCCGATCCTTTTCCTTAGTTTAGTAGGATTTTGTTTGTCACTCAAGTTACGTTTTATTTGGTGAATGAAATTGGATTTTTCCAGCAAATTGAGAGCATTTCTCACGCTCTTTGAGCAACCCCTTGAGCACGTTAGACGTTCTAAGTGTTCTTCGACTTTATCAATCAAGTCATCTCATTGATTGTGGTGTCCTCTATCGCTTAATTTGTTCTTGAGTTATCCAAATTCGAATTAGGTTCCGCTGGCTAAACCTGATTTCAATCTTCTAGATCCTGTGGCCCGAACGTGATTCGAGTCTCGTCTGAGAAAGGGCGAGGAGCGTATCAATGTTCAAGACACATGACTGGTGATCCATCACAATTCATTAAACTCAAGTCAAAATCAAGTGAAAAATTGACATTTGGAGATGATATGAGAGCCAAAACAATTGGAGTAGGAGATGTTGGTAAGAATGGTGAAATTTTTGTTCATAATGTGCTTTTGGTTGATAATTTAGGCTTAACTTGTTAAGTGTTAGTCAACTATGTGATAGAGATTTGTTTGTTTTATTCAAAAAGCATGAATGCTTAGTTCATGATTCAAATTTTAATATTATCTTCAAAGGAAAAAGATTCAATGACATTTATGTTGTTATTCTTGAGAAAATCAATTCATCTAACTTTCAATGTCTTAAAATTTCAAATGAAGACCCTTGGTTATGATATAGAAGGCTTTGTCATTTCAATATGGACTTGATAAATGAAATTTCCAAAAAGGAACTTGTTAGAGGCTTGCCAAAAATTAAATTTGAAAAGATAAAGTTTCTGATGCTTGTCAATTCGGTAAACAAACCAAAGTTTCTTTTAAACTCAAAAAGTGTGTATCTACATCTAGACCTTTGGAGTTTTTACATCTTGATTTGTTTTGTCGTACAAAAATTGCTAGTTTGGGTGGTAAGAGATATTGCCTTGTGATTGTTGATGATTATTCTAGATACACTTGGGTAGTTTTTCTTACTTATAAAGATGATACTTTCAAGAATTTTGTTTCCTTATTTGCAAAAGTTCAAAATTTGCTTGGTTTAAACATTGTTAAAATTAGAAGTGATAATAGTTCAGAATTCAAGTATTGTGGATTTCTGAAATTTTGTGATCATAATGGAATAACTCACGAGTTTTCAATTGTAAAAAACCCCAACAAAATGGTGTTGTTGAAAGAAAGAATAGGACTCTCGTTGAATCCACAAGAACTATGTTAATTGAAGGTGATTTTCCAAAATACTTTTGGGCCTAAGTAGTGAATACGGTATGCTATGTAATGAATAGAGTTATTTTAAAACCAATTTTGAATAAAACTTCTTATGAACTAGTGTTTGATAAAAAGCCAATTGTTGGCTACTTCAAAGTTTTTGGTTGCAAATGCTTTATTTTAAATATCAATGAGCATCTTGAAAATTTTGATAAGAAAACCGATGGAGGTATTTTCTTAACTTATTGTGAAAACAAGAGAGGATATAGAGTCTATAATAGAAGGACTCTTGTTATAGAAGAGGCTATACGTATTACATTTGATGAATCTAACGATGGTACTTCCAAAAGCATGTGTAAAGATAATGATGTAGGTGTTCAAGAAGGACTTGAGAAACTCACAATCCAAGAAGAAAGCAGTGCTAAAGTAGAGGAAAATTCAAAGAAAAATGGCTCTCGAGAAAACCAAGTGCTAGAAGAAGAAGACAAAAGTGATGATCTATCTAAGAACTTTCCTAAAGCTTGGAAGTTCATTAAAAATCATCCGAAGGAACTAATTATTGGTAATCCATCCGAGAAAGTAAGAACTCGTTCCTTATCTAAGCCATTAATAGATAATTTGACTTTAGTCTCTCATTTTGAACCTAAGAATGTTAATGATGCATTGAAAGATGAAAATTGGATTCTTGCCATGCAAAAGAAAGAAGTCAATTTGAAAGTAAGTCAATTTGAAAGGAATAATGTTTGGACCTTAGTTGAAAGACCTCATAATCATCCTATTGTTGGTATAAAATGGGTTTTTAGGAACAAATTAAATGATAAAGGTGAAATTGTGAGAAATAAAACTAGATTAGTGGCTAAGAGATATGCTCAAGAAGAAGGTATAGATTTTGATGAGACATTTGCTCTCATAACTAGATTAGAATCTATTAGAATGTTCCTTGCATTTGCTTATTTCAAAGGTTTTAAATTATATCAAATGGATGTTAAAAGTACTTTCTTGAACGGTTTTATTGATCAAAGAAGTTTATGTGGATCAACCTCCTGGTTTTGAAAGTGAAAAATTTCTAAATTATGTGTTTAAACTTTCAAAAGCTTTGTATGGTCTAAAACAAGCTCCAAGAGTTTGGTATGAGCGGTTGAGTGGTTTTTTGATTGAAAATAGTTTTAAAAGGGGTATTGTGGACACCACCCTTTTCACAAAACAAAACTTGAATGATTTTCTTAGTGTGCAAATTTATGTTGATGATATTATTTTTTGGTGTTACTAATGAATATTTGTGCAAGGATTTCTCCACTATTATGCAAAATGAATTTGAGATGACTTTGATGGAAGAATTAAACTTCTTTCGGTTCAAGTTCTTCAAACTCAAGAAGAGACATTCATAAGTCAAATAAAATACACGAAAGAACTCCTCAAAAGATTTGGAATACAGGATTCAAAACAAGTTGGCACACCTATGTGTACATCTACCAAACCTGACAAAGATGAAGAATGTACAAGTGTTGATGAAAAGAAATATAGAGGTACGATCGGAAACTTACTTTATTTAACCGCAAATAGACCCGATATTATGTTTGCCGTTTGCTTATGTACTTGCTTTCAATCTTGTCCTAATGAATTTCACTTAAATGCCGTTAAAAGAATTTTTAAGTACTTCAAAGGAACCTTGAAATTTGGTTTTTGGTATCCTAAATGTCATGAATTTGCTTTATGTGATTTTACGGATGCCGATTTTGGTGGATGTAGAATAGATAGAAAGAGTACTAGTGAATCATGTCATTTTCTTGGCAATTGCTTGGTATTTTGGTTTAGCAAGAAACAAAATGCTATCTCTTTGTCTACAACTGAAGCGGAATATATTGCCGCTAGTGAATGTTGTGCTCAATTATTGTGGATGAAGCATATCTTGAATGATTTTGGTCTTTTGTATGATAATATGCCTATTTTCTGTGATAATACAAGTGCCATCAATTTGACAAAAAATTTCATCCAACATTCTAGGACAAAGCACATAGATATAAAGTATCATTTCATTCATGATCTTGTTTAAAAAGGTGAGATTTGTGTAAATTATATTTGTTCAAAAGATCAAATTGCTGATATTTCTACAAAAGTTTTGCCTCTAGATCAATTTACGTATTTGAGATCGAAGTTGAGTATTTTGGAAAAGAATTCTTCAAAAATTTTTCAATCAAACTTTATCGAACGTCCGATGACTCATGAACAGACGTCCAACAGTGCTCTAAACTATTTTCTAGAAAATTCTATTGGACGGATGTGTCGGACGCTTCACTTCGTTCAGACGTCCGAAACACTAAAAGTCGCGTCTTATAAAGGGCATTTCCTCTCATTTCTCTTAGAAAAAACCTCCCACTCTCGGACGCAAACCCCTTCTTTCCTTACACTTCAAAATTCAAATTCGCACCTTCTCATGAAAAATCTTCCAAAATTGACTCCACAAACGATTTTGTGCATTTTTTTGCAAACAGTGTTGCATCAATATCTTACCTTAATAATAGCAATCCTTTTCGATTCTAAATTTCTGTCAAAACCCTATCTATTGCATCACACACATTTTAGGCAGATTCATCCCGTTATTTCCATCTAAATAGCACACTTAGCTTTTGTCATTCCATTTCACTTCATAATCACCACTCAAAACCATCTGCATTTCACAATGGTGAGAATAAGATGTGAATCTTCTGCTACCGAATGCAAGCACACCCTCCGAGATGAAGAATTGGAACTTCCTACAGCCAGACGAACCTCCAAGAGGATTAAGAAAGGACCTGCCATTGCTCAGGAACCCCAGCCAACTTAGACTGAATCTCAGTCATCTCCTTAGCCCCCTCCTGTGCCTCGATTTATCGATGATGAAGCCAAAGAAAAGTTTGAACTGATTTCGCAAAAGAGTTTCATCATTTAAAGGTCAATCAACCCCTCTGAATTTCGTAAGATTGACCTAAATTCTGTTCTTCACCTTTTGAATTTCAGAAATGGTCTCATATCATCACCATGCCTAATATATTTTATCCTGAAATATCCTATCAATTCTTTACAAATCTTAGGAAAGGCACTGACCACACTAAAGTCAAGTCACATTTTAATGGGATAGATATTGTTTTTTATCACGAGCTTGTAAATGGTATTTTGAAAACTGCTATTGAACCTGATTGTCGTATTAAGATTGCTAATTTTTTCTCTTATGAAGAAATTCCTACAACCGTTAATCATTTTAATGCTGCAAAACTGATGACTTATTTTTAATCACCATTTCAAGTACCTGCTGATGCCAAATTGGAAGATCATTCTCCCAAAAATTTGATCATTTTCTCCATCATTTCAAACCTTTCAGTCCCTACTAATGGTCATCGAATTGATGCGAACAAAATAGAACTGTATCTATTCTATTGCTTTGTTGAAAAAATTCGCATGGATTTTGGTTTTATCATGTGCAAATTCTTGTTAAAACTGGGCACTGGAAGCTCTCTTATGGAAAGTTTTTAATTCTAATCTTTGAGCATTTCAAAATTTCTCTTACTGGTGTATGTCCTAAGGACACTTTTTCCTCTGTTTTCACTAAATCCTATGTTGAAAGGAAAAATTTAAGGTCATTTGATGGTCATTGGTGCACTAAGGAAGCTGCTTCTGAGTCTCGATCCAAACATGCTCATGATACACCCGTCACTCCTCACACAACAAAACAACTATGCCTCACTCCTATTCCCTCTATTCATCCTCGAAAATCCTCTTCCAAAGCCACTTCATCTCATTCCGAAGTGATTGAGTTGTTAAAGGAGTTTAAGAATCATGTTCTTCTTCTCGAACATGGTCTCATGTTAACCATGTCACTTGAGCAAAAATCAGAATTTCTGGACAAGAAGAATCTTCTTATACCCTCTGCTCCAGTTGAGGATGTTTTGCATGAAAAGGAACTGCGTTCTGAGTATACTGCTGCCACTGATGATACACGTACTACAAGTTCTCAGCCATCTCTCGATGTTCCATCCACTTCTGAGAAAGGCAAAGAACAAGTCCCTGCCGAATCTGAAGAAAATAATGAAGACACTGCAGAAGAAGATCACTCTATGTTTCGCATTTCTAGAAGAAGATCGACTCATCCAAGTTCACTTTTTAGGCACCCTATACTCATGTGCACTTTCTCATTAGGTTGCATTTTCACTGTTTGATAGGAATGATGTTCTGTAGTACATTAAGTATTTTATTGCTTTTGGTGTTTGCTGAATTTGTTCAATGTTAAATATTTGTACTTGTTTATTGTACTACTGCCGCTTATTGGTTCACCTGTTATTGCTCTTGCTGCTATTATTGATTCTTTGTGTTTCTTCATTTTTTATGACAAAAAGGGGGAGAAAAACAAACTTGGTTGGTTTGAATTGAGTATAACTTGGTTGGTTTGAATTGAATATGGTTGATTTTGGTTGGTTTGAATGGATGACCAAGATTTAAATATGGCTTGAATGGATGTTAAACTCAGGGGGAGCTATGTTCAATTTTTTGCATCTTCTACTTCTAATTATTGGTGAATTGTGAAAAGGGGAGTTATGTATGTTTATTTGCCAAATGGTTCCAAATTATCGAAACAGCATCAATTGTTTTGTCATCATCAAAAAGGGGGACAATGTTAATTGTAATCCCGAATTTTGATATGTACAAAATAATTGAGCAATTCAAACTAATATTTTTAATTAAGAAAAATGTCAGCTCAGATCCTTGGTGAAAATGAAAACAATAAAAGAGTTAATCAAAAAGGCATAAAATAAACTCAACTCTGTCGGACACTCGAAAACTTGTACTGGACGTCTGATAAAGATTGAAAACTCTCAGAAGAACCACTATTGGACACTCAAACTTAAGTACTAGACGTCCGATAGACAGGGAGAGTGTCGGACACTCGTATCGGACGCATATCATCATCACCGGACGTCCGATCTAATTAAAGAAAAATTCCAAACTCTCTGACCAGTATCGGACGCAGACTTCAATGGACGCAAAAAATGCATCGGTTGTTCGATAAACATTGAAAGAACCTTTCAGACGATGACACAGGATGCAAAAGATTGTACCGAACGTCCAATACCTCCAACGGCTAGTTGACTCTTTAGCTACCTTCTATCCATTGACAGCTTTTATTATGCTCTTTTTGGTCCCCTTTAAATAGTCTTTTGTCTAAATCAAATAGACAACTTGTGTACACTTAGATACAAGTTCTTAAGAGTGATTTTGGTTAGAAAATACTCTCCAAGCAAGATTTGTATTTCCAGTGGTGTGAAATTTTTTGCAAGCTTTCACTTGTGATTGAATTCTTTAATAGTGTAAGTTTGAGAGGGTTATCCGGAGTGATTATAAAATTTCCTAACTTGACCAAGTGCTGCTTGGGGCAATGAGGAAGTGAGCCTTCCATTGTACACAACATTGGTCGAAATTCATCAAATTGAAGTAATTTGTTTTGAGAATTGGTCTTCAAACTCAAGAGGAGCTTGATAGTCAATTGGTTTGCCTATTCTTATCTCGTCTACATTTACTTTATGATTCTTGTATTACTTATATCTTCTGTCTTTCTTGAATACTATTTTTCCTTCTTTGATAAATTTATTGTGTGTAAGAGGGTAAATTTCTTGTTGTGAAAAAAAAGATAACATAACTTGATTAATTTTAGTCAACCTAATTCACCCTCCTCTTAGATTGTCTTTGAGCCTTACAGCCTCAATAAAACTATTGCAAAAGTTGGGCCTTGAGTATCTATTTTGGGCCCTTGCATGAAATATTTGAGAATGTTAGGCTCTAACTTAAGATGTGGGTCATACTTGAAAATGGGCTTAGTCAACAAAATCAAGCATGCCACCTAAACTGCAGGTTCCAGAGTTTCACTAGAGTTGGTATCATATTTATACTGCAACTTTATTAGGTTTTAGTCAGTTGAATCACGAGCCGCAATTGATCGGATCCGCAATTGAATCACGAGCCACCCATACCTTCGATCCGGTTTTGTACTTGAATCAAAAGTTCAATTGAACCAGTCATGTCCAATTTCAAAATCTATAAAAATCAGGAAGTTCAAATAGAGTTCACTAATTTTTTAATATTTTTTAAAACAAGAATTTCAATTTTATCCAAATTTTTAAATACTAAAATAAATAAAAATGATTAAGCAACTTATGAACCTAAGGATATGTCCTGACTCGTGGTGATGACTGAAACTGAACTCACCCAAACTCTTTTTGTTTAATTCACTAGGAAAAAACTCTGATGATGAACAATTCAAGAGATGGAAGGGATAGGATTAGAGGTAATTGGTTATTTAAAAACTTTAAGCACTTTATTGCAAGCATGAGCTTATAATATTGGCTATGAGGGTTTCTCATGGACTTAGGGTGCGTTTAATAAAAACTGAAATTTGAAAACTGAAAGCAAAAATCTGAAGTTAGAAGTCTGAATTTATTAAGTGATTAAATTATTTGTGATCACTTAAATTTGGGAGCAAGTTTTGCCTAGAATGTGTTCAATTGATATCAGACGCATTCGAATGTGTTACAATCTGAATCCATTAAATTTAAGTGCTAATTTGGGTTATCACAAGGGGCCTTAGAGCTACCTTTTGAAAAATGTTGAGAAAATTAAGCAGAGACTTGACAAAACTCTCACAAGTGTTGATCGACTTAACAAAATACAGTTCTAAACTAGTGCATTTGGATAATGTTGCATCTGACCACACTATGATCATACACAGTACTTGTCATATTGGAAAGAGATGGAAAAAATATTTCACTCTAATTCAAGATAGTTACAAGAATTACAGATTGAGAATGTTTCAAAACAAGCTGGGAAAAATAACCACAAAGATTAGGACGGTACAGAATGACAAGAAAATCACTACCAAAAAACTTGGTTTTTATGACAAACTTTTTTTTGACAACACATTGCATCGTCAAAAAAAGTTGACTTTGTATGATGATTTACTCCCTTCTATCATTGCAAGTCAGGGAACTATGGTAAATTTTTGGTATCATTAGAAACAAATAGAAGATACACCAATGTGATGCCGTTTTGATCGGATGATGGCCC
Organism: Gardenia jasminoides; assembly: GCA_013103745.1. NCBI lineage: Eukaryota > Viridiplantae > Streptophyta > Magnoliopsida > Gentianales > Rubiaceae > Gardenia > Gardenia jasminoides. Next base: position 25,801,985 of record CM023099.1, on the reverse strand, counting down.
CTTCTCTTTTAGAAAACACAATAGACGAATATAGAGCCTTAGAAATCTTATGCTTTCCAACTTAGTCTGGCAGCCCTTCCTCAGAAGGTCTATTCCAACAACTTACACCATTGCATTTTGTGAGGGCCCGGAAAATTTTTTCCTAATCTATTTTAAATGTATTAATTTTTATAAGTAGAATTTTATTTCTTTTAGCATGTATATAAATTATTTTACCCTAAATTTATTCCGGAGACTTAATCGAATAAACGTAGAAATTATTCGGGGTTCTAGATAAAACAAGTACCTAAGAATTGGGGTCAAATTGGAAACATTTTAGCTTCATGCAATGAAACAACAAGTGGCAACTTCCTTGTGCCATTTGTCAAAAATCTTGTAAAAAGACCATTTTACCCCTCATTTTCCAAGAATTAACCATGCAACCAAGACTAGCAAATAAATTACAAAAACCACTTCATTTCCTCCATTCTTGTCTGCAGCATTGTGTTGAAAATTCTCTCAAATCAGTTTCTTCTATTCCTTGCTCCAAGTGAAGCTTGAAAGGTTGAGAAAACATTTCTTTTCCATTCCAAAAAGCTAGTCCGAAGCTTGAGTGTTGAGTGAAAAAACCTCAGCTGGTTCTTTAGGAAGATTAAAGAGGGGGAGCTGTGAGAAAATTTTTCCAGCTTCCAAGTCCATCTGCAAGCTGTCCGGTTGAGCATAGGAAGGAGAAAGGGGGTGATTTTGATTTCCATCCATCTTCATTTCAGTTTGGTGGTTTTCTCCTAGTTTCCAGCTTCAAATCCTTAAGTTCTTAAGGTAAACTCAGCCTTGAACCACCTCTTCTTGATGTATAAACAAGAAATAGAGCATGCATGTTAGTTTAATTTGAATCTGCCAAGAAAAATTTCAGTTTGCTGTCCGATTGTTCAAGCCTGTAGTTTACCAGAAATTTTGGTTGTGTTGGCAGCTTAAAACTACAGCTTTTGTTACTTGATTTCATGGATTAAATTGCTGAATGTTATATTAAGTCATGCACATGGATAGTAGATGGATGATGATGATCATTATGGCTTGAAATTTCCTGCTTGAAGTTCCGTAGCTGCTGGAGAAAAATTCCAGCAAAACTAAAGTTTGTAAACATCTCATTTTCTTGCAAGATACCTCTGTTTTGAAGCTGAAATTTCAATGACATTTCGTGTACTCAAAGTATGATAGAAATCTGAGCTTGCATGTCAAATTTTACTGGAAAAGAATCAAGTTCCATGGCTGGAAATTTTACCTCCTGCACACCTGAAGCTGTTTTGAGTTTTTCAGCCTTGATCCATGGCTTGAGTGTGTTGTTTGAGTTGGATAAAATGCTTGAAAATTAACTGGAATCTTGTTGCTAAGACCCTAACCTACTGCATGAAGAGTCTAAGCATTAAAACTTGCAATTTTAGCTAAGAAAATGACATGCACAAGGCTGTTTTGAAGGGAACTGATCACTGCTGGAATTTTGATGGAAAACTAAAGCTGTTGAAGCTTGTTTGCTGTCATGACTTGTACTTTGCTTATAAAAGGATTTATGTCAATTTTGGGTTGAAAACATGAAGTTTTAATGGAAAGAAACCAGTTTTCTCCAACTATACACGTTCTGGAATTTTTCGCAGGACTGCTTGAGCAATCTGGGGAAAACAAGGATAATTCAATGTAGAAAAATCCAATTTGAGCTCTATTTGTTGCGTTGGAAACTAGATTCAGAGTTGTTTAAACCCTATAAATTTTAGAGTCTAATTCATTTTCTAAAAATCCCAGTAAATCCTCAAAGTTGGCTGAAATTCAAATCTGTTTTCTTTCTCAGGTTTAAAAACAGAACTTTGAACAACCAATTTGACCTTCTTATGGTCTTATTTTTTGTAAGGATGTCTTCTAACCAATTTTAGGCCTTCCAATATCATTTCCAGTATGTGGTTTTAAATCCAAAAGTAAGTTTTGATTGGCTTAGTGTCATGTGTTTTTTTTATAGTATCACACTTTTGTAAAAATCTTTGGGTTGCAAACTTCTTTTAACTAAAGTCAAATATACTTTTACTAACTTATAGTGGTTTGTAGTTGTTTTAGGATGTGTGAGTAGGCGAGTTAAAATATTATAAAGCCTAATCAAATTTAAACATCTCGAATCACAAGATATTCATCGAGGACAATAGTGACTTATATAAGTAAACGTTTAAGTTTAATTTAACCTAAGAATTAAGTATCGGTCTTTATTGGTCAAAATTGATTTTAATAATTAAAATCTTAATATGATAAATATGTACTTCAAGATCCAGCAGAGAAGCAAACAAGGGTTTTGACACCGAGACTTTCGACTCACCAACCCAACTTTAACCTAATCGAGGTGAGTGCTCCAATCTGTTTTTAAATCAAATATTTTACTACTATTTGAAAATGACTTGTGAAGTATTTTACTCGACTCATATTTGCAAAGAAATGAATTACCACTATTTCCAAGTAAAATTCTTTTACAAGTGAAATAATTTATGAAGGATTTGTGAGTGCTCCAATCCATTTTTAAATCAAATATTTTACTACTATTTGAAAATGACTTGTGAAGTATTTTACTCGACTCATATTTGCAAAGAAATGAATTACCACTATTTCCAAGTAAAATACTTTTACAAGTGAAATAATTTATGAAGGATTTGTGAGTGCTCCAATCCGTTTTTACATCAAATGTTTTACTACTATTTGAAAATGACTTATGAAGTATTTTACTCGACTCATATTTGCAAAGAAATGAATTACCACTATTTCCAAGTAAAATGCTTTTACAAGTGAAATAATTTATGAAGGATTTGTGAGTGTTCCAATCCGTTTTAAAATCAAATATTTTACTACTATTTGGAAATGACTTGTGAAATATTTTACCCGACTCATATTTGCAAAGAAATGAATTACCACTATTTCCAAGAAAAATGTTTTTACAAGTGAAATAATTTGTGAAGGATTTATGAGGGCTCCAATTTGTTGCTAAATGATCCCTGTTTGTTACGTGTTACTTGTTGTTGTTGAATGATACTTGTTTATTAAATGTGATTTGTTATATTGCTTGAGTAGGCGTATTTAAAATATACTAGGGTTTCTATGCAAAGTAAGCTTTACTACTTATCTTGATTTAAAAGTATTTTACTACTAAATGCGTTTTATTAAACTATTACATTTTGTTTTGTTTTAATTAAAACTTGTTCCTCCCTTCTAATGAGGCTTGAGGTGAAAAGGCTGATCGTCAAGGGTCCCTCGCTCGTAAAGGCGAGTGTATACTTTATTGCACTCTCTTAAGGGGCTTGAAGGTTGAAATTGATTGTCAGTTGTCCCTCGCTTCCAAAACCAATTTTAAACTACTATAATTGTGCCTGTGTGTGTCAACTGTGCATGACTGTGATGCCATTGCGGCAAAGGCCGGGATCCCAAACTCCAGAGGCGAGTCGGCTTATTTGACAATAGGGTGGTCGGTACGGACCACAGGGGATTTAAGATTACCTCGAGTGTACACCACCTACCGATTGTTGGTTTCCGGGCCCGAAGTTGGGAGTAAGAGGTTGACGCATGGGAAGCAGTGAAGACTGACCAGAGTACTGCAGACTCTATACCGACTGGCTCAATGAGCATTGTATCATTCTACCGTGACTATACTGTTTTATTAAACCTGTTTATATGGTGAAAAAAATTACTGTTTCGCAACTTTCCTTAAATGGAAACTTGTCTTATATGGACATTACTGTTATAGAAAGCATGCTACCTAATGTGTTTAATTGATTGTTTCTTTTAGGACACTCACTAGGTATAAAAGCTCACCCCATTATATTTTCCCTTCCCAGGATTTTCAAGGTTTAGATCGGGAGCGGAGGTTCAGATCGAGATCAGATCTAGACTTTCGAAAGTTTGTTTTGTGTAAAAATTTTACCAGTTAATGACTTTTGGAGACAATTTTTGTGAATCACCTTTTGGATTATTACATATTAAGGGTTTGTAGAATAAACTCTGATGGTTTGTTTGATGTATTTAAGTTGAACCAACTTCTATGGTCGAGTCTTTAACTTAAACCCTAGTTAGAATGAATTTGACCGACCGAGTCTTGGCGAGAGTTGGGCAGGCGTTCCGCTGATACCCTAGGGTACATGCCCTAGGGAGAGGTGGGGCCGCCACACATTTCCTTCAAACCTTTTGGCCAAAACCCCTCTATAGAGGACTGCCACCACCAACCATAGAGCACCTGTTTAGTGAGTCCTTATCTACTTAAGCTCCTAAATCGGCATCTAATATCACTATATCAACCACAAATCTTTTGATCTCATGAACTGAGATCATTAGCTGCAATATTTTTTGGTGTGCCTTGGTTGCCCTTCACTTGCCATTAGATGTTCTTTTATTTGTTATTTGAGTCTCTTGTATTTGCATTGACTCTGTTTCCTATTTCACTCAACTCTTTTAAAAATGTTCTCTATCCTAATAGAATTACAATAACTTCTGATGTGCCATGATCCAATCAAATTTTGTTGATTGTAGAAATTGGCCAATGTTTGAATAGCAACTTCAGCATTTTTGATTGGCCAAAACGTCTTAACTTGACATTTGGAAAGATATAATTTATTATTAAAAAACTAAATTTCTATATGTGCATGACATATGGCAATATTTGATTGGATAAAAATGTGCCATGAAAATAATTTATAGACCAATGGAAATTTTAAAAAATTAATGGAAATTTTAAAAAATTAATTTAAATTCCATTGTCTACGAATACCCCCTCAAAACTTGTTCTTGAATGTCGAAGGTTGAAGAGGACAAGTTTCGACATTTTTCAATTTGAATGTCATCAAAATATGAATTTCCAAATAAAGTCCAAAAATGAACTAAAACTTGAAGTCTTGTGAATTTCATTGGCATGGATTCTAGATTAGCATAAGGTGACCATGCAAATGCTTTAAACTTTACCACCGTCACAACCATTAAATATGTATATAAGTTAATGGAATTTGCGCTTTCAATTTCCAAGACCGAGCCGTCTAGTGAAGTAACTTTACATCTACCGCCACAAATGTTGCCCTCTCTTGCTTTATGTGATGCATGCTCAATATCTCCAAGTCAAATTAGAATCCTTTTTTGTGCAAAGTAATTAATCAATTCCTTGCAAACCCGAAGCAGGCAGTGAATTCGAACTCCAAGCTAGTGTGGCAATCTCAGACTTCGGCCTTTTTGCAGCTTGTGAAGCCAACTCAAGAGACCGATCATAATAGGATTCAATTATGCATAAACTTTCCAACTGTATGCAAAGTTCATTGGAAATCCTTTGGACATGTATAATTAAATCCAATTTCTTATTAAATTCAAATTACAAATGAGCTAGAAGCCTCGAAGATTGCAACGAAAGTTATATTTAGCATCAAACTCAACTTTCCGATTCCTTCATAAATAGAAGTATTGAAGAGAACAAAGCCTGATCTTATTCCAAATAGAAATACCCTCAATTTTGAACTCCTTTCAGATTTAACGCAAAGCTCCAACTATAAATACCCAGGGATAAGGTCACCGGTTCACCTACAATCAAGAGTGATAACCTTTTCTTTTCTTTTTGTTTTGGTTATCTTGTTTTTCCCTCGTCTGCACTACTGCAAGTGCTTTCCTATTTTGCTTCTTGTAATTGAAGCACAAAACTAAAAGATCGTGAGTGCTATCACCTACTATCAACCAAGTATTTGAAACTTCAATCTTCCATTGAAACTTCTTCTGCCTTATTGTTTTTTTTTTCCTTTTTCCCATGCAAGAATTCCTGAAATAATTTTTCGTGTGACCTTATTTCTTCAGCATCTTTGCGTTTCTATTATTAATGTCACCATGATTGATGCTGTACGACTTAGAATTGAAATAATATTGCCATGAAGCCTGCGTGACTAGGAAACATACACTTTGTAAGGAAACCAGAAATTTCTTTTGATAACTTGGCATTATTATGTCGATTTGATTAGCACTTTAAGCTTCATGTATTAGACATCCATTGCTACTTTCATCAATTTACATGTCCTTGATTTGACAATGTTTCCTTGTCATTTCTTCCCAAGCAGCGAGTACTAAATTTGAAGAAACGATATCAGAGGCTTGATAAAAAAAAAAAAACAACTAGCAAGTCAAGTCAATTGTTAGAATTATAAAATTTTCTTTTTGTTGGATTAAATTTTCTTTCAAAATTTTAGCAACAATGCAAATCAAGGATTACACCACGCCATTGCCACATATCACCTTCACAGATGAATGTGGAGGATCTCAATCAAAAAGTCTATCATTATATGTTAATAAACTAGCATTCGACAGCCTTGCTGAATCTTTCATCCCTCTTGATGTGGCAATGTTCTCAAGGACTAAACTAGTAAGTGGACAAAAAAGGTCATAGCACCGTTGACCTTTTCTGCAGCGTTAAAGCAAGAAGAGGTGGCTGTGCTAAACTCATCACTTCACAATGGAGATCCAGAGATAGCCAAATTCATGCTTCCATTTGTGAGTTTCAATATCGACAAAACTACATGGAGAATTCCCTCATCTTTTTTTGGTGAGGCGTGCTATACTTCCCACTATTGGGAATGGATCAATGATATCCTTGGAAGGCATAAGGAAGTACTCACACGCGCCAGTATATTTGAAGCCATCTATGTATCAAGATTCTCCAGTGATCATTGCGAGAACATCTTACGAGACTTCTTCAAATATTGGTGTCCTTTTACGAACACACTTCATATGCCTATTGGGGAGATGTCCATCATGCTCTGGGACCTTTATCGACTTGGTAGTCTACAAATTGATGGCACGTTCTTTGATGAAGTTGTCCCTCAGCGGTAGAACTTCTTACTATTGACAAAGATGGAAAGCCACTTCTTCCCGTGAGTTGTAAGCATCTCTTTTCTACTTACTTTCATCTTTGGACAAATGACCAAAGAGTGTAGATAAAAGATTGGATTCACATTTGGTTCAAAGGAGAGATTAGATATAGGGCTCCTCTTGACAGGGCAAATAGAAGAAAGACTGTGTCTAAACCAAAAATGACATTCAATCTTTCTGGAAGTGTGGAGCGCAACCATCTTACTGACACGAAGACTTTAATATTCCTTTCAGTACACTAAATATTCAGGGGTCATTGAGGAAAGAGACCTACATAGTGGCATTCATAGCATGTTGGATTTGTAAATTCCTTTTGTTGAGCAAAAAAGTTGATCGTATTCATTGGGTATCTTCAAGGTTGCATGCCTAATGGTAATAGGAATAAAGTTTTGCCTTGTAATTCTAGTGCTTGCGAGTATATATCATGGGTTGAGGGAGATCATCCATGCCCCTAACCTAAGAGAATGTGATGTTGCTTTCCCAATCCATTATGTCTATGTTTAGATTGGTCAGTATTTTGATGTATATTACGAAAACAATCAATTGAGTAGTCACGGCACATGCATGACAAGATTTGGTGGTGAGAGGATGGCAATCTTCTATGACAAACTAAAGGCTGAGGAAGTTTTCAAAGAAGTAAATCCATTAACACTCTTTAAGCTATGTTGGACCAAGAATAAAGAAAAACTGTTGATTGACGATGGATCCTTATCACCAAGGCTTATGAGTTATTTTATCAGTCAATAATCCTACTTCTTAACTCTACGTAAGGATAATGCTTTCATTATTGAAAGATATAATCTTTGTAGATTTAGTAGGCAGTTTGGCTTTTGTCAGGATATTCCAAACAATTTGAAGGAAACCACTCACATCTATACTTTAGGTGAGGCTATTCAACTGTGGAATTCCTCAATTCGTGTGCAAACTGTGACATCCCACAGTGGAAGAATGATAAGGAAATGAAAGGTATCTAAGCTTGGAACAAGGTCTATCAAAGTAACTTGGGTTAGCCATTTTGAGCCAGTGATTTCGGCCCAAAAGTTGCTTGGGCGAGGCCTTGAGTCTGGGTTGTTACAGGTGGTATCAGAGCGAACTTCGCGTGGTCTCTGCGCGGGGTAAGTCTGGGCCAGTGCGTTATGGTTCTGACTATGCAAGGAAGTGCAAGGAACTAAGTGTCATGTTCGACGGAGGCCACCTCTAGAGTCTGAAAGGAGCTAAGTGCCATGCCGAATGGGAGCCACCTCTAGAGTCCAAGCACGACCAAGTGGACAATTTGGATTGTGACTGTATCTGTAACGGGCTTTGCGAGGATGTAAAGTCCTAAAGGAAGGGAGAATGTGACATCCCACATCGGAAGAATGATGAGGAAATGAAAGGTATATAAGCTTGGAGCAAGGTCTATCAAAATAACTTGGGCTAGCCATTTTGGGCTAGTGATTTCGGCCCAAAAGTTGCTTGGGTTAGGCCTTGAATCTGGGCTGTTACACAAACAGGATCTAAGATGACTATACCCAAGCAGAGAAAGCATCTCTTGGTCACGAAGAATTATGATGGCTGGTGGTCTACACGATCAAATAGTGTTCCTTCTAACTCTCTTAAAATCATAGTCAAGATTCATCCACAGTCATCAAAGAAGTGTATGGCTACCTCTACTGATAAATCAATACATCATAATGAAACTATAGAGGTTGCCATGGATCTTACTACATCTTCCTTGTCGAAAGTTAAAACCATTAACACTCGTTTGAAAATATTGTCATGAAAAGTAACTCTTCTAGGGATTCTCAACAGACCATAAAAGGCATGAAATAGGCAGTTCTTCTAAAGACACAATTAACACTTTCAAAGTCCTTGATAGCAGCTCCTATGGAAGAAGATGTTGAAATTGAGATGTTGGACAATCATGACTTTGCCAAGTCTACTGGAAAGAAAGCAATTCAGGGTAAGTGTACCGGATCTATTCAAGAAGGAATCATTCATCGGCAAGCGATAGTAGCAACAAGACCGCCATTAGAATAGATTAAAGAAGAGGCCAATGTCTTCTGATATAGATGAAATTTCTTTTGCATCATCATTGGCCAAGGTATTGCTGCTTAAGGTAATACATATAAACTTACATCACCTCTTATCTTCCTTTTCTTTATTTCTTGATATCTAGATCTTCTTTATTTTCAACCTGCCTTTATTGAATTCCACCAAGAAGGAATTGAGAACAACTCGCTCATTGAAACTGATAGCATGATTTCAAGCAAGAGAAATCATGAAGCCGTTGTCAACGGTCTAAAACAACTTACCACTAGTGGATCTACCTTATCAATGCATAAGCAAAAGTTGGCCAATTCGCATGAAATTCGAAAGAAACCTAGAGCAGCATTGGTGTCAGAATTTCATGTGTAGAAATTGATTCAAATACATCGAAATAAATATTTGCAAAGTCTGTGGATGGACTTTCGCCTGCAAATTCTTGACACTCCTATGGAGCAAATTTCTTCATTGAGAGAGTATGTGGAAGAAATTATTGGAGAGATCACTAAGGCAGATCTAAAAAGATGAGCAAAGAAACACATGCAGAGTTCCTTTCCAAAATGACCACTTGACTTAAAAAAGTTCAGGGAGCAGAGGAAAAATTGATTTCTATCATCCAATATCTTGAAGAAAAGTTACAGTCCATTGAAGATAAAAAGATACTTTTTCAAAAGGAGCTTGCTGACTTGGAACAGAAAAGTGTGGAGATTTGTTCGACCATTGATCAAAAACAAGAAAGTTTCAAGCAAATCCAGGCCAAAGTAACTCAAATCCATGATGAAAATTCTTCTATTGAAAATGTCAATATCCTGATTGATGATGCAGCGAAAGAGTTAGAAGACATGAAATCTTTCCTTGAAACCTGCAAAACTACTGAACAGATCATAAATTTGACATTTAAACTTTATTTTCTCTTCAAAAATTGTAGAGTTGAAGTTACATTTTTCATTTAATGAAACTTCTCTTTTAAGTAGTAAAACCATCCCTCTTTTTTTTTTTTTTTTTGATGATTTTTTTTTAACAAACTTAAACTTTGAGCTTGTCTTATCAAAGGAAACATTTTCTAGGAAAAACGGATCTGGTTTGGATGGTGTAATTGAATTTAGATGTTGCCGCCTAAGTTGCCTACGTATCCTAAAAAGGGAATCAAATTACACGTAGTTCCTGCTGTATATAGTTTAACCTTATGTGGGTCAGGAGTGTCTGTTTGTTTACTACCTTAGACTTGGTGGAGTGTTTTAGTAGTTTAACCACATGCTACACTATTGGTGGTTGCCATTTATGGTTTTAGTTCATATGAGTCAGGAACCATATGCAGTTTTGACACATGCGTTGTGAGGACCCGAAAATTTATTTTATTCATCTTATTTATTTAATTATTTATTTATTTTCATTGAATAATTGACTGAGATCATTTTAATTGCAATTACACCATACATTACTTCCTTTTATTTTAAAACCTTGTTTAACCATCAATTTAATTCACAAAATTTCAAAATTCCATATTTTCATAAATAAACAAAAAATTACTTCATTAAATTAGTTTGAATTATTTGAATGTCGTTTATCAACTATAACGGTACGAAAAGTTTTAAAATGCATTTTGTACGTTTAAACTATGTTTTCGATTTAAACTGTTTGATTGTTTAACTTACGTCGAATAGTCGATCCTAGACCCGAGTACGAAAGTTTCGAATATTAGAATGTGTATTCGGGATATATAAATGAGAGAAACCGGGATCGTAGTATCGTGTTATGTGAATTGATCCGATACGACAAATGTGATTTTACGTCAAATTATTCATTTTCCCCTCATTTCACCCATATCACACAAAAGCCCCAAAAGTCAAAGAAACCACCACCACTGTGACAGCCCCACTTTCCCCTAAGGCTAACCAAAGGGTTGGTGGGCTGCCTCCCTGGCTCTCGCCAGGACTCGAGCATTCGAAAATACTAATTCTAAAGGATAATTCTAACATTCACATTAGAAAAGAGAAACGAGACTATAAAATTAACAACTTAGAGTATAATCATTAACTCAAAAGTATGTAAAACCTCGATCCATAGTCTATACATTCCCATGAGTTAAAATTTACAACATCAATAAAATATACAATCCATTTTTTTCTCCACTCTCGGGACAAAAGACCCAAAACCAAGTGCTAGACCTAACTAGGTTCCTGGATTCTCGTCACCTGTTAAGGAAAAACAAAGGGGAACGGGGGTGAGTTAAAAGCTCGTGAATTTTCAAAAGTCATGCACGTGCATATAAACAGTAAATTAATATGCGGTAACATAAACACATGAAGCAAAGAAATTAAACACGCAAGTAGGATACGTTGGCTCTCAGGAGCTCAAATCCACAGTTCATGAACATTTAGAGTAGTCGACACTCCGTTGACTTTGAATCCAAGTAGACGACTCTTCACACCAAACTCCTTCCACCGAACTCCCCCTACTGGGCCCGCACGCCAAACACTTAAACACTTAAGCACTTCACCGCTCAAGGGACGCGGCCAAGAGTGGTTATACAACACTTTTCTTCTCCAAATTGTAATACAGGCAAAAACACTTAAGTCACCAACTCTACTTAGAAGGGAGCAATAAAGTATACTCACCTTTAAGCGAGCGGTTCAATAATTTCAAATTCCACATTTTAAACACGTAAAATGTCACGAAGCACGTTCACGCACAAAGCATTTAAATTAAAGCATTTAACATGTATTGGAAACTCACCAACAAAGTAGGGGTTGGAATCCAAATTTTGGTCAAATGGCAAATCAGCACTTTGCCCTAAAATAATTAGAAGAGAACGAAGATGAGTTTTCTAGTTAATCGACCAAACTTAGTTTAAGAACAAGTAAGTTCGATGAACTTTCATTTTGAGTTGAAATCTTTGAAAAATCGTAATTTGAGTTATACAAGTCCAAATTTCACAAGCTTGGTACCGTTGGAAGCCTCATTTAATGCTCTAAACTTTGTAGAAGGCACCCAGTTAAAATTCTGAACAGAAACTGCCTAGATTTTTTATTAACAAACTGCTACAGTACTGAAACAGAACATAACAGGTTGGCCGACCAGACAACTTTGAAAATTTACTAAAAATTTTAGAAAATGAATTGGCCTCTGAAATTTACACAGTTTAAAATCCTATGTATGAAGTTTCAAATGCCACCAACGGAACTCAATTTCGACTCTTGAGTAAGAAATTATGACAGTTCAAACAGGGCTGGTTCGAAATTCTGAAATTTCTGATTTTCAGATTTACAGGGCATCATTCTAGGCTTGTTTTGAGTGACGAATTCTTACTCATAAATCACAAAATTTGGTACAATAACTCTACCATATATAGCTTATGTCCACACCAAAATTTAGCCAAAAAATCTCATAGGAAGACAGTGTTTTTAACGCTCAAAGTTTGCTCAGCAATCATGCCCCCAATCTGTCAAGTTTTGGTCTTCTTCTTCTCATCACTTTTAACCTATCTAAACTACCACCAAAAGACCTCATTTTTGAAACCAAGAATAGTTTTAACCTTTCTAAACCTAATGGTGATCACAAATAATGATGGATTTTATCAAAATTTAGCACAAAACAGGCCCATAAATCCGGACAGCAAGCTTGCTCAATTTCCAGCTTTTCTTGTTCCAATTTAACTATCATTCTTGCTATTACTTTTGAAAGGCTTTTTGTGGGAAACATTAACAACCTAACTCTCAACGTTTAAGCATTACATTTAGACTTCAAGCTTGCAAAATAACAGCCACAAAGCAGGGAAACATAGCAGGATTTTCAGCGAACCCTTAAAACTTTCAAAACAGAATTTTCTCATGCCATTCTTACTAAAACTTTGAGGGGCTTTTGTAGAGAAAATTAACAACTTAAAGTTCATCATTTAAGCACTATAATCAGCCCTTAATCTCACAAAAATGAAGCCACAAACATTAAGGGAAAACAGCAAATTTTCAGCCCCCATTTCCCCCTCTCCATCCGGTTTTTCCCTTGAGGTTTCTTCCCCAAATTCCAAACACAAATTCCAACATCCACACACACACACTTCACCATTTTCATGCAAAGAAACAAATTCACACACTTGTGGGATTCCAAGAGCCCACTCAACAACCATAATCAACAAATGCTTAATAATAATGAAACTTAACAACTAAACTCCAAGAATTAAACTTAAAGCTCATCATCTTAAAGGTAGGATGATTACCTCTTCCTCTAGTTGCTTGAGCAAGATTAGGGAGCCCAAAATCCACCACCCAAAGCTCCCGCTTTCCACCACTAAGAGTCAGCCAGCCCTCCCCTTCAAGTTCTCCAAGACTTCAAGTCTTCTAAGCAAGTGTTTTGCAAGGAAATGGAAGGCCTTCTTTGAGAGGAAGATGGAGCAACAAGATCGGCTGAAATGGAGGGTTTGAAGAGGTGATGAGAAGCTGTTTTTGCTAAGGAAAAGAGAGGAAAGAGCCGGCTGGAAAGTAGAAGAAAAGGGGAAGAAAATTTGGTTGTTTGGTCGTAAAGGTTTGACAAGACATAAAGCCCTAATTCAAGGGTTATTGTCTCATTTACATTTCCATGTCTTGCAATTCAATTTGGAGGAAGTAGAATGACTAATTTAGCTAAGAGATTAAAGGGAAAATTCGGTCAGGAGAGAGAAAGGAAGAGGGAAAAAAATTAAAGTGAATTGGAGGAAATTAACTGGATAAACAATTGCAGGTTAAAATCCTAACTTTCGGGAAATTTGTCCAACTAGGTTTTAAGGTTTCAAAACCCTACTTAATCTCACCTTTACCAATTCACTTATAGTCCCTTGATTATATTCTTAACCTACGAGTGATCATCCTTATATTCCATCGCTACGTCACTCACTGCTCGATCGAATTTTTACCTCAAAAAACGTGTTTTCTCAATTTCTCTTTATTTGATACAAAAGGTTGAATTTCAAAATAAAATGAGCGGAATATTAAAAATATATATATATACGAGGAAAAATATGTGTAAATTAAATTAGGTTTTTCCCCAAAATAAAATAAATTTCCATTTAGATTTTCTGAAAAAAATATGTTTAAGAACGACATTAAAATAATCAAATAAACTAACGGCAATAACAATAATATTTAAAATAATAAATAGTAACAATATTTAAAAATAAATTTTTGAAGCCCTCACATTCTTCCCCCCTTAACAGAATTTCGTCCTCGAAATTCATACTTGAATTATGGAATAATTCTAGGTATTTCCTCCAAATTTCTTCCTCTAACCCTCAAGTTACTTCCTCTACACCTTGGTTCATCCACAATATTTTCAATAAAGGAATTTGCTTGTTTCTCAAAATTTTCACCTTGCTAAACAAATAATTCTGGATACTTTTGCATTTCTTCTTCCACTTCCCAAGTTGCCTCCTCGATGTCGTGATTTCTCCAAAGAATCTTGACTAAAGGGATTTTTTCTTAGTTCTCAAGTCCTTTACTTTTCTGCTTCAGAAATTTTCTAGAAGTTACCTTGAGCACCTAAGGCAATTACACCCAATGACCAGCAAAAGTGAACCATCTCTAATTAATTCCCTTAAACCATCATGGTATTCTATTGAAAAGGGAGAACCACACGCTTAAACAACTACTATAACACCTAAAGAGGAAATCAAAGCTTTCAAAAACCATCGTTTAAAAGAGGAATTAAAACTACAAGAGACCTCATTTTTCATCCATGAAATCAAACTCAGATCAAATCAGCATTTTCAAAGTAAAGTCATAAGTTTTAAAAGAACACCTTTCCTTTAAACTAGAAAATTCCAACTTTACGCGACGTTACTCGAAAAATCATATCTTAAGTTACATATCCATAAATCAAAGAATTACCAGCTGTATACCATTGGAAAATAGGCTCAAAGTACTACAACTATTCAAAAGACATTTTCTCAAGATTCAATTCGTAAATAAAACAAATTTGACCTCAAGTTATAGCTTGAACAAGTAGAAAAACAGAATAGGTTTGACATTTTAGTGAACTTTGAAGTACTATTGGTGCTTATAGAGATTGAGCAAAATCTAAAATTTACAAGGTTGAAAAACTCTTGTCTAGTTTCAAGTCTATCAAAAAAACCCAAATTGAAATTTCGTTTTACACCGCGATATCAAAATTTTCTAAAATTGCACAATACTCCCTGAGGAGATGTCTAGCAGAACAAAGTTCAAGAAATTGTCCCTTTTTAACTTCTAAATTCACATTTAAAAGTCAATATTGAACAATGATTATTGAGCAATATTTTGCCAAAAATTTGTAAGAAAATAGGGCTAAAAGTAGTTGAACAGATTCGGCCAGTAGGGGGTATTTCTAGAGATTCTACCAAGATTCTCGCATCAATTCTCACAACTATAATTCATCAATCTCATGAAATAACCATAATACATAACAATCATCATATATCAAGCTATTAACCATCAAGATTCACCAACAAGTTTTCACTACAAAGCATGGAAAACCTTCAAGTCATCTAACCTGGTACTCGGTTTTCAAGAGATCCCTTCAATAACCTAAATTCATCTAGCCATAAATCATTAGATTTAAACAGTAGAACTTATAGGTCTAAAGAGTTCAAACTCTTCCCGCTAGTATAGTTTCAATCCTAGTCAAGATAAGTCTTAAATTTCTAAGATTCACCCCAGGATTTACCTTTCTCTCAAACTTAATCAAGGGGCAAGTGAAGTTGGATGTGATAGTGGTCTTGGAGCAAAGTTTATGCAAGAAAAGATGAAATCTTCCTCCTTTATTTGGAGCTTGAAGAACCGGTTAGAAAAGAATACAAGGTGAAGAAAATTGTTGAAAAATCTCGTCTCTCTCATCTCTATAGGACCGGCTACAAGGAAGGAAGAGAATGGAAATTCGGGTGGTGATTTTCTGGAAAGATGAAGGCAAGGATGAAAATAAAATATGAAGCAAGACTCTCTTTCTCTCTCTAGTTGTTTCTTGCGAAATCAAAATAAAATGGTAGAATGAAGATTAATTGAAGTCTTGTAAGGAATGAGTGGCGGAGGTGATGCCAATTGTCACCCTCCTATTGCTTGAAATTCTAGTGAAATCTTATCTTATTCATTAGTTCACCTTTTCTGCACTTTACTTCCTTTAATTTCAATAAAGTACAACATACACCACACGAATTATCTCTTTACCCTTATTCACTAACCCTCAACTTTGACTCTTGATTATCTCCCATGTTTTGGGGTTGCCGGCCCCTCGCTCTCGTCCTCGACCTCTACCTCGACTTCGACCTTGTCTACCATCCATAATCTTTATAGAAGGTAGACATAAAATAGAATACAACAAAACAAGGTAAAATAGAATAGAAGGGAATATAATGAAATAGCATAAAATAAAATAAGTAATTTAACAAATTAAATTTTGGAACGAACGAGAGAATTTCCTAGAACCAACCAAATTTCCATATATATATATTCTGAGGGAGTCAAGTATGTCACGGTGGCATGTTTACTACAAAAGAACTCACAAAAATCGCTTTCACGGCCATTTCACCACACCAAATACAATAGTTAAAGCAGTAAATAAACATACACCCACAGAGACGAGAATCATTCTAGTGTTTCTCTTTACAAAAGGGTTAAAACATGTCCATAGGACCAATCACAAGATATATATAAAGCAATCATTAAGTTCACAAGAGAGAACCTTACTACGTACGCAACTGGGTCAATCAATCATAACACTAGTAGATCTAATCTCCTAGTTCAGTTTCAGCTTAGATCAAGTATTAGGATCCCATTGGATTACACAAGACTATCTATCAATCTTTCCTTTCATAATCCCTCAGTCATAGATTGATTTCAATGTTCCAAGAGGTTTCAACTCTAAAAGTCAACCTTGATTTCGCAAAATATTCATGCTTAGATACGAGTTCCAACTTACGGGTTCACACTCTCATTTTCAAACTAAGACCTTTGTCGAGCCAAAACATAGGTAATGCAACAATGTATATAAAGGTTTTATGGAAATTAGTGTAGTTACAAGTAGTGAAAACTTTCAAGGTTAAAATCTTCAATAGCATTCAAACTCATTAAGTTTTCTTCAAGTAAATCGAGTAATATGCCTCGTACATACTCAGATTGTTTTATTACAAGAATAAGGTGTAAGATGCTTTGTGATTCTGTCAAATGTTGAGTTTAAAAGTTAATAGATATCTCTTCACACCTCGGGTGTAAAGTTGCCAAAATTTTCAAAATTAAAACACTTCTTGTCTTCCAAATCCGCCCCAGTTTCTTGTCCAAATCATGAAAACTCAACATGCGTGATGAGGTTAAATGAAAGAATGTTTAAAATAGACCGAAGATATAAAATTTAAAACTTCATGGAAAACAAACAAGGAAACCTCGATCAGAACACTTCCTTACTAACTCTCATTAGATCTCAAAATCGCACATCACATAATAGTAAATAGAGCTTGGAAGGGTATCTCTTAATCATCCACCAATTGAATCACTAGAAATTTAATATCTCCCCGGTCTAAGATTCCTCAAGTATTTGCCACAACAGAGAGCTCTCGATTCAACACCAACCACAATTAGGAAGGGGTTATAGTTATTCTCACTCTTAAGAAGATCTCTTACTAGCACACATCCAAAATTAAAGTCTTAGTCCCGCCATGTCAATTCCTATCAGTTTTTCCTTTTCTCTCATCCAGTCATCGAGTACCAAGCTTATCTTATCAATCAAGAAACACTCTAGCACCACAGGCCAGTATCCTAAACAATTTTAAGCCCAGGATACACTACAGAGATCTGAATCCTAAGCTCTGATACCACCTGTGACAACCCCACTTCCCTCTAAAGCTAACCAAAGGGTTGGCGGGCTGGCTCCCTGACTCTCGCTAGGACTCGAGCATTCGAAAATACTAACTCTAAAGGATAATTCTAAAATTCACATTAGAAAGGAGAAATGAGACTATAAAATTAACGTTTAAGCTTAGAGTACAATCATTAATTCAAAAGTATTTAAAACCTCGATCCATAGTCTAATACAATCCCATGAGTTAAAATTTACAACATCAATAAAATATACAATCCATTTTTTTCTCCACTCTCGGGACAAAAGACACAAAACCAAGTGCTAGACCTAACTAGAACCCTGGATTCTCGTCACCTGTTAAGGAAAAACAAAGAGGAACGGGGGTGAGCTAAAAGCTCGTGAATTTCCAAAAGTCATGCACATGCATATAAACAGTAAATTAATAGGCGGTAACATAAACACATGAAGCAAAGAAATTAAACACGCAAGTAGGATACGTTGGCTCTCAGGAGCTCAAATCCACAGTTCACGAACATTTAGAGTAGTCGATACTCCGTCGACTTTCAATCCAAGTAGACGACTCTTCACGCCAAACTCCTTCTACCGAACTCCCCCTACCGGGCCCGCACACCAAACACTTAAAAACTTAAGCACTTAACCACTCAAGGGACGCAGCCAAGAGTGGTTATACAACACTTTTCTTCTCCAAATTGTAATACAGGCAAAAACACTTAAGTCACCAACTCTAGTTAGAAGGGAGAAATAAAGTATACTCTCCTTTAAGCGAGCGGTTCAACAATTTCAAATTCCACATTTTAAACACGTAAAATGTCACGAAACACGTTCACGCACAAAGCATTTAAATTAAAGCATTTAACATGCATTGGAAACTCACCAACAAAGTAGGGGTCGGAATCCAAATTTTGGTCAAATGGCAAATCAACACTTTGCCCTAAAATAATTAGAAGAGAACGAAGATAAGTTTTCTAGTTAATCGACCAAACTTAGTTTAAGAACAAGAAAGTTCGATGAACTTTCATTTTGAGTTGAAATATTTGAAAAATCGTAACTTGAGTTATACAAGTCCAAATTTCACAAGCTTGGTACCGTTGGAAGTCTCTTTTAATGTTCTAAACTTTGTAGAAGGCACCCAGTTAAAATTATGAACAGAAACTGCCCAGATTATCGATAAACAAACTGCTACAGTACTGAAACAGAACATAACAGGTTGGCCGACCAGACAACTTTGAAAATTTACTAAAAATTTTAGAAAATGAATTGGCCTCTGAAATTTACACAGTTTAAAATCCAATGTATGAAGTTTCAAATGCCACCAACGGAACTCAATTTCGACTCTTCAGCAAGAAATTATGACAGTTCAAACAGGGCTGGTTCGAAATTCTGAAATTTCTGATTTTCAGATTTACAGGGCATCATTCTAGGCTTGTTTTGAGTGACGAATTCTTACTCATAAATCACAAAATTTGGTACAATAACTCTACCATATATAGCTTATGTCCACACCAAAATTTAGCCAAAAAATCTCATAGGAAGACAGTGTTTTTAACGCTCAAAGTTTGCTCAGCAATCATGCCTCCAATCTGTCAAGTTTTGGTCTTCTTCTTCTCATCACTTTTAACCTATCTAAACTACCACCAAAAGACCTCATTTTCGAAACCAAGAATAGTTTTAACCTTTCTAAACCTAATGGTGATCACAAATAATGATGGATTTTATCAAAATTTAGCACAAAACAGGCCCATAAATCCGGACAGCAAGCTTGCTCAATTTCCAGCTTTTCTTGTTCCAATTTAACTATCATTCTTGCTATTACTTTTGAAAGGCTTTTTGTGGGAAACATTAACAACCTAACTCTCAACGTTTAAGCATTACATTTAGACTTCAAGCTTGCAAAATCACAGCCACAAAGCAGGGGAAACATAGCAGGATTTTCAGCGAACCCTTAAAACTTTCATAACAGAATTTTCTCATGCCATTCTTACTAAAACTTTGAGGGGCTTTTGTAGAGAAAATTAACAACTTAAAGTTCATCATTTAAGCACTATAATCAGCCCTTAATCTCACAAAAATGAAGCCACAAACATTAAGGGAAAACAGCAAATTTTCAGCCCCCATTTCCCCCTCTCCATCTGGTTTTTCCCTTGAGGTTTCTTCCCCAAATTCCAAACACAAATTCCAACATCCACACACACACACTTCACCATTTTCATGCTAAGAAACAAATTCACACACTTGTGGGATTCCAAGAGCCCACTCAACAACCATAATCAACAAATGCTTAATAATAATGAAACTTAACAACTAAACTCCAAGAATTAAACTTAAAGCTCATCATCTTAAAGGTAGGATGATTACCTCTTCCTCTAGTTGCTTGAGCAAGATTAGGGAGCCCAAAATCCACCACCCAAAGCTCCCGCTTTCCACCACTAAGAGTCAGCCAGCCCTCCCCTTCAAGTTCTCCAAGACTTCAAGTCTTCTAAGCAAGTGTTTTGCAAGGAAATGGAAGGCCTTCTTTGAGAGGAAGATGGAGCAACAAGATCTGTGAGGGCCCCAAAATTCAGATTTTATTTTAAAAATGCATAATATTATTTATATTATGTTTATTTATTGAAATATGAGTAAATATATGTTTAAAGTGATTATTTTCTAATTTAGAGAATTTTAAACGAATTTATTGCCGGTGTGGGTGGTTTGGCCATTTTAGCATTAAAAATTGTTCCGACACGTGAATAGTGACTTGGACTTGAAACCGAGCATACGTAGTGATATTTTGGAAATATTATTATGGTGAGATGGTGTCGGGATGAAGGAAACCAGTGTAAGTTAGAATACCGCGCTTGACGCGACATAAAGTGGCTTTTTGACCACTTTTCCCCGAATTAAGGAGAGCCACTCCTTTTGCCCATAAAGCCTTGCTTCTTGCATCTTTGCTTCTTCATTCTTCAGCCATTCTTTGGGCTTAGAGAGAGAGAGAGGCAGCCGATTGAGAGAGAGAGAAAAGGGAGGAAATTCCAAGCTTTCTTCTTCTTCTTCTTCCTCCATTCTCCTTGCACCTTGAACATCATTTGAAGGCCTCATCTTACTCCTTGTTGCTGCTAATTCCAGCCGTGAGAGAGAGAGAGAGAGCTGGAAAAACTTCATCTTGTCCATTGTCTTGTTTCTTGAAAAACTTGAGAGATCAAGACATCAACTCTTCATCTCTTCTTCCAATCTTCATCCATTTTTCTTGAACTTTCAACCATCATCAACCACCATCATCTTCATCTTCTTAGCAGCCGAGAAAGAGGAGAGAGAGAAGGAGGTTTGGGCTGAAATTTTTGGAAGAAAATAAGAGGTAAGTGGGTTTGATCTTCCATTTCCTTTTCTTCCTACAAATAACATGAATTTGTGAAGAGTTGATGATGGATTGTGGCTTGATATCTTGCTCCATTTCAGCCGAACCAAGGAGAGAAGAGAGAGAGAGTGGGCCGAGGTTCTTGAAGGAAAAAGAAAGAGAAAAGTGAAGAAATAAGTCTTGATCGAGTGGAGTGTTGCTTGATCGTGAACTTGAAGTTGTAGATCTTCGTCGAAATCCGTAGATCTTGGGTAAAGATCGAAGCTTGAGGAGTTGCTAGGCTTGGGAGCACTCTTGGAAAGAGGAAACCCACGAGATCATCTTGGATCTTGTCAGATCTAGTCAGATCTGAAGGTATAAAGCTTGAACCTTGTAGATATAGCTTCATTAGTGTTAAATAGCTCAGATCTATGGTTTATTTTGATAAGAATGCTTATGTATGAAGCATTTGAGTTGGGCTCTTGGATTCCCAACCTAGGTAGCGGACTTGAGGTGGATTTTAGGTAGCTGACTTGAGGACCTGTTTGGGATCTGAATGATATTTGTGAAATATATGATGATATGGTTAGAAAAGTAGGATTTTGTTGTTGAGAATTTTGAAGGAAAATAGATGTGATGGCCGAACCCATGCTTGGTAAATTTAATACTTGATCTCGAAATTTGTGTTTGTTCTTGAAGAATTTTCTTTGAGAAAATATGGTTTTGTTCATTTGTGAGTGTATGTTTGAGTGGAGGGAATGTTTGAATTTTAAAAGAGGAAAAGTGAAGTTTTCATGAATTTGAATGAAAAGTGTCATTTGAATGAATTTGAGGGTTTTACTATATTTTGGTCAAATTCTATGGGTTTCGAATATAAGAGCTTGGTATGAAGTATTTTGAATTAATGTATAGTTTGACTATGAGTGAGTGTCAAGTTATTTTGAAAATAATGATTTTGAGGTTTGAGACCTTACTATTTCAACAAGGGTAATTTTAAATATGGCGAACCAGACTTCGTAGTAGTGAGGATTTGGTGCTTCTGTGGAGTAGTTAAGTTAAGACTTGGAACATGAGATTTTGGGCTGGTATCTGATAGTTGGACTTTGGCTCAGGTGGTCAAGACTTTGTTGAGGGTGAACCAGCTAACGAAGTTTAGTCTTCTTCTTTGTTCACTCGTTTAAGTGGATCGAGGTGAGTGTTCAAACTCCCTTTTTAAATAGAAATCTTGCCATGGTTTGTAAATGAATGATTTGTAAAAATGATTTGCTAGTATTTACCAAGAAATGATTTGTCACTATTTCTAAGTAAAATGCTTTTACCCGTGAAATAGCTTATATAGGATTTGTGAGTGATTCAACTCTCTTTCAAATGAAATCTGGCAATAGTTTCCAAATGAATGATTTATTGAAAAGATTTACTATCGCTTTCAAATGAAGTGCTTTACAAGTGAAACCATTTATGAAGAGTTTATGGATGTTCAAATCCATTTTAAATCAAATGTTTCGCTACTACGTGAAAATGACTTGTGATACGATATATTCAACTTATACTTGCAAAGAAATGAGTTTGTGAATATCTTCCGTATGTTACGTGAATTACATACTTGTTTCTAGGCGAGTGTGTACTTTACCACACTCGACCTAACTGTTAATATACTGTTCAACTGTTTACACTTCCATTGTTTGTATGTTGCTTGTTTCCTGGATTGTTTTGTTGATAACTTGATTGTTTGATAATGGTGTACCAAGGAGCATTTTACCCCTGTAGTCCGATGTGTACCTTATCGCATCGTTCACTACTTGTAGGTCGATGTGTACTTTATCGTATCGACTGAACTGGGTCTCAAGATCCTTTTGCTAGAAAGCCTATCTAAGAACCCCTTCTTGAGCGATCGGTGGGTCAAAAGCCTACTTGAGTACGCCATTAGTGTGGCCGGATAGGTTGGAAAGCTTTATCTTAAAACAAAAACTCCTTGGTCTTGACTGATCATTACTTGCGCATGACTGTAGGCCATGTGTACTTTACCACATTGGCTGAACAAGGCCTTTCCCCCTTCGTTATCGGCCTATTCGAGCGGACTTCGGTCGGTAGGTTGGTACTTAGGGCGGTATACTCGAGTATTACCACCGAGGGATAAGGTGATGGCCAGTTGTACCGGGGATTGATCGAGTTATAAGGTGAAGTGTACTCTTGAAATAGCTCCAAGTGAGCATCAGTATCCTTCCAATACTGGATTTGATTGTATCTTGAATTACTGCATCTTGTGTGTTGTTATTCAAGTGAGTATTGATGAAATGATTGCTTGAAAACTCAATTGTTTTACAAAGTGATTGTTAACTCAAAGTCCATGAATTTCTTGCTTTTACCGACATTCATCGAGCTTCTAGCTCACCCCAAAATGTTTTATTTTTCCCCACGGTCTCGAGACGCTGGATAGCGTGCGTCGAGATCCTTCTTAGTGTTTTGGGTTGAACTACCCTTGTATCATTGGTAATCATGGGTGATTGGACTTTTACTGCGCTTGGGTCTGTAAGATGGAATTGTGGTTGTACTCGAAGTACTTTGAATTGTAATTTGGGAATGAGTGTTGTAAGTTGAATTTCATTGTGTAATATTTGTGATCTGGATTGGAATGGTTGTTTACAATCACTTTTGAAGTATTATTGGTGATTCTAGTGAGTGAGTCCTGGCGAGAGCTGGGCAGGCACTCCATGGATACCTTAGGGTACGCCCTAGGGAGAAGTGGGGCTGTCACAGGTGGTATCAGAGCCTAGGCTTCAGATCTCTGTAGTGTATCCTAGGCTTTAAGTTTAGGATGCTGGACTGTGGGACTAGTTTGACTATTAAGTGACATGATTTATGGTAATAGTTTACCTCGAAGACTAATCCTAGTTGTGATTGTAGGAATGGAGGGAAGTGGAGCGCGAGGACTACCTCGAAGGCGACTTCGTCCTATTATGTTTCAGGCAGAATCTGGTGAGCCATTTCGGCAATTCGTCCCAGGACGTAGGGTGGATAGTCAATGTAATTGTTGGATGACATATTCATTATCCCACGTGTGGTTTTAGCTATAGTAGATGAGAGGCGAGGCTAGTTATTGCAAATGCAAGAGCAAATGACCGGATTCGAGAGTTGGAGACTAGGGTGCTCGAGGAGCAAGAACGAACTGATATTTTGCGTGTACAATTACAAGAAGCCAATAATCGTTTGGCTCGAATGACTCAACAACTAAGGGAGAGAGGTGGAGAAGATCGTGGCCCTGAGGATCCTAGCGTTGGAAATGAAGTTGTACGTGTTAGAGAACAGGAATCTTTTGATTCTAATTAATCTAGTGATGTATTGCTTTTGACCTCTTGTATGAGGATGACAGGATTAGAACGTCGAGAGTTCTACTGTGGGGACCAATGTATTTTGATAATGATTTACTTGCTTTTGTTGCTATTATTGACCGGAAATGTACTCAACGACCGTGATTTGTGTTTTAACCGAATGAGTTCTGGTTTGTCGGATTGGAACATGACCGAAGTTTAAAGCGTGTTGTGAAAATGTTACGTGCAAAAATGGAACTGTCTCTCTTGTTTATATGGATTGATACTTGTATGTGCATGCTCCAAGTGTATACTGCATTAATGCATGTCCCTATCGTTTAGTTGAAAATGGAAGCTAGAAGACCACGACGGGACGCCCAATGACAACCCCAAAATCAAGAGGAAGAGAGTGGATCAAGCTAACCAAGACAGGGTCAAGGGACCGAGGCAAAGCGATCAAATGGCACAGTGTTTTAAATCGTATGACGGATATCTTAGAACGTTTAGTGCCTCAACAAGGCCATGGAACTGGACAAGTGAATCAACTTGGAAACCAAGAGATAGGAGAAGATAAGGCTTTAGAAAGATTTCAGAAGTTTTCTCCGCCTAAGTTTTCTGGGATCCTGACCCTGATAAAGCTGAGAATTGGTTAGAGAATATAAGAAATATATTTGATGCATTAGACTATTCAGAGGAGAGACAAGTGACCTTTGCCGTGTTCCAATTTGAGGGAGCGGCACGAGCATGGTGGAATGTAATAAGAAACAAGTGGGAAAGGGAACAAACTCCTAGAACTTGGACGAACTTTGTGCGAGAGTTTAATGAAAAGTTCCTTCCACCACTAGTCCAAGAAAAGAGAGAAGAGGATTTTATAAAGCTTCGGCAAGGAACCTTAAGTGTGGCTGAATATGAAACCCAATTCACCAAATTGTCTAGGTTTGCCCCGGAACTAGTGGTTCAGAGCTAAAGCTTAATAAGGCGGTTTATTCAAGGACTCAATCTAGAAATTCAGGACGCTCTTGCAGCAGCTCAAATTGAGACTTTTACTGATGCCCTTGAGAAAGCCCAACGGGTCGAGATTACGAAATCCCAACTGAGAGCTTCATACTCACGGAAGAGAGATACACCTAGTGGTAGTCACTTTGAATCTTTTAGAGAGAGTGTATCCCCATTCAAAGTTGGCAAAGGGGTTGAGGGAGTAAGACTGCCACCTTTTCCTCCTTCTCATAAGATGGAGCCATTAGAAGGAACTATCTCACAAAGGACTCAAACAAGAAAAGTCCAACCAAGGGAAATATCACAAGGAAGTCGAGCCACGGTTTTTCAACAAACTTGTGGATATTGTGGAAAAAGCAATCATACTGAGGACAATTGTTGGGTGAAAGAACGAAGGTGTTTACGATGTGGGAGTGCCGACCATCAAGTTAACCTTTGCCCGAGGAAGCAACTGCGAGATAGTAATACTCGCCAAGAAAATGTGGATACTTCTCAACAAGCAATTGAAGGAGAGGAACGACCACGAGCGCCAGCTAGAGTATATAGCCTTTTCGGTCAACAGACTCCAGGGTCAACTGAGGTAGTAGAAGGTAAGAATTTTGAGGACAAAATTCCTTTAAGGAGGGAAGGATGTGAGGGCCCCAAAATTCAGATTTTATTTTAAAAATGCATAATATTATTTATATTATGTTTATTTATTGAAATATGAGTAAATATATGTTTAAAGTGATTATTTTCTAATTTAGAGAATTTTAAAGCAATTTATTGCGGTGTGGGTGGTTTGGCCATTTTAGCATTAAAAATTGTTCCGACACGTGAATAGTGACTTGGACTTGAAACCGAGCATACGTAGTGATATTTTGGAAATATTATTATGGTGAGATGGTGTCGGGATGAAGGAAACCAGTGTAAGTTAGAATACCGCGCTTGACGCGACATAAAGTGGCTTTTTGACCACTTTTCCCCGAATTAAGGAGAGCCACTCCTTTTGCCCATAAAGCCTTGCTTCTTGCATCTTTGCTTCTTCATTCTTCAGCCATTCTTTGGGCTTAGAGAGAGAGAGGCAGCCGATTGAGAGAGAGAGAAAAGGGAGGAAATTCCAAGCTTTCTTCTTCTTCTTCTTCCTCCATTTTCCTTGCACCTTGAACATCATTTGAAGGCCTCATCTTACTCCTTGTTGCTGCTAATTCCAGCCGTGTGAGAGAGAGAGAGAGAGCTGGAAAAACTTCATCTTGTCCATTGTCTTGTTTCTTGAAAAACTTGAGAGATCAAGACATCAACTCTTCATCTCTTCTTCCAATCTTCATCCATTTTTCTTGAACTTTCAACCATCATCAACCACCATCATCTTCATCTTCTTAGCAGCCGAGAAAGAGGAGAGAGAGAAGGAGGTTTGGGCTGAAATTTTTGGAAGAAAACAAGAGGTAAGTGGGTTTGATCTTCCATTTCCTTTTCTTCCTACAAATAACATGAATTTGTGAAGAGTTGATGATGGATTGTGGCTTGATATCTTGCTCCATTTCAGCCGAACCAAGGAGAGAAGAGAGAGAGAGTGGGCCGAGGTTCTTGAAGGAAAAAGAAAGAGAAAAGTGAAGAAATAAGTCTTGATCGAGTGGAGTGTTGCTTGATCGTGAACTTGAAGTTGTAGATCTTCGTCGAAATCCGTAGATCTTGGGTAAAGATCGAAGCTTGAGGAGTTGCTAGGCTTGGGAGCACTCTTGGAAAGAGGAAACCCACGAGATCATCTTGGATCTTGTCAGATCTAGTCAGATCTGAAGGTATAAAGCTTGAACCTTGTAGATATAGCTTCATTAGTGTTAAATAGCTCAGATCTATGGTTTATTTTGATAAGAATGCTTATGTATGAAGCATTTGAGTTGGGCTCTTGGATTCCCAACCTAGGTAGCGGACTTGAGGTGGATTTTAGGTAGCTGACTTGAGGACCTGTTTGGGATCTGAATGATATTTGTGAAATATATGATGATATGGTTAGAAAAGTAGGATTTTGTTGTTGAGAATTTTGAAGGAAAATAGATGTGATGGCCGAACCCATGCTTGGTAAATTTAATACTGGATCTCGAAATTTGTGTTTGTTCTTGAAGAATTTTCTTTTGAGAAAATATGGCTTTTGTTCATTTGTGAGTGTATGTTTGAGTGGAGGGAATGTTTGAATTTTAAAAGAGGAAAAGTGAAGTTTTTCATGAATTTCGAATGAAAAGTGTCATTTGAATGAATTTGAGGGTTTTACTATATTTTGGTCAAATTCTATGGGTTTCGAATATAAGAGCTTGGTATGAAGTATTTTGAATTAATGTATAGTTTGACTATGAGTGAGTGTCAAGTTATTTTGAAAATAATGATTTTTGAGGTTTGAGACCTTACTATTTCAACAAGGGTAATTTTAAATATGGCCCGAACCAGACTTCGTAGTAGTGAGGATTTGGTGCTTCTGAGTAGTTAAGTTAAGACCTGGAACATGAGATTTTGGGCTGGTATCTGATAGTTGGACTTTGGCTCAGGTGGTCAAGACTTTGTTGAGGGTGAACCAGCTAACGAAGTTTAGTCTTCTTCTTTGTTCACTCGTTTAAGTGGATCGAGGTGAGTGTTCAAACTCCCTTTTTAAATAGAAATCTTGCCATGGTTTGTAAATGAATGATTTGTAAAATGATTTGCTAGTATTTACCAAGAAATGATTTGTCACTATTTCTAAGTAAAATGCTTTTACCCGTGAAATAGCTTATAAAGGATTTGTGAGTGATTCAACTCTCTTTCAAATGAAATCTGGCAATAGTTTCCAAATGAATGATTTATTGAAAAGATTTACTATCGTTTTCAAATGAAATGCTTTACCAGTGAAACCATTTATGAAGAGTTTATGGATGTTCAAATCCATTTTAAATCAAATGTTTCGCTACTACGTGAAAATGACTTGTGATACGATATATTCAACTTATACTTGCAAAGAAATGAGTTTGTGAATATCTTCCGTATGTTACGTGAATTACATACTTGTTTCTAGGCGAGTGTGTACTTTACCACACTCGACCTAACTGTTAATATCTTGTTCAACCTGCTTACACTTCCATTGTTTGTATGTTGCTTGTTTCTGGATTGTTTTGTTGATAACTTGATTGTTTGATAATGGTGTACCAAGGAGCATTTTACCCCTGTAGTCCGATGTGTACCTTATCGCATCGTTCACTACTTGTAGGTCGATGTGTACTTTATCGTATCGGTGGCGGGTCTCAAGATCCTTTTGCTAGAAAGCCTATCTAAGAGCCCTTCTTGAGCGTCGGTGGGTCAAAAGCCTACTTGAGTACGCCATTAGTGTGGCGGATAGGTTGGAAAGCTTTATCTTAAAACAAAACTCCTTGGTCTTGACTGATCATTACTTGCGCATGACTGTAGGCCATGTGTACTTTACCACATTGGCTGAACAAGGCCTTTCCCCTTCGTTATCGGCCTATTCGAGCGGACTCGGTCGGGTAGGTTGGTACCCTTAGGCACTGCGGTATACTCGAGTATTACCACTGGAGGGATAAGGTGATGGCCAGTTGTACTGAGGGGATTGATCAGGAGTTATAAGGTGAAGTGTACTACTGAAATAGCTCCAAGTGAGCACTGTATCCTTCCAATACTGGATTTGATTGTGTACTGAATTACTGTTTACTGTGTGTTGTTATTCAAGTGAGTATTGATGAAATGATTGCTTGAAAACTCAATTGTTTTACAAAGTGATTGTTAACTCAAAAGTCCATGAATTTCTTGCTTTTACTGGACATTCACTGAGCTTCTAGCTCACCCCAAAAATGTTTTATTTTTCCCCCACAGGTCTCGAGACGTTGGATAGCGTGCGTCGAGATCCTTCTTAGTGTTTTGGGTTGAACTACCCTTGTATCATTGGTAATCATGGGTGATTGGACTTTTACTGCGCTTGGGTCTGTAAGATGGAATTGTGGTTGTACTCGAAGTACTTTGAATTGTAATTTGGGAATGAGTGTTGTAAGTTGAATTTCATTGTGTAATATTTGTGATCTGGATTGGAATGGTTGTTTACAATCACTTTTGAAGTATTATTGGTGATTCTAGTGAGTGAGTCCTGGCGAGAGCTGGGCAGGCACTCCATGGATACCTTAGGGTACGCCCTAGGGAGAAGTGGGGCTGTCACAGGATCGGCTGAAATGGAGGGTTTGAAGAGGTGATGAGAAGCTGTTTTTGCTAAGGAAAAGAGAGGAAAGAGCCGGCTGGAAAGTAGAAGAAAATGGGAAGAAAATTTGGTTGTTTGGTCGTAAAGGTTTGACAAGACATAAAGCCCTAATTCAAGGGTTATTGTCTCATTTACATTTCCATGTCCTGCAATTCAATTTGGAGGAAGTAGAATGACTAATTTAGCTAAGAGATTAAAGGGAAAATTCGGTCAGGAGAGAGAAAGGAAGAGGGAAAAAAATTAAAGTGAATTGGAGGAAATTAACTGGATAAACAATTGCAGGTTAAAATCCTAACTTTCGGGAAATTTGTCCAACTAGGTTTTAAGGTTTCAAAACCCTACTTAATCTCACCTTTACCAATTCACTTATAGTCCCTTGATTATATTCTTAACCTACGAGTGATCATCCTTATATTCCATCGCTACGTCACTCACTGCTCGAATTTTTACCTCAAAAAACGTGTTTTCTCAATTTCTCTTTATTTGATACAAAAGGTTGAATTTCAAAATAAAATGAGCGGAATATTAAAAATATATATATATACGAGGAAAAATATGTGTAAATTAAATTAGGTTTTTCCCCAAAATAAAATAAATTTCCATTTAGATTTTCTGGAAAAAATATGTTTGAGAACGACATTAAAATAATCAAATAAACTAACGACAATAATAATAATATTTAAAGTAATAAATACTAACAATATTTAAAAATAAATTTTTGAGGCCCTTACAACCACTCATTTCTTTCTTCCTTCCATCTCTTGGCCGGTTCCTTCTTCTTCATTACTTCCCCAATTTCACTCCAAAATAGCCGCCCTTCTCTTTTCATTTTCCCCACTATTTCCTCTCCAATAATCAACACAAAACCACCAACACAAAGCCACCATTGAAGCCATCAATAGTTTGGGAATTTGGTTGAAACTCTTGGAGGTGCATTCGGTCCAACTAGGAGGGAAGGATATCTGGTTTGAGCTTGGAAGTTGGGGGTTTTGTGAGCTTGATCATCCACCATAAGCCAAGTTTCTTGTTGGAAGAGAGGTAGTAATGCTCAACACCATCAACTTTGCTCATTGTTTCATTCTTTAGCTAGGAAAACTTATGGTTCTTTGTAGTAGATTTTATTGTTGAATTTGGTTGAATGTGGGCTCTATGAAATCCAACCATATATGAATTGGGGCTGTTGATGATGTATTGTGTATGTGTGAGGTGTTTTTGTGGTGTTTTGTTGTCAAAATGAAAGAGGGAAAAGAAGAGGAGAAAACCAAGAGGATAGAAAATGCTTGCTACCCTGTTTTTGGTTGCCTTGATCGCAGCCTTCCCATCCGAATTTTTGGATGAAATTTGGTAAAAATGTATTTTATATTCTGAGGTTCATGCCTGAAAAATTTGGTATTTTTCCAGTACCATTTCATCATTCAAATAATGTCTTAAATTTGTACTTCAAATCTGAAAAAAAAAACGCAGGTGACAGAACAGCTTTTGACCCATGTTCAAATGACTATATTTTATTATTCGAGTCTCCAAATTGAGTTCCATTTATTGCATTTGAAACTAGAATACAAGTTCTTTTAGCAGTATAAATTTCAAGTGCTAGTTCAATTTCTGTGAATTTTGGCGAATTTTCAAAATGAACAGAAAATCAAGACTGATAGGCTTCGTTTCCTCTGTGACAGCAGTTTTAATCTGGATTTTGATTGGTTTTCAATTAAATATGGTATAAGTGCCTTCTTGAGAGTTTTAGTTCATCGAATATATTTTCCAAAGGTATAAGATTCATAATTTTTGGACATATAGAACCCAAGTTATAATTTTCTAAAAAACACTGCTCAAAACTGAAATTTCTTCAAAGAAAGTTTAAAATTTGGAATTTGAATGTTCAAAATTACTACTTGTCTTTTGGGGTTATTTTACCCTGTTTTGAAACCATTATTTTGTGGTTATTCATTTCTTAGATGATGTTCTAAATGATGAGCTTTAAGTTGTTAATTTTCCTACAAAAGCCCCTCAAAAGTTATAGTAAGAATGGCAAGAGAAAATTCTGCTTTGGAAGCTTTAATGTTGGCTGAAAATCTTGCTATGCTTCCTCTGTTTTGTGACTGTGTTTTGCAAGCTTGAAGACCAAAGGTGATGTGTAAATGGTGAGGATTAAGCTGGTAATTTGTCCCCCAAAAACCCCTTCAAAAGTAGTGTACAAATTGGTGACTTGGCGAAAGCCAAAATCTGGAATGTAGGAGGACATGTTGTCCGAACTCTTGAATTGTCTTAGTGCTAAGTTTTGATCTAAACTTGTGGCATTTTTTTTTATCATTATTAGGCCTAGGAAGATTCATACCAACTTGGTTTCAAGAATTAGGGCATTTGGTAGTGATTTGAATATCTTAGAAGCTTATGGATGAAGAGGACAAAACTTCACAGATTGGGTTTAAACTTGCTGAGGGCACTTTGGGAGTTAAGAAAACTATCTTCCTGTGAGAGTTTTTGGTTGAATTTTAGTATGAGCCTATATATATTAGAGTTAGTTTACCAAATTTAGTGATTTTTGAGCAAGAATTTGTCACTCAAATGGTGCTCTAAAAATGGCCTTGAAAATATGGAATTCCAGAAATCTCAGAAATGCCAACCTGTTTTGTTTGGGCAGCTATATTTTCTTGCTCAAGAGTCAGGATCGAGTGCTGTTGGTGGCGTTTGAAACTAGGGTCATAGGGATTTGGACTGGGTAAATTTCAGGGGCTGATTCATTTCCTAAGATTTTTGGCAAATTTCTAAAGTAGAAAGAAAACCAACCTGGGCTGTCCTGTATTTCATTGTAGCAGTTATTTTTTACACGAATTTCTAGACTGTTTTGGTTTACAATCTCACTGCAGTGTCTTCTTCAAAGTTTTAGCCCTTTTAATAAGGTTTCAAATGGTACCAACCATGTAAATTTTGGACTTATATAACTCAAGTTACAATTTTTCAAAGAATTCTGCCCATAAACCCAAAAGTTTCTTCATATTGCAATAAACCTGAAAGTGACTTGAAAATTTTGCTTGGCCTTGATTGTGCACTTAAATGATCATGATCATACATGTCTCAGGTAATTACAAGGACTCTGAGAAGCTCGTTTAACTGCTTGACTTTCTCTCTCACTCGACCATTGGTGAGTGTCAAGTGCATGTTAAGTGTTTAAATAAAATGTTTCTCGTACTTAGTAGTTAATGAGGCTAAGGTGTACCTTATCACCCTTGTTCTCTCTCTCATGTGATTGCTTGATTGATAAGTGATAAGTGTTATATGTGAATGCAAATGAAAGTGTTTCTCATGAGCATTGAGCGGCAGAGTGTATCATGCCCTTTTTGGATGGAAGGTACCGCTCATCCTGCCTCAACGCTATGACCGAGTATGTCGATTGAAACTTTGTCTCATCGACCATAGTGGGGGGGACGTCCCAACCCATTGGCTAGCCTTGTAACTTGAGCCGGCAAGGGCTTGGTCAAGAAGCTTGGTAAACCATGGGAAGTGTTATAGTTTGATCCAGAATTGGGGTCTTGCTAGGTATACTTGTTAAGTATTGCCATTTAAGTGCGTGTTTGGTTACGGATCCGAGAGGGTGTCATGGTGGTTGGAGGAAGTAAGTGGAGTACTACGAACATGGTTACTTGGGTTGATGGAGAGTCAACTAAAAGTGGATCGATCGGTCAAGACGTGGATTAGCTCCTGAGAGTTCCAGTATCCTTTTATTGTGTTTAAATTCCGTATTTGCTAAATGTTTCGAAATTACTTGTTATTCAAGTTTCTTGCTTCATTCCGTGTTCTTTGCTCGCGTGCTTGCATGTTTCTTTTTCCTTGGCCTCACTGAGCGTTAGCTCACCCCAATTTGTTTTCCTTAACAGGTCTTGAAGTAGGGATCGTAGATCGAGGATTTAGTTATTTTGGTAGGATTTTCATACTTTTGTGTAGGCTTAATATTAATTTGTGAAGTTAATGGTTTATCGTACCTGAAATTGATATTTTCAGAATTTTAATAGAAATTATTGAGGATTTACTCTTGTAAGTTAATTATTATTTATTGTTGGACCTCAATTAAGGTTTTAAGAATGAATGCTTGTATTATTATTTTAGAGATCTTAAATTGTAATTATTTGAGGTCTGTAATATGATTGAGGATTTGTAGTGAGTCCTGGAGAGAGTTGGGCAGACGGTCTGCTAAACCCTTTGGTTCACCTTAGGGGGAGGTGGGGCCGTCATAGGTGGTATCAGAGCCTAGGTTAAAGATCTATTTGGGATATTTTAAGGATATTGTTCTTGAATGTAAAGTTGGGATTACCTTATGTTTTAAATGTGGTATTTTAAGTGAATTAGTGGACTTTAAGTTCTTATCTTAGAATTTATGTTTGTTTTGTAGGAATGATGTCAAGTGTTTTAGCACCACTAGCTATTGCTATATTTGTGTTTAGGGTTTTGAATTTCTCCAAATAGACGAGTTGTGTTGAGATCTCTCAGATAGGTAGTTAAGCAAGAGACACGATTCGTATTCACGAGTTAATGAGAGTCCTTATATCGGATTTCAAAGAGTTGAGCTTTAAATGGTTAGAGTTTCATTGTGATTAAATATTAATCTAGAGATTTTGGTTTCCTTAGCAGGTTAAATTCGGGAGTTAAAGGAATCAGTGACATGGCAAACTTAGAGGATTCATGCGAAGACGTAGAGGCTCTTCGAAAGGACTTAGGGTTTCAGACGGAACTTGCTAAATATTGGGAAGGACGATGGGAATAAGAATATAAGGAAAAGACTGAGCTAATAAGCAAGTACGTGGAAATGAAGAAGAAATATGAAGCCGTACTAGAGGAGATGCAGCATAAATTTGATCTGGTGCACTCAACTACCCAAATTGAATTTCGAGATACCCTTAACACTCAAGTTAGAAATCAGGAAGGAAGCTCCCTCAATGTTAAAGGAAAGCATAAAGAGATTAGCGAAGATGAACATGCTACTGAATGTAAAGGAAAGAAACTAAAAATTAGTGGACCTGCTGTGTGGCAACTCAGAGCTGCTAAGTGTGATTACTGTTACAAATCTCATCCTACAGAAGGGTATTGGAGAAAGATGGGAGCATGTTTAAGGTGTGGGAGTTTCGAACACCTAATAAGGAACTGTCATAAACCTAGAGTTGTATCCATTCTATGAGTTTTGAACTTGGTACTTGATGTATTGATTAGTACAACCTAATGTTGATATTGTTTGATCTTAAATCCTCCTAGATGTAGGATGAAAATTTAGTTGCGAACTAGACTATGAAGGTCTTAGTCTTTTGAATGTTTTGTAAATGGATTAGTTGGGGTGAGGGTTGTGAGGCCCATGACTGTAACTGCATGATCGTTTGTATTTTTGTGGCATTCGTATGTGTTGTATTTTGTAACACCCCATGATTTCCTAATTATGTGTGAACTTGCTAATGTAAATGTATGCCAGTATTTCCTATTTCAAATGTTTTCACTGGCGACTCTTGTACTTAAATTATTCTTCAGTAATCATTTTATTTCTGCATTTAGACGTAATTAAAACTATGGACGGTTGGAGACGGATGGGGGATGGGGACGTGTGCTTAGGTAGACAAACCTCCAAAAATAATCCAATGTTCGAGACTAAATGGAAATGAAGATAGGTAGGTGAAGTAGGAGACTGAGTAACTGCCGTCACTAATCGGAGGATTGACATTTTAGAATATTTGGTAAATTGTCGAGTTCTTACACTATTGAACTATTTTAAGAATTAAGAGAAAAGAAGGGATAAAGTTTTGTAAGAGGTGAATTAGTCATGTTTAGATTGTGAAGTAAATTAATGGTTTGCTTTAGTTCATGAGACGGCTAGATATTAGTGATGATGACTTGGTATACGATCTGTGTTCGAACATAGCTGTGTATGTAAAAACAATTTGGGTTTAGGAGTTGTAAACTTTTATTCATGTGAAGGTGAAAGATTTTGTCCTACGATTATTAGTTAAGATTCAATGATCCATGAATCAAGGGAATGTAAAATGGTTCTTTAAGTTTTAGATATAAGCTAAATAGTGTATGGGAAGAAATTTACTCCACTATTGATAATGGAACCAGTTGTACTTGACTTTTAAAAAAAAATTAATGTTTCATGTTTAAGCCTTATATTTTAGTTTTGTCAATTTCAAGAGAAGTTTAACTCAAAGAATGAATTCAAAAGTTTTCAATTTAATATTGTATTTCTTCATCTTTTTAGATATTGGTATTTAGATTCAATATAAATGTGTTTGGAAATAATTTAGTATTTGTACCATTGTTTTTCTTATTTAAGTTTTGGACATTTCTTGTTTACAGCGTTTCCGTAAAACTTGAGTTTATTAGAGTGATTTCCTTTAAAAAAAAAAACAGAGAGAAGAAAAGAAAGAAAAGAGAAAGTTTTAACTAAGCCTTTTATACCTTCAATATCTTACTCTTTTCAATTTAAAATTAGTTAAAAGTACCTTTTTCAAACAATTAAAGATGTGAAAAATCATTCTTGTGAAAGTTATTTTGATAATCTTATACCATTTTCTTAAAAGTTCAAATATTTTGATTTTTATATACAGATCTATATTTACCTTTAGTGGAAAAGAATTAACCCAAGAGCTTTAGTGTATCTAATGTAAGATTTGAATGGATGAGAATAAGTTGCGATCAGTAGAATAGTGAAGTTTTGGAAATTTCAATTATGAATCATAGAAAATCACAATTATGGATGCTGTTAGAGAAGTTTAGGTGGTATTAATTGGTATATGTATTAGATATGGCAAGCCTAAACATCATAAGAAGGGCTGTTTCAAATAAAGAGATTAGGTTATGATACCATTTGTCATTTCAATTAAGGTTGACATTATAGTTGACATAATAGTCTCTTTTGAATTATGTGTGGTACAATGAAAAGATGGAATATATATATTTGGAGTGATTAAGTTTTCGTGGATTTTATAATAGATTTAATCCTTGTAAACAACTTCTAGTGTAAATAGGAATTCTCAATTGGTGAACCGTAAGCGAAGAAATTGAGGAACAAGTAAATTACTTTATTGAAGGTATTGTGGATGAAGCATGGGGTCAAGGAGGTAACTTGAGGTTTAGAGGAAGAAATTCGGAGGAAATACCTAGAATTACTTCATAGTTCAAGTATGAATTTCGAGGACGAAATTCTTTTAAGGGGGAAAGGTTTTGAGGACCTGAAAATTTATTTTATTCGTCTTATCTATTTAATTATTTATTTATTTTCACTGAATAATTGATTGAGATCATTTTAATTGCAATTACACTATACATTACTTCCATTTATTTTAAAACCTTGTTTAATCATCAATTTAATTCATAAAATTTCAAAATTCCATATTTTCATAAAAAAATTACTTCATTAAATTAGTTTGAATTATTCGAATGTCGTTTATCAACTGTAATGGTATGAAAAGTTTTAAAATGCATTTTGTACATTTAAACTATGTTTTCGATTTAAACTGTTTGAATGTTTAACTTTCGCACTCAGGTCAAGGATCGACTATTCGACGTAAGTTTCGAATATTTGAATGTGTATTTGGGATATATAAATGAGAGAAATCGGGATCATAGTGTCGTGTCGTGTGAATTGATCCGATACGACAAAAGTGATTTTACGTCAAATTACTCATTTTCCCCTCATTTCACCCATATCACACAAAAGCCCCAAAAGTCAAAGAAACCACCACCACTCATTTCTTTCTTCCTTCCATCTGTTGGTCGGTTCCTTCTTCTTCATTTCTTCCCCAATTTCACTCCAAAACAGCCGCCCCTCTCTCTTCATTTTCCCCACCATTTCCTCTCCAATAATCAACACAAAACCACCAACACAAAGCCACCATTGAAGCCATCAATAGTTTGGGAATTTGGTTGAAACTCTTGGAGATGCATTCGGTCCAACTAGGAGGGAAGGATATCTGGTTTTGAGCTTGGAAGTTGGGGGTTTTGTGAGCTTGATCATCCACCATAAGCCAAGTTTCTTGTTGGAAGAGAGGTAGTAATGCTCAACACCATCAACTTTGCTCATTGTTTCATTCTTTAGCTAGGAAAACTTATGGTTCTTTGTAGTAGATTTTACTGTTGAATTTGGTTGAATGTGGGCTCTATGAAATCCCACCATATATGAATTGGGGCTGTTGATGATGTATTGTGTATGTGTGAGGTGTTTTTGTGGTGTTTTGTTGTCAAAATGAAAGAGGGAAAAGAAGAGGAGAAAACCGAGAGGATAGAAAATGCTTGCTACCCTGTTTTTGGTTGCCTTGATCACAGCCTTCCCATCCGAATTTTTGGATGAAATTTGGTGAAAATGTATTTTATATTCTGAGGTTCATTCCTGCAAAATTTGGTATTTTTCCAGTACCATTTCATCATTCAAATAATGTCTTAAATTTGTACTTCAAATCTGAAAAAAAAAAAAAACGCAGGTGACAGGACAGCTTTTGGCCCATGTTCAAATGACTATATTTTCTTATTCGAGTATCAAAATTGAGTTCCATTTGTTGCATTTGAAACTAGAATACAAGTTCTTTTAGCAGTATAAATTTCAAGTGCTAGTTCAATTTCTGTGAATTTTGGCGAATTTTCAAAATGAACAGAAAATCAAGACTGATAGGCTTCTGTTTCACTGTGACAGCAGTTTTAATCTGGATTTTGATTGGTTTTCAATTAAATATGGTATAAGTGCCTTCTTGAGAGTTTTAGTTCATCGAATATATTTTCCAAAGGTATAAGATTCATAATTTTTGGACATATAGAACCCAAGTTATAATTTTCTAAAAAACACTGCTCAAAACTGAAATTTCTTCAAAGAAAGTTTAAAATTTGGAATTTGAATGTTCAAAATTACTACTTGTCTTTTGGGGTTATTTTACCCTGTTTTGAAACCATTATTTTGTGGTTATTCATTTCTTAGATGATGTTCTAAATGATGAGCTTTAAGTTGTTAATTTTCCCTACAAAAGCCCCTCAAAAGTTATAGTAAGAATGGCAAGAGAAAATTCTGCTTTGGAAGCTTTAATGTTGGCTGAAAATCTTGCTATGCTTCCTCTGTTTTGTGACTGTGTTTTGCAAGCTTGAAGACCAAAGGTGATGTGTAAATGGTGAGGATTAAGCTGGTAATTTGTCCCCCAAAAACCCCTTCAAAAGTAGTGTACAAATTGGTGACCTGGCGAAAGCCAAAATCTGGAATGTAGGAGGACATGTTGTCCGAACTCTTGAATTGTCTTAGTGCTAAGTTTTGATCTAAACTTGTGGCATTTTTTTTATCATTATTAGGCCTAGGAAGATTCATACCAACTTGGTTTCAAGAATTAGGGCATTTGGTAGTGATTTGAATATCTTAGAAGCTTATGGATGAAGAGGACAAAACTTCACAGATTGGGTTTAAACTTGCTGAGGGCACTTTGGGAGTTAAGAAAACTATCTTCCCGTGAGAGTTTTTGGTTGAATTTTAGTATGAGCCTATATATATTAGAGTTAGTTTACCAAATTTAGTGATTTTTGAGCAAGAATTTGTCACTCAAATGGTGCTCTAAAAATGGCCCTGAAAATCTGGAATTCCAAAAATCTCAGAAATGCCAACCTGTTTTGTTTGGGCAGCTATGTTTTCTTGCTCAAGAGTCAGAATCAAGTACCATTGGTGGTGTTTGAAACTAGGGTCATAGGGATTTGGACTGTGTAAATTTCAGGGGCTGATTCATTTCCTACGGTTTTTGGTAAATTTCTAAAGTAGACAGAAAAACCAACCTGGGCTGTCCTGTATTTCATTATAGCAGTTATTTTTTACACGAATTTCTAGACTGTTTTGGTTTACAATCTCACTGCAGTGTCTTCTTCAAAGTTTTAGCCCTTTTAATAAGGTTTCAAATGGTACAAACCATGTAAATTTTGGACTTATATAACCCAAGTTACAATTTTTCAAAGAATTCTGCCCATAAACCCAAAAGTTTCTTCATATTGTAATAAACCTGAAAGTGACTTGAAAATTTTGCTTGGCCTTGATTGTGCACTTAAATGATCATGATCATACATGTCTCAGGTAATTACAAGGACTCTGAGGAGCTCGTTTAACTACTTGACTTTCTCTCTCACTCGACCATTGGTGAGTGTCAAGTGCATGTTAAGTGTTTAAATAAAATGTTTCTCGTACTTAGTAGTTAATGAGGCTAGGGTGTACCTTATCACCCTTGTTCTCTCTTTCATGTGATTGCTTGCTTGATAAGTGATAAGTGTTATATGTGAATGCAAATGAAAGTGTTTCTCATGAGCATTGAGCGGCAGAGTGTATCATGCCCTTTTTGGATGGAAGGTACCGCTCATCCTGCCTCAACGCTATGACCGAGTATGTCGATTGAAACTTTGTCTCATCGACCATAGTGGGGGGGACGTCCCAACCCATTGGCTAGCCTTGTAACTTGAGCCGGCAAGGGCTTGGTCCAGAAGCTTGGTAAACCATGGGAAGTGTTATAACTTGATCCAGAATTGGGGTCTTGCTAGGTATACTTGTTAAGTATTGCCATTTAAGTGCGTGTTTGGTTACGGATCCGAGAGGGTGTCATGGTGGTTGGAGGAAGTAAGTGGAGTACTACGGACATGGTTACTTGGGTTGACGGAGAGTCAACTAAAAGTGGATCGATCGGCCAAGACGTGGATTAGCTCCTGAGAGCTCCAGTATCCTTTTATTGTGTTTAAATTCCCTATTTGCTAAATGTTTCGAAATTACTTGTTATTCAAGTTTCTTGCTTCATTCCGTGTTCTTTGCTTGCGTGGTTGCATGTTTCTTTTTCCTTGGCCTTACTGAGCATTAGCTTACCCCAATTTGTTTTCCTTAGTAGGTCTTGAAGTGGGGATCGTAGATCGAGAATTTAGTTACTTTGGTAGGATTTTCATGCTTTTGTATAGGCTTAATATTAATTTGTGAAGTTAGTGGTTTATCGTACCTGAAATTGATATTATCGGAATTTTAATAGAAATTATTGAGGATTTACTCTTGTAAGTTAATTATTATTTATTGTTGGACCTCAATTAAGGTTTTAAGAATGAATGCTTGTATTATTATTTTAGAGATCTTAAATTGTAATTATTTGAGGTCTGTAATTTGATTGAGGATTTGTAGTGAGTCCTGACGAGAGTTGGGCAGACGGTCCGCTAAACCCTTTGGTTCGCTTTAGGGGGAGGTAGGGCCGTCACATGCGTCATGGAGCCTCCAAATTATACATTGTATTTCTTTAAGTATTTGACGTTGATAGACAAATCCTTAATCCATCTTCAGCCATCAATTTGCACGAGCCGTTTGAATATGTTTCTTGGATAACATATGGACCATCCCATTTGGAGGTGAATTTTCTTTGTCCACCATGAATAAGGATGATTGGTCTTCGAATAGCAAGCACTAAATCTCCAACTTGAAAAAATGCTTGGTTGAACATGTTTATTGAAGGCTTTTGAAAGTCAAGTTTGATAGCACTCAATTTATTGTTGAGCCTCTAATCTCTTTTCATCGAGTGCTTTCAATTCCTCAAGATGAAAGCGATCATTGTCTTCTTCATTGATTCCTTCTTGAATTGCAATTCTTCATGCACTACTAGAAAAATAGTCTTTGATGATATTCAAAAGCGTCATTATAGGTTCATGTAATGACGTTTCGGCTGTTATGACGCTCTTGTAGAAGCGTCACTATAGGTTTATGACAATTATAAGCATCCCAATTTAAAGTTCTACTGACACTTGAAAAGTGTCATTACCTATGACTATTATGACACTTTCACATGACAAGAAATGTCAAAATTTTTACCGTTATATCGATGCGTTATGATACTTATAAGCATCATATATTGAAGCTATCTTGACATTTTTCTTGTGTAAGCACAATAACATATTATGACACTTTCAGAGTGTAACTAAGATGAAAAACTACGACATTTTTGCAGTTTAACTATATCAGGCTATTATGACTATCTTGACGCTTTTCCTGTGTAAGCACAATAACACATTATGACACTTTCAAAATATTTTGACACTTTTGCAGCGTAACTATATTAGGGTATTATGACATTTTTTTAATGTAATTGCTGCATACCATCCAACTGAGAAAACCACATTTCATCCTGCTACACATTTTCAGATCCTAATTCTTTGAGAAATGATAAGGTAACTAGTACAATGATATAAAGGAAAAATAAAGTAAATTATGTTTTAATAGTAATTGGTGCAATAAAATCATCCAAACTAGTGCAAAAGTACATCGTCCTAACAACTCAATGAATTGCATGCTAATTCTAAGATTCCTCAAACATCAAGTCATGCAGTAGCAGCGTCAATAGACTCAATACATATAAAGGATGCATTAGACAGGAACTCAACTAAAAAGTATTGATACTGTCTTCTAAAAACCGCCACTTGATCCAATGATGCTTTAGTTTTCTTCAAGATTCACCTACAAGTGTCATAAACCAAGCAATAAGAATTACAATTCACAAACTCTTCTTGTACAGTTTTAAAATTACAAAATAAATAAAAACTAAGTTAGACAAATGATGATAAAGGTATGTAAGAGTACCAGATTTATTAGCCAAGCAATGGCCACTCCAATTGCATCTCCAATCTTCTGGAAATTATGGTATGGCCTCATCAGGTCCTCATCATTCTCCACAGGCACATTCACATGAACTTCACACCAATGCAATCCCAAAGGAGTGTCACCAACTTCAGTCATTGGATCCAAACTTCTAATGACTCCAATAGCCAAAATTTTGTTTGAAACAATCATGCTTCTTATTGTAACTTTATCCCCAACCTTAAAAATACCAATTTTGGCAAAGTTTGTAAAAATCACACATAAGGGAGCAACTCTTAAACAAAAATTCAATACACAATATTTCAAGAACCAAACCAAATTTCAATTGGTTTAAATCCTAGCAAAAATGATAGCGACAACAAGTACTCAACCAAACTGAACGCCATTTTAATTAATAATGATATCCAAAACAAGTACCTTAATTGTTAAGTATCATATAGCATACTTTGCCTAAAAAAAAGAAAAAAAGAGGACATATAGCCAACATGTAAACAGGTTCATGAATCTGTTCCTAGAAGTAGCATCTACAGAAAGTAACAAACTAACATTTCATTACCTTTATTGGTCGAAGAATAGCATTTGATGATTATGATGTAGATCTTTGTTGAGATGGTGAAGTCTGTCCTTGTGATCTTCCTTGTTGTAGTGACTCAAGTTGCTGAATCCTTTGCTCCATTTTTGACAATGCAGCACTTTGCTCCATGACCAAGCGAAAACATGTTGAACGACTTGGTATATCACCCCACAAATCAGATTGTGTAACTCCCAAACCATATGTACGAACTCTTCCACTCCTTTCTTCACCCATTACTTGTGAACACACGTCATTCCTACCCACAATATATTCTTCTCCTTCTGGAAGTTGATTTTTTAAGCTTTCCATCTCCTCCTAAAATTAGCTATTCGAAGTTATTATATGCTCATTGTAACTAAAAAATGTATATTTTTGAGTGGAGGGAATAAATAGCATTAACATACCATTTTTTCTCCAGCTTCATAACTAGATGGCACCCCACTAGAATTACTGTAGCATATGCCGAACATATCTTCTCTAGAGAGAGAATTCCCAAACTCTTTTTCCTACGTACAGCAGTTTAGTCCATCCAAAGAAAATATAAATTTAAAAGTTTAGATGTGGTTACCAATTCATTTATATTTTATACCTTATCTGCTCGAACTTGAGCAAATGGCTTTTTTCCGGTACTATGATTCATCTTTTTCTTCCCTCGATGCTCCTTATTTGTTGTAGAAATTATCTACATAGTTAAGTATAATACAAAATAGTTAGCTACAGATAAATTTTTCATACCTTTGACTCCTCAGAATGCCATTTAGTCAAGATATTTCTCCATTGTTGGGGAAGAACTCGGTTTGGCCTTTTAAGTACCTGATTTTCAATTGACTCATTTGGATCAAAATAAGTTTTTTTGAGGGCATGTTTCCAACTTCTCCATTTCTTTGCTAATGACCGCTTGACTCGTTTTTCTATGCCAGGAGGAAGATCAAATTTTTCCTGAAATGTCAAATCATCAATTAAACAAGCACAAACATTCTAATTGATCCTGTATGTTACAGAAATATATACCTTCACTACATCTACCATGTCATTCTTCGAAGACTTGGATAGCTTACGCCAAGTGTCAATGTCAATTGGTGCGTATTTTCCATTTCTAGCCAGTGCTCCCAAAATTCATTGAATCTACTTTTATTTGCACCTATTGGCTCACCAAGCCTATTGAACTTCACTTTAATTCTCTTGCCAGTACCATGTCTACCCCAAATATGTCTCATATAAGTTTGTCCCCGAGTTTTCTTAGGCATGTCATTATCAGAACCACCACCTACAAGTTCAATAGATACTTATGACATATCATATAAAGTAGTAACTATTGTTATAGATATATCTAAATAAAATAAGAAAGAATTGGTAATGTGAGTCATACCAGCACCTTCCTCATTTCCTGAATTGATTTCATCTTCAGGATCTTCATCACGTGGCCGAAAACTCCTTTCACCACTATAACTTTTTCCTCCTCTTGTTCTAGCCATTGGTGTACAACTAAAATTTTAAACTGTAAGTTCATCTATATAAGTAATAAGAGTTGGTAGCCAACAATGCATTATCATGAAAAAACAGTTTGTCATGAAAAAAATTAAGCATATAAAGGCAGCACAAATCAATATATAAATAGAAATTAAATTTAAGTTGTACTAAAGAAAAGTCAAACATTAACATGATTTTATTTAAATAAATTTCTAAAAGATCATCCATTGGATTTTGGTGCTGCTCCAGTAGTATCAACTGTTTCTCCAATGACACCCTCTCGAACCCAATTAATGTCTTCAAACGCATGACTTTGATTACTATTTGAAGGCCGACTTTGCAAATACATCTCAATGTCTATGGGATCCATTTTCAAATCATCTCTCAGTGTAGTTGGGATAACAACATTCCACCCCTTGTCTAAAGGATCCTCTACATAAAATACTTGCTTCACTTGGGATGCAAGAACACATGGTTCATGATGGCGCTTCACGTTTGTAAAATTCACAAGTGTAAACCCATCATCATCTTGCTTTAATCTTTTCCCTTTA
Organism: Gardenia jasminoides; assembly: GCA_013103745.1. NCBI lineage: Eukaryota > Viridiplantae > Streptophyta > Magnoliopsida > Gentianales > Rubiaceae > Gardenia > Gardenia jasminoides. The sequence goes on along the minus strand of CM023099.1, from coordinate 25,757,229 downwards.
GAAATCCAATCACAATCAAACAATACAACTCTTCGACCTCCCCCATAATCCAATTCTAGAATATCATTTAAGACACCATAAGCTTCACTTGGGATGCAAGAACACATGGTTCATGATGGCGCTTCACGTTTGTAAAATTCACAAGTGTAAACCCATCATCGTCTTGCTTTAATCTTTTCCCTTTAGAAATCCAATCACAATCAAACAATACAAATCTTCGACCTCCCCCATAATCCAATTCTAGAATATCATTTAAGACACCATAATAAGCCAAGTCACTTGAAATCGGATTCATATCTCTGGTGCTTGCGAAGCTTGATGTCGTTGCAGCAACAATCACCCCACTATTCTGGTTTTTCCTTTTGCTCTCCAACTGTTTCGTATGAAACCTAAAACCATTCACAATGTATCTCTGATACTTCAACCCCACAACATTTGGACCCTTTGCCAGAAATGTCAGATCTTTTGAGATAGCTTCATTCTCAGGCAAAAAATGAGCCACCTATGAAAAATAGAAAAGTAAATAACCACAATAAGAACAGAGTTTTTATGTATAAGAGTATAAAGTTACCATGTATATTCACTCACATGACTCTCAAACCAGATTGCAAATGTCTCGCTATGGATTCATTCTTTTTCATGCCTTGAACTACGTGGATGCTCCTCTTCAACCAGTTTTTGGTGTTGGCTGCATCAATTATAAAAGTCAATGAAAATTGTAGTCTCTAGACATTATTCATTTATAAAATATGATAAATTCAATAATACAGGGTGAGAGTACAATTACTTACTTTATATATGGCTCCACAGCTTCACAATTGAATAACACATATTGATGCGTCTTTTTTATGATTTCATCATCCACTATAACTGAATTCCCTTTTCCTAATGGCCGACCTTGTATAGAGAAAATCTCAAGGCCTTCAGTTGAATTGTCACCTCCATCTTCATTTCTACTAGGTCGATTAAACTTTGTTATCACTTCATCGGACAAGTAAAGAGAGCAAAACGTCATGCACTCGTCAATTAGGTACCCTTCTGCAATTGAACCTTCAAGTCGGCTTCTATTTCGAACATAATTTTTCAATGTGCATAGGTACCTGAGACAATTACAAAATAAGATGTGATCAATAAGGCTACTCATATTTAGGAAAAAAAAAGAGAGGAAATGTTTAACTTGTGGGGATTACCTTTCAACCGGATACATCCAACGATAGTGCACTGGACCAACTATCCTTGCCTCAGTTGCTAAATGAATGGTTAAATGAACCATTATCACAAAAAAAGATGGTAGAAACACACACTCTAATTGGCATAGCACAACAGCAATTTCACTTTCCATGCGAACCACTTCCCTAGGACAAAGAGTTTTAAAGCATAAATCTCTAAAGTATTTGGACAACTTTATCAAGGGAGACCGCACCGATTTTGAAAGAAGTTTTCTATAGCATAATGATAACAGTTGCTGCATTAATATGTGATTGTCATGACTCTTGAGTCCCGATAGTTTGGAGGTTTCAAATGCACGGATTTTGAAGTTGTGGCTGAATAACCATCCGGTACTTTAACCTTTTTCAGAATTTTACAGAACAATTCTTTCTCTTTCTTATCCAAATGGAAACAAGTTGGAGGCAAGTATGCTCTTCTAGACTCATCTGTAATATGGTAAAGGCATGGCCGTATGCCCATTTCTTCCAAATCACGCCGTACACCAAGGTTATCACATTTTCCATCTACATTCAATAATGTTCTAACTATAGTCTCACATACATCTTTTTCAATATGCATGACATCAAGACAATGGCACAACAAATTATTCTTCCAATAGGGCAAGTAAAAAAAAATGCTTTGTTTCTTCGAATTAGAGGGTAATATAGGGTTATCATTGACTTCTTTTCCAAATTTGATTTTATAAGATTTCAACTCTTCCAAAATCATATCTCCTGTCAAAGCGGGCTGGTGCAACTCCATGCTCTTGCTTTCCATTAAAGTGAGATTTATCCTTTCGATAAGGATGATCTTTTTCAAGAAATCGTCGATGACCCATATAACACTGTTTTGAAGTATGCCTTAAATGTTGTGAAACGGTGTGCTTGTGACAAACAGGACATGCTAAATAACCTTTAGTACTCCAACCAGAAAAATTAGCATAGCCAGGAAAGTCGCTAATAGTCCACAGTAAAGCAGCCCGTAGCTGAAAATTCTGCTTTGATGACGCATCATAAGTGGTCACACCTATGTTCCACAATTCCTTCAACTCAGCTATAAGAGGTTGAAGGTAAACATCAATATTGTTCCCCGGTGCATGTGGGCCAGGAATGAGCAATGAAAGTATAAAGTATGGCTGTTTCATACACATCCATGGAGGCAAATTATAAGGCATTAATACCACCGGCCATGTACTATGGTTCACATTCATGTTTTTAAATGGATTAAATCCATCCAAAGCTAAACCCAATCTGATGTTACGAGGTTCTTCTGCAAACTCGGGATTTTGGTAGTCAAATGATTGCCAAACTGGAGTATCTGCAGGATGTCTCATGCGACCATCTTTAATACGCCCCTCAACATGCCATTTCATGGAAGACGCAGTTTTAGATGACATGAAAAGATGCTGCAATCTGAGTTTCTGTGGAAAGTGCCACAAAACCTTGTGGGGAACTTTCCTTTTCTCACCAGTAGGATCATCACTTGACGGCACCCATCTAAGGTGCTTACAAGTGTCACATTTTATCCTTGATTCATCTTTTCCCCAATACAATGTGCAATCGTTAGGACAAGCATCATATTTTTCATATCCAAGTCCTAGTTCTTTCATTATCTTTTTTGCTTTATAATAGGAGTTGGGTAGATTTACACCTTCTGGGAGTGCTTGCCTCAGCAAATCAAGAAGTGTGTTAAACATAGAATCAGGCATTTTGCTTAGACATTTAATATGCAACAACCGTACCAGAAAAGAAAGTTTGGAGAATTGTGGACAATCTGGATAAAGGGGCTGCTTAGAATCATTTATCAAAGTGTAGAATTTTTCAGCATCACTATTAGGTCGCTCGATTTCTAATCTTTCTCCCAAATCTAGATCTTGGTTTAGAACTCCTAATGCATCTTGCAACAACCCCTGCATATCATCTATGGGATTAAGTGGAGGGATTTGATTTGAAGGGACTTGTGAAGATGTATGATAGACACTTGAAGACAGCTCTCCATGAGCTATCCATTGACTATATCCTCTAATAAACCCTTTCCACATCAAGTGTGATTTAGCCTACTCTCTTGTGACAAATACCCCGTTTCCACACCTAATGCATGGGCATAAAATCATCTCCCCTATACTCACATTTGCAAATGCAAAATCAAGAAAATCTTCTAAACCAGCTTTATACTCATCACTTGATCGGGACATGTTCATCCAGCTTTTATCCATATTCACATAGATTCTAAGTTAACAAAAACAAAAAAAAAAGTGTTTTAATTAGCATCTAAAAGAAAATTCTAGACAAAATACTGCTAGTTTTTGCATGAAACAGTTACTTAAATAAGAAAACTAATTTCAAAGAAATGAAAAACAAAACACAAATTAGTCAAGAATTATTAAAATACAGCAAAGAATTTGTTACATCGTAACGATAAACAAACTGGCATTTCATTCCAATCATTGCAAAGGTAAAAGTTGAACAACAAATTATTGCCAAAGGTATGCAAAATTCAAGTAAAAAAATTGGAATACAATTACAGGTCTTAGTACTTACCAAAGTCCAAATACAGCTATAGAAGTTGGTCAGGCCTTCTTCTTCTCCTCCTTGTATCCTCTTTAACCAGTCCGCGCCACTCTTGTTTTAGAAATATTTTTCCACCATTGACTGGTACATGTAAAAATAATCAAATACTCAAATATTCATTTGCAACACATGATATCCTATTTCTCCAGTCAGGCATGCTAAACTTGCATCAAGTATTTTCAGAAAAAAATATAAAAGCAAAAACATGTCTACTATCCTATACAGCAAAAATAAGAATCAATTAGTTAATAACATATTTGACATAATAAAAAAAATGTAATAAAGAGCGAATCAAGATGTGACATTAGTTCCTTAAACTCCAAAAAAAAAAAAAAGTAGGATGATACTCTAAAGATGAAATTTTAACTAGATCATTAATTCCTCAGCAAAACCAAGAACTAGTCGCTTAAAGAATTTAGAATGCTTTGCTCATCTATTGGCAATAATTGGGAACAATGCCAAGCCAGACCCGTCAGTTTCATTCACAGAAAATATAATGATTTTGTTGCAAAGAGTTGTACCATCAGCATTTTAGCATGTTTGGGATCCTGAGTGGAGTTTCAAAACTTTTATTTAGCATTTCGTCCCTAGATATCCTTTGGACTTGTAGATTGGAAGTGAAAGAAAAATTTCACTTGCATGGAAGCAAGAAAGAAGAAGTAAAGGAAGTGCAGAATACTAAAGCATGAGACTGCAGTTGCATGACAACTGACCAGTGTATAATCATTTGCATAAAGAGTCGAAAGATAACAAGCATAGTTTATTGTAGGCCTATAGCCACAAGGCCCACAACGATATTGAAATCTATCGACGAATATGGTGTAATCAGTATTGTTATTCATCTAATGACCTAATCTACTACACTCCAAAGCTGTCTAGGGCAATTCTAAACTATCAAATGTGTGATGAATAATGTCAATTCCCACGTTTTTTTTTTGGTCCTTTCCCTTATCAAACTCAAATTACACCTACAGAATCCATTCACAACTCAAATTACGCATAAGCTCGAATATCACAATAACTACACTTAATTGTATAAAACTACTACAAATCCCAACCTGTCACAATTTCCCAAGCCAGAAAAGGAGCATGTTCAGTAAGTTGTATACTAGTATTTTGGCTTTAATTACTGTTCACAGTACTAGAATTTGAGTTTCATGTGCTTCTTTTAATTGAATGGATACAAACAAGGGCAGCATAGCTTAATCGTCTCATAACAAGGGCAGCATAGCAGAGGCACACAAAAAAAAAAAAAAAAACAATTCAACACATGTACCCATAGAAACTAAACAAGAACTTCCATGCATCAACTACGTACCTTACTTCTTCTACCGATGGTGTATAGATTGGAAGATTGAAAGTATCCAATTTTTCTTCCACCAGATGTCCCTATACATATACATGCCAATCATCAACTCAATTCAGATTAGACTTGGAAATTAGCCAATTTGATAAAGCGTCAACTCTAGTATAGGGGGTACAGTTTTTTTTCCCCCCATAATCTCAATTGTGAATTCTTACTTTTGTTTTCAGTTCATATAAAAAAAGTGACAAAAAAAATTGAAGCCCCCATTTCTTTCAGCCTTTTCTTTTCATCCGATTAAAATGATACGATGTAGTTCTGGCTCTTTCCTTTACCTTTTTAATGACACTTTCTACTGCATGTCACATTAAGGTTGTGTTATGACATTTTCCTAAAAGTGTCATAATAATTGTGTCATTAAAGTCTATTTTTGTAAATGAATATACGATTGCACAAGGTAAGTTCATTATTAAATATAAAACATAGGACTACATATTCGGTACGCAGATTAAAGAGTAGTACTTATCTAACTATAAATGTAGCTATAGAGGTTGGTCAAACCTTCTTCTCCTCCTGCTTGTACCGTCTTTAAGAGTAGGATCCTCTATTAAACTGGATTATGTGCTGCCCAATCTAGTCACATAAGTTAAAAGGAAAAGGAGTTAAAAAAGATAATCCAATTGTAGCAAAAATGTTAAGGATGACAATATTTTAGAATCATAAGCAACACGCCAGCATCCATTGACTATAATTTCATTCACTACATAGTCAAAATTCCCTATAGCAGAGAAGTTCATTGATAAAATCCAATTCAACTTTTTTGAGAAATAATTTAAAATAAAAATACTTACTCTAATAACAGCGAAATCACGATGAGATCACATCAAGCAAAACTAGTAAAGCCAACTCAACTTACAAAGTTTCTTAACAATCTCACTAAGGTGGCCCTTTTTGTTAATAGTTCATCTCAAGAAAGATTGACAAAAAAAATTCCTAAACTAGTCAGAGTATAATCCTCGTGCAAGAAATAAATCAAGTTAGTTATAAGATTACAAAAAGAAATATACAAAAAAGTGATACGGCAAGGGGAAAAAAATATAGTTAGAAGAAACTACCCCCGCAGCTTCTATCGAGAAACTATTTCATTTTTAAAACTGAAAAGTCGAAGACAATCAAAAACCTCAACATGAAAAGAATTCACGCTTAATTCCATTAGACAATGAATCTCTGTTCAATCAAATGTCCGAAATTTAACTTTTTAATGATTCTGCAATGCAAGTAGCAATTCTCCATTCCATTTAAAAAATTCAGAACCATTTTCTAACAAACTGAACCACAAGTAATTGTCTATGATCCAAAACTCAAATTGACAAAATAACTAAGCACAACCAGTGTGCAATAAACAACAAGTCATAGAAATCTCTCAAATTTCAAACCCCCATTAAGAATTTAAAAGTAGCTACATCCACTTCATAAATATCAAAAAATTGGTAAACTAATAAATGAAAACCGAAGCGAAATACAGAAAAGACGACAAAGTAAACAGGAAGATAGACAGTGTAACAGATGCAGCAAAATATTAAAAGAGAATTCCACTAGAACAAAATGCATCAACAAAAGAAGAAAACCACTGGTTCGGTGCTAGGACTATGCTTGTGCAGATTTATAAAGAAAAAAAAGTTTAAAAGAATAGAAGTTGAACTGAAACCAAACCATTAGAAAGAGGAAATTGGTCAGTATTTCAACAGAATAGGGAAGATGTCAAAGACATGCAAGTGAAGTTAACATTTTGAAACTATGATGAACTGCCAAATCCCAAAAGGCTGAAAGCTTGTGGATTGGTTCGAAAATCAAAATATCCCTTTTGCATTTTCAAAATCAAAAAAAATACATGTTAAGCTTGCAGCTTGAACTGCAAAAGTCCTGAAAGGGAACATCAAGGGATGGCTGACCATGATAGCATTCTCGAGACTTACATAAAGAAGTTACAAGACAAGGAAGAACACTAAATCCGACTCAGAATAATGTCAAAGAGCCGTTGGCCACTAGGATATTCTGAACCATAACCGTCAAACATTCGTTGCAATCATTCACGATAGATTCATGACACTCAAGAGCTCAATTCTACCTAATTTTCAGTTAATATATTACAACAGGAAAGTTGGGTACCTAATCATCCAGATATAATGATCATTGTGTCTCACGTTATAATGAGTGCTTACAAAACAAGAATAGGAAAAAATATTCATAGTCCAATAACATACAGATATAAGACAGCACATTGGATTGCTTACAAAACACAGTAAAAATAGCAAGCATGTGAAATCTGAGCATCCGACATGGGAATGCCCTGCATTGAATTAACTGTAGTAGCATTCTTTCCATTTCACCAATTTACTACACACACAATAATCTTTTCTTTTTTTTTTCTTAACTTCCGATATGTTCAAACAAAAGATAAAAAAATTTGGAAACATAACAGAACCTGTTTCCCCCCCTCTAAAAAAAGAAACAAATAAAAAAATTCAGAAAATGAAGTAAAAATAAAAAATAGAAAAATGAGATTCACAGGAGATGAAAGAAACTAACCGTAATCTAGGGTAGTCCTTGAGAAGCATTCAACATTTTCCCCTGTAAAAGCACAAAATTCGCATCAGATATTTGGGAAAAAAACAATTCCCAAAAGCAACGAACAAGAAAGAGATCAACAATTCTCAACACAAGATCTTTTTTCCATAATAAACACACAAATAAATGAATTCCCCTCTTCCCAGGGCTTTTAGAATCATAAATAAACAAAAACAAGAACAAGAAGAAGAAACAAACGGCGAACCTCGGATCCCTTCCAGTTTCCGGATAAGATGTCGAACAAGAAACTCAAAAAATCCCTTCCAATTTTTTGGATCTACCGTTGATTACGATGGAGTCGAGAACAATCACACGAACAATTTGGGATTTTTTGTTTAGATTGTGTGAAGAACTTTTGACAGGGCCAGTAGTTTGAAAGGGGGAAGTGATTAGGGATTGAGTTTCAGTGTTAGAAATTTTTGGGAAAGAAAATGCGCTTAGAGAGAGCGCCACTTTTCTCCCAATTTTTTTTCCTTTCCATCTAGACAAACGACATCATTTTGGTTGTTATTTTTGCCTTTTTAATGACATTCCCTAATGCATGTCATATTAAACACCTATTATGACATTTGTGGAGAAATGTCATGATAGGTGTGTGACTAAAGGTTATTATTCTAGTAGTGATGAAGGTATTTGACACTCAAATGGGAGGACGGTTTCAAAACTATAGATAGGCGCATATGGAATCGCTTGCGTGGGAGTTCGAAAAGTAGTTCTATGCGCCCAAAGGGCTTCTCCAATTCAAGATGCCAGTTTCTTTTTGACTTGTCCACAATCTTCTTCAACAGATTACATAAAATCTTGTTGGATGTTTCAACAAGTCCGTTTGCAGCCGCATAGTACATAGAAGAAGTATACTATTTAAAATGAAATATTTCATAAAACTTGTTCATTGTGGCATTGCAAAAAGGCTTGCCATTACCAGTGATAATATAATGCGAGACTCCATATCGATAAATGATGTTAAGGCAAATGAAATCCACTACATTTTCCTTTAGAGGAACTGTTTCAACTCACTTTGAGAAATAATTTGTTACAGTTAAGGGAAGATGTGTCCACCAAAAAATTTTAAAAATGGCCCAACTATATCCAATCCTCAAGCATTGAACGGCCAAGAAGCTACAGTTGGATACAATAGTTCATGAGGTTGATGGATAAAGTTGCCATAAAATTAACACACTTGACATCTTCTTGCAAAATCAATGCAATCTTTTACCATCATTGATTAGTAGTATCCCATTCTCTTGATACGAAAATGTAATTTAGGACTAGATTGATGAGCATCGCATATCCTAGAGTTAGTTTCCTCCATTGCTTGCATAGTTTCATCTTTTCCAAAACATCACAAAAACACTCCATAAAATGATTTTCAATAAAGCGTTTCCTTGTAATAGATGAAACAGGGTGCTCGACAGTGTATATCAACTCTACTCTTTGGGTCCTCTTACAATTTTCTATGGTTGAAATAGTCAATTATGGGATGAGGCCAATCCTCCTTTTCAACTTCATAGACACAGCTATGGTAAACATTTTCCTCCTCATCATGGTCTTCTTCATAAAAAATTGGAGGTATAACCCATTTTTGATATATTAGGATTTGATTTCGATGAGAAAGCAGAGTGAACATAGAAGCTAACTTTGGCAATGAATCGACTTGTCGGTTGAACTTTCTTGGAATATGATCTATAGTGACATCGCCTAAATATCCTAAAAGTTATCTTGCATAGTTATAATATGGGACCAACTCAGACTTTCTTGCCTTGTAAATACTAAGAAATTGATTCACCACTAATTTGAAATCACCATAGATCCTACGATGCAATTGCTTCATGTTTACAGCCATCTCAAAACTAAGAATTAATGTTTGATATTCAACCACATTATTTGAGCACCAAAGTTTCAAAGTGAAAGAATATGGTAAGACATCTTCTTGTGAAGTTTGAAAGACAACTCTAGTGCCGGCTCCATTATAATAAAAAGCCCCATCGAAATACATCGACCATGGAGATTTGAGCGTAAATATTTCTTCATCAGGAAGTTTATCAGCCAACTCCCACTGGGTAGGTATAGGATGATCAGTTAGAAAGTCAGCCAATACTTATCCCTTGACAGATTTGGCCAGTACATAAATGATTTTAAATTGTTGAAATTAAAGGTAACTTCTCACCAGATGATCCAACAATACAGGCCTTGTCATAACATATTTAATAGGGTTGGTTTTAGATATGAGTCGAATAGTATGTGATCGGAAGTAATGATTCAACTTTCAAATGACAAATATGAAAGCCAAACATAACTTCTCAACAGATGAATATTTCAATCCATTCACTGTCATCATCCAACTCAAGTAGTATAGTGCATTCTCCTTGCCTTTATCATTTTCTTGAGCAAATAAGGGCCCAACTAACTGTTCTTGTAGAGAATCAATGACTTTCCTAGAACTGGTGGAGCTAACACAGGACGATTCATAAGATAAGTTTTAATACCGCAAAAAACATTTCTACATGCTTCATCCCACTCTAAAGGTACTCCTTTCTTCATCAGACAACTGAAGGATTGGTAGTGTCCAGCCAAATTGGAGATGAACCTTCAGATGTAAGTCAACTTTCCTTAAGACTTTTTAACTCATGGATATTGCGTGGTTTGGACATTTTCACAATAGCATCGATTTTAGATTGACTGATTGATTCCTATTCTATGTTGATGGACAATGAAATCGAGGAACTTGTCAGAAGCAACTCCAAATGCACACTTCAAAGGGTTCATTTTTAATTGATATCTTCAAAGGCGTTAAAATACTCTTCGAAGGTCTTGAATATGATCTTCTCGCTTTTTTGACTTTACCATGAGATCATCAATGTAACACTCCACATTTCGATGTAGCATATCATTGAAGATTCTTTGCATCGCTCTTTGATATGTTGCTCAATTATTTTTTAACCCAAATGACATCACCTTATAGCAATAAATACCTTTGATGGTGCAAAAAATAGTAACCTCCTTATCTTTTGTTGTCATGCGTATTTGATTGTACCCGGAAGATCCATCTAAAAATGATGGTATTTCATGACCCGTTGTAACATCAACTGTTAATTCTGTGATGGGAGTGGAAAATCATCTTTTGGGTAAGTTCCATTCAAGTCTCGAAAATCCACGCATACTCGAATTTGTCAATTCTTCTTTCTTACGAGAACGATACTTGAAATCCATGTCGAATATTTCACTTCTCGTATGAATCTAGTCTCAATCAGCTTGTTCACTTCCTTCTCTATTAGAGGAATCAATTCAAGTAGAAAGCATCTTTGAGTTGTTTAACAGGCTTTGCACCACGTTTGACAGATAAATTGTGAACGACAAACCTTGGATCCAAATCAAGCATTTCTGAGTAATTCCAAGCGAAAACATCCTTGAATTCGAGTAGTAAATCAACATACTCCTTTTCTTCTTCAGGAGTTATCCACTAATTTATGTAGATTGGATGAGAATCATCACTTGTACCAAGATTAATTTCTTTTAGCACATCAACTGTGCCTTTTACTCTTTCCTCAAATTTGGAAGGGGCACCGCTCGCATCCTCTTCTTCTTCAGGGTCATTAATTGTAATATGATGGTAAGAAACAATACTTTCTTGATTTCGTTCATCAATGATTATTTCAATTCTCGTATTGAACAAATCACCATGCTGTATGAAGAAATTGATGACTCGCTTCCTTGAACTATTTTTCTTCATTGGAGCAGGATTCTCTTCTTCTTTCATAATTTATTATTTTTTCTTTGGGGTGCCTAATCTTTCATGAACAGGTCGCTTCAAACTCCTTGATTGTGGGCCAAATCCGTCAAACATAGAAACACATTTCAACTTATTTCCCAATCTATCGAAGATGAACCTTTTTTGACTTTTGACCTCTCCTTCCACATTCATATAATTACACCTTGCTCTTTTGATTGCTATGCAAACAGGAGAAGGTGGTTGATAGCCAAAACCTATTGATGAGTTTTCGACACTATAACTCTTTTCTTTTAACATTTTTTGAGTAGGCATCAATCCATGAGTTTTTTTTCCGATTATCTCAGGAAGCAGTTTGCCCTATGCATTCTCCTCATTTTGATTATAACCGGTCTTAACGAGAAGTTTATATGTATTTGGATCGAAACTCTATTGTATTCGAATTGTTGGCAATGAGTTATGTTCCATTATATGTTCTTCTTTTGGATGGACAAATCTTTTCAACATAACTTTCTTGCTTTTGACAGTTTCAATTTTCGCGAGCAGAACATTCAATGCACCACATCCGATGAAAGGAAATTGTCCTTCATTTCTCTTTAATTTTGAAACATAGTGCAAAATAAGTGCTTTGAAAATTTGAATTTATTCCTTTACTGATTCTTTTCTTTTTGCTACTCCTTGTAAATAAAATTTGATATCAGCAAAGTCAGCTTCAGTTTCGGTAAAAGGTTTGCCATCAGTAACAACTTTCTTGATTACACCATTACGGCAATACTTAAAACATTGATGAAAAGTGGATGGTATAATTTCATTTTTGTGAATCCACCACCTTTCTAAAAGCAGGTTATAGGAGGTTTTGGATAAATAGTGCACTTGAAGACAACTTACCAATAAACAATTCAAGCCTTATAAGGCCAATCGCTCTTTGTCCCCCTTGATTAAATCCTTGGATCATGAGGCGGCTTTGGAAAAGTTCATCACTTGAGATTCCAAATTCTTTTATAGCATGTACGAACATGATGTTAATAATAGATCTCCATCAATGAATATTCGATTTATCTTAGAATAAGGGTTGATTATAGGTCTTGGAACTAACTGTAAATCATCACTATCAAAAGTGAATAGTTGTAGCACAATCCACAGGCATTTCATTAGTAATTTTGAGTTTTTCCTCAAATTTAGTACCAATTTGCGTGACTTGAGGACCTTCAGTCTTGACAACATTACAGAAAGTGTAGTCATCATCATCATCACTGAAATAACCCTTTGGCATGAACTCTCTCAATGTCACGGGCTGTCGAACATTTTGAAGAGGCGGATCATTTGAAGAGACTGGTGCTATGGTCGCTCTTCTCGATTTTCTTGTTGCAATTCATCACTTCTTTGTCACTTTAAATTTTGTCGGATGAATGCTATTCAAAGAAGTGCTCTTTTTCATCTTTGCTTGCAAGTTTTTCTTCGAGTGATAAGAGTCCACCCTTCATTATCATCCTCAATAGCATTTTCATGTGAAAATTTTTCAACTTTCTTCCTCATAGACGGAATATTGATTGACATGGATTGATTGGAGAGAGCTTCTATTGAACAGCATAAAGAATCAAACATTTTAGTGGTTTGATTTGTAGACACTTCATCTTCTTCAAGGAGGATTTTTCCTTGACGGGCTAACACCATAACTTTGTCTTTAAAGATAAAGCATTTAATAAGAGGATGACTGATCAGGCGATGGTAGCAGCAATAATTGGGATCACCGATTCGACCGACTTCCTCAGAGCGTTTCATATCAGGAAGTTTAATGAGTTTTGCTTTGAAAAGATCATCAAACATTTCTTGCAAATTAGAATCAAGGAAGGGATATTCCTTTTCTTGCATCTCTTTTAAAGTGGGTCTTCTTGTTAATTTATTTTGAGAGGGGTCCAGTTTCTCAGTAGCTTTTTGACTAACTTTTGTGGCGATCTTTACAGGAGCTGTATTTATTGCCATAGACTCCCTATTGTTGAGTTTTGAAGGAGACTTACCCCCTTTCTTATTTTCTTGTCTTTCATTATTTTGTCGAGGAGATTGAACAAGTGGAACTTGAATGGGCGGGCATCAGTTGCATTGGCTACAATTCTCAACTCCATATCATGAGGTCGAGTAGCTAAATTCTCAAATGGGTTTGGATGAATGCCTTGTAGAATGTAACTTAGGCTCTAATGCATCCCCCGGATACACATTTCTATGACAAAAATTTCAGAGAGTCTATCTTTGCAATTGAGACTCAAACTTCTCCACCTATCAATATAGTTGACCACAGGCTCATTCTTCCATTGGCGAGTGTTGGTCAACTCCAATATACTGACAATTCTCCAAGTGCTATAAAAGCGGTCCAAGAATTCTTGTTTAAATTGTTCCCAACTATCAATACACCCAGATTCAAGATCGATGTACCAATCAAACACATTGCCCTTAAATGACTAGAAGAATTGATTGACTAGTAAGTCACTATATGTTCCAGCATTGTTGCAACTTTCGATAAAATGGGGTACATGTTGTTTTGGATTGTCTTTTCCATCGAGCAGTTGGAACTAAGGTGGTTGATATCCAGCAAGCATTACAAGGTTGTCAATCCTAGCAGTGTAAGATTTGGAATAAGTGAAGCTTGACTTCGGGCCACTTTCTTTCTTGTCCTTAATCACATCTTCAACAAACTCCTTCAATTGTTCCACAGGAATTGTTCCTTCAGTAGTAACATACACCTTTTTCACCTTCTATTTACCTCTAGATAAGGAACCCTCACGGTCTTGGTGCTCCTTGGAGTTCATGTGACTTCCTTCCGGAGCACTATTTTTTTGGTTAAGCAGTTGAGTGATAAGAGCATCTTGGTCCTTGATGTGTTTCATCGTGGTTTCCACCATCTTGGACATGTTCAAAACTTGCTCTTCGAGACTTTAAGTGTTTGTCATCATAACAGGCATTGTGGTAGAAGAAGTAGTAGAATCTTCAATGACAAACTTCGATTGAAGAGCTCCATGAGAGGAGGCTGATTCGGTGCTTGACAGATCATCATCATGCTTAGAAAGTTTGAATGCTGATCCAAATTCAAGCATGGCAAGAGTCTTCTTAATTGAGACTGGAACATCATTGGAATATATGAGAAGAAAACATTGGTGATGTTGAACTGAAAATGAGAGTTGATGCAGATGGAACCTCCATGCTACTTTCAGTGGAAACTCTTGTCATGCTCCTCATTACAGGACCCACAACACGAATATTTGCAGTGACATGTGCAGATTTGGCATCAACAGTTTTGGAACTAGCAGTCACAGACTCGTTGTTCTTTGATGCCATTGATTGATATGTGCAGCTGAATATGCAAAGAGAAGAGATGGAAGGCAGAGATGGTCCCACCAGGTGTGCCAGAAATTGTACGCGACAAAATTTCAAATGAAGAATGCTCTAAACCTTGATATGATGAAGGTTTGAATACTCTTGAAGATTCAAGTCTTGATATGAAGAAGACTTGAAGAACTCGAAGTTGTGGAATTTTCATGGCTTTGGAGTTTCAAGAAGACTTGAGATATGCGATGCTTGATGCTTAATCTGTTTGATGTGTGATGTGTGAATTTTGGTGGAGAGACCCCTATTTATATTTGTAGGAGTTGAAGGCTCATGCACCATTTTACTTGTTTTGCAAGACATGTAGTCATATAAGGACTGTACTACCTTGAATATTATCCCTTTATTTTATAAAGAGATAACGCTTTTATGTATTTTCTTGATCGGCCAATTCGTAGAGACATATGACATGGCATGACTTGATTGGGCAAACCCTTGCAGTAGGTAGTCATATATAAGGACTAAATAACTCTAAATATTATCTCTTTAATAAAAAATAAATATTCAGATATCTATCCAAATTTGCTTAGTCATAAAAACATGTGACATGGCGCAATTTGATTGGTAGAGACACTTCAGCATTTTTGATTGGTTAGAATGCCTCAATTTGACACTTGTAGAGATATAATTGGTTGTTAAATAACCAAATTTCTATGTGTTCACAAAATGTGGCAATATTTGATTGGATAAAAATATGCTATGAAAATAATTTATAGACCAATGGAAATTTTAGAAAATTAATTAAAATTCCATTTTCTACAATTAGATTTCTTTATTGATAGTTTTCTTGAAACCAAATATTCTTGACTGCAAATGCTATTGCGATATATTTAGATTCATAAAGTGAATGAAATTGATATTCTATTGTAATTGGCTTTAGATAGAGATCAAAATTTTCTCCTTCTTATCATTTGTTTGAATTTGGCTTCTCATGTATAAGACTCATTGTAATAGAACACTTCTAATTTTGTGCTATTTGCAACTTTGATCTTAATAATAAAGACCCACTGCTCTTTGCACCTTCAAGGCCTGGTTGTTCTTTGATGATGAAGTCAATTTTGTTCTACGAAATTCTTATTTAACTTTTATTCTTTTCCTTTGATATGTAAGCAAAGAGGCATAAAGAGTTTAGAATTCTAACATTCAAGTTTTTTGAATGTAATCATAAATACTAGCACATTTCACATCAATTGTATGACAAAGCTTTAATGTAAATTTCTCTCAAAATTATGTCTCCAACATCGTATTCTTACTTTTTAGTTTACACTTATTATAAGTTTTTCTCAAGAAACTTTGAAATTGCTAACCTTAGATTTCACTCCAAGGTGGGCTATTCATCCTCTCTTAATCAATTCTTTGCATAAGTTTTGAAGATTCTCTTTGCTGGACTTACGCATTTTGGTTTCACTATTTTTGAACCACTTTTACCTTCAGATTTGCTCTTAAACCATGCTTCTAGCTGTCATTTTAGAATGGGAACTTAGATGAAGTTTCAATTTATATAGATCTTCCTTTCCTTGTTTGTAATTTGTTTAAATCCAATTAGTTTCAATGCTATTCAACTTTTTTGTGTTTATCTTTGGATGCTACAGGTCTAAAATTTGAACGGTAATGTTAATCTAATATTGACTTCCATTGTAGGAACTCCAATTAGTCTTTTGAAGACTGATTTTGAGCTCGATGCCAGAGTGGATTTAGAATATCATTCTCCTTGGTCTTTGTGGTATTGGAAATTTTCTAATTGTCAAGTGAAATGTTATAATACAACTATTGTTGATTGGTTTTCATATTCTATTCAACTCTACAGATTTCTTATTCTATAGATAAAAAAATGAGCATCACAATATTGATACAGTAACTTAACTAGTCTCTTAGATATATCATGTGTCTAAGTCCTATTTGTTCTATGCATTGTTCAACGGTTTCTCTTTTCTTACCTTATCCGAATTTGTTTTTAATTTCTTTTAGATGCATTGAAGTTGACCAAATGCTTGCTGGCTAGTTCATTTGATGACTTAGTTTCATGGGTTACTTGTTATTTTTCTATACTTGGATTGCTATCCTTCCAAGTATTATTCTTTACTATCTAATTTATGGGTTCTTTAGATGAACTTGGGGGTGCTTTTTTTTTTTTTCCCACAATGTGTTTTTGTGGTAAATAGTTTCTAAAAAGTATTTGTAAGTAGCACCAAATCATGGCACTAATAAGTATCATCAGTTCCTTGTTTTCTAAATTTGATTTTTTTATGTCCTTACAAGTTATATGTTGGTGGAGACATCAGTAGTATTGCAGATCTTAATATTAGACAATGGATCATAATATCTTCCTACTTTTAGCATCTTCTACATGATTATCAAATGAAATTGTACTAAAAACTTGTCTTGGTGAAATTTTTACATATTAATAAATGATATGCGTAATTTTTATTAGAAGTTTTGTTTCCTTTAGCCTTTTAGCAGCTACTTTATTTAAGTATGATTATGTTTTAGAATGAACTAGGAATGACTGTTGTGGAGAGTACTGCTTTGTATAAGATCTCATGAAAGAGGAACTTTTCATGATGGCTTTGTATTTTTGGTGACAATGGTTTCAACACAAAAAGTTTTTTGATAATTCTTTTAATGCCAACTTTTGTGACGAGAGGACTTTTTGTGATGATAAAAATTGAATTTTACTAATGGCATGTCATCACAAGTTCAATTTTTTCTTTGTACTGACAATTTGACTTGTCATCATGAAAACTGTGGTGACAATGAGTGGTTTTTTGTCACAAAAGGATTTTAGCCATAGGTTTTGGTGACGAAGTTGTTGTTAGGAAAAGTTTTTGTGATGAATATCTTACTTCTCGTAGTGAATTTTTATGGTCACAAAAGACCCTTTTTTCTAGTGAATTAAGGAATATAGAGTGGCACTCACTAGATAGAAGAAGGGTTTAATCTCTAATAGCAAGAAGGAAATCTAAAGAACAAGGGAGGAAATTAAGGTGATGAGATTGGGCAGTCTCCCTAATATATTCTAACTAGACTCAAGAGGGACCTTAATGTTGCCTATTCATAGGAAGAAACATATTAGAATCAAAAGACTAAAAGAAAATGACTTAGAGACGGGGACAAAACTCTTCATACTTCCATGCTTATGTGACCACAAGGAGAAAGAAAAATAGAATTTCCAGATTAGAGAAAGGACAGAGCGCTAGTAGACTACTGAAGTAGAAATTGGGGGGAAAGTAGCAAGACAATATAAGAAGCTCTTTTCTACATCTTACTCAAATGATTTTGAGGAAGGTTTGCAGGGCATTCCCTAGACTATCACTAATTAGATGAATTTACAACACAATAGACAAGTCTCAAAAAAGGAGATTAGAGTGGCATTGTTCTTTACGCACCTTAACAAATCACCAAGGTTTGATGATATGACTTCATCTTTTCTTCAAAGACTTTGGAACATTATTAAAAATGATGTGGTTGCTATCACTCAATCTTTCTTTTAATCTTTTTTTTCTAAAGCAACTAATGAAACTTTGCTCACTCTTATTTGCAAAATAGATGCCCTCTTGATCCTCTCCCATATTAGACCTTTTAGCCTCTGTAATACCCTATGCAAAATTATTTCTAAAGTTCTGGTTGATACATTAAAGCCCCTTTGTAGTGTGTGCATTAGTAATTCTCAGGATACTTTTGTACTAGATAGACAAATTGCAGATAATGTAGTTAGAGCATATGAATATATTCACTAGCTCAATTTTAAAATTGGAACTGATAGGTTTACGGCCTCAAAACTAGATATGTTCAAGATATCTGATAGGGTTAAGTAGAAGTTTTTGCATGAAATTCTTAGCAAAATAGGGTTTTATCCCATATGGATCAAATCGATCAATGGCTGTCTCTTCGTTATGTTCGTCTCTTTCAATATAAATGGGAGAAAGACAGGTTATGTGTGTCCTTCTTGTAACATAAAATAGGAGGACCCCAATTCGCTACCGTTTTTTGTTCTGCATTGAGGGGCTCTCTAACTTGTTGAAAAATGCATGTATGAACAATGGCATTATTGGTGTCAAGATTGCTAGACAATGCCCTACTGTGTTGATAACTCTTTGATTTTTTTTTTTTTTGGGTTTTTTTTGCCACTATAGATGAAGCAAAGGAGATCATTCGAATTCTCAAGATATATGAATTGGCATCTGGTTAGCAAATTAACATTGCAAAATCTTCTATTTTTTGAGAAAAAACACTGACCCCAATTATGTTCAAGAGTATGATGCATGAACTAGGAAGGAGTCAATAGTGATTCAAGATAAAAATTTTGGTTGACCTTTGGTGATTGAAAGATCTAAAAACAGCACTTTCAAGTTCGTCAAGGAGAGAATGGAAAACAAATTATAGAGTTAGAAAGGTTAAATACATAACAATACAGGTGAGGAATTTTTCTAAAAGCTGTAGCCTTAGCTTTATCTTCCTATGCTATGTCAATTTACAAGTCATCGGCTAACATGTGCAAAGAATAGTGGAATGATGGCAAGAATTTTGCGGGCGAATGATCAAGGGGGAAAAAATGCGTTGGCCGGATCTCTCAGAGGTTAAACGCAAAGGAGGGCTCTGGTTCAGGCGTCCAATGAGTAATATCCTTAGAATCATTCACTTACCATATTAATTAGGTAGATAAATCTAATCACACTATTAGACACTAGTCATAGGATTCGATGAACGTAGTCATTCCACTCCCTTTAATTCCCATGGTAAGATTTCAAATATATGTAATATCATTAATGCCTTTACAGCACTACCAATTGGAGGTTTATATCAATTAAGCCCATTTACAAGATGTCACCAACCAGCAATTAGGATATTACCTTTTTAACTGAGCTTTCTTTTCTCCGAAACAACACTACCAATTGGAGGTTTATATACCCTACACACAAAACTAAGTCATATTTCTTTCTCTGGCAAATTGACAAACTCAAAGGTGAGTTTGAGGGACAAGATATACAAACTTTTGGAAAAGGAAAAGAGGGAAGAGAAAGAATTTTGAAGTCAAATAATGACTCATGATTGCAATGCAATTAAGGCTCTAAAATATTCATCCTTTTCATTCATCTTGTAAAGTCAATCTGGACTTTAAGATTAATCACGCCTACCTTAATCTATGAAATTTAGTAGAATTAACTGGACCTCAAAACTTTAGGATTTCTTGATTAAATTTTAATAGAATTTGTTCAGTAATTCCTAAAGGATCGTGTCACAATCAATCCATTTGAATGTGTCTTGATTAATCTAGCAATAGTGCTTATTCTTTAATTGACCGTTTTGGTCCGTGAGTCCATTGAAAATGCAACTCATGTATGATTAGTCACATCCTATGCGTATTAGCTTTTTTGGTTACCATGCACATGTCATTACATGGATTTGAAATCATTATGCCTTATGTTTACTAGTATAAGTCAAATTCTAATAAACGGATCCAGAATAAAGTAGCAAGAGGACAAGTCATCTTTGAAGTGGTCTCTGACCAGTAGCTTCAATGTCTCACGAAGGCCTTTTCGGACTATTGTTGATAGAGTGATTCAATCATTTACATTGGACATGGCTAGTGTTTCAAATCTGATTGTTACTCTCAATGTTTCTTTTAAATATACTATTGTAAATTATTCAAATTTGAAACAATCCATAGTGTCTGATTAATACCATGTAGACTGTTTTAGTATCAACACATCTGAACTATTTAAGTGTAGGTCTGACTTTCGGCCTTTACTATTCTAATGTTGTTGCAGTTATTACAACCATTTCTGAAGTTATCTTCTTCTAACCTCTACTAGTTATCCTTAGCTTAATGACAGTGGTGGTGTCTTAGAGAAAAGTGAACCTTAATGCTTTACTGAAAGGCATTTCCTTTTGAAAACATAAACTCCCATTTGAAAAGAAAGGATTACTAAGATGATAACGACAACTTGTCATGATTAATGATGTTACTAGTGACACTTACTTTTGAACAAAGTATTAATTACTATTAACTTAGTAGCCCAATTTTATAATTATTACGTATTTTTTCGGAACTATCTCATTTAGTGAAAAGGTTAAAATTTTAAACCTTTAATGTACTAAAGCTACTAGTAGGTTACAGCAGCAATTGCAATTATTTCAAGGTCACTGACATTTTAAGTAGTTTTCCTAAAATAAATGTCCTTTTTTTTGAAATAAGTGACTTTCTAAAGTTATGGACTTTCCTAAGTTGAGGACTTCATTAAATGCACGACTTCCTAAAATAAATACCTAGCTAAATTAACTAAATTTCCTTAAAGATTGACTTTCCAAGAATATGGATCTAAATCAAGACACTTTCCAAAGTTAGCTACACTTACCAAAAATAGTAACTTACTAAGAAAGGAAATTTTCTAAAATAGGAAGCTTACTTAAAAGGAAATATTATATATAGAAATTTTACTCATTTGGAAATGTTAAGTATCCTTGGGTCAAACATCTCTAGGGCATGCATTAAAGAAATAAGTGACGAATAATCAATATATATGAAGTAATAGTTTTACGTATCATTTCTCTAGAGTTAGAAGACAATGATCAACAGCCTTAGTAGGACTTTCTTTCAAGTTGATTGAGGTGAGTGGAATTCACCCCTTTGTATTTACTAAAATACATTTTAATTATGTTTAGCAAAATGATACTTTCTATATGAAAATGGACCTTGCATGGCAATTTTTGTTGCACCTAAATTTTTCTTGCCATGAAAACTATATGTATACGAAATGCTCATGCTCATTCAATGCTACTTGATTTTATTTGATTAATTATGAACATTGATGTAATGGCTGTAATGGTTACGACATAATCAACAAGGGCTATAGTCCTGCTAATGTTAATAGAAAGTAAAGTAAAATAAAGTATAATGTTGGTCAAAGGGTACTCCTAATATCCCTTTGACTACCCATTCTAGTGGGGTCAATTACTAGACTAAGTACTCAGTACTGATAAAGGCATGTATCTATCAAGAGCAGATAAATGGCTAATAAATGTTTATATATAATACCAATGCACAAAGAATAGTTTATGTTGATAAAAATTGTATGCTTATGCAAGTATCTATTTGCAAATGCATAGATGTAACATACTTAGTCCAACAAGGGCAGTATGTTTTACTCACACACCAAATCGATACTCACCACAGCACTTTAACGTTTTATGCAGAGGAATGAGTATGTATATGAGTTGGTTGAGGTTGATAATAATTAAGATTGATAAAACTAGATTACTATTAGAATAATCAAATAGTAATCGAATAAATGTTATGATTAGAATGTATAGCTTATTAGACCGATTACATAGTCATTATCATGCCCCAAATCCGCCACCTGATTTGGAAAGTGACATGCCGTGAATCTCAAGGAATAAATCCCCTTAAATCTCACAAGATATCTTGCTTAACTAAACAACCTTACGAACACATGAATTTGATAATTCATAGACATCATAGAACTAAACAAACTTCAACTAACATAAATGATAAGTGTACCACAGAAGTTCAAATTTGTCTAATTTGTGGTCTAATTCCACTTATTACATTTTCTTATACAAAACTAGAAATAAAATTCACTTTAAGAGTGATAAATTTATTTAAAACATAAACTTCCAGCAACATGCCACCTAATCTTTCTCTTTTTCCATGAATACTAGCTCATACTCCTCAGTGTTTTCTACAAGATTGGGTAAGTGAGAGAGGGTGTGTAAGGGTTCGGAGATTTTATTTTTATCAGAAAATGATTGATAATGATAATAATAATATTATTATGTATTTTCACTTAAATATTAGTGAATTTATGCTTTGAATTACTATTTTCTAATTTAGATGATTTTTTGAAAATTATTTGCCGGTGTGTGGTTTTGGCCATTTTAAGTGTTGAATTTTGTTCCGAAGCGTGAATAGTGACTTTAAGATGAAACCGAGCATATGTGGAGATATTATTAAGATTGGATAGTGTAGGAATGAGATAAACTAGTGAAAGTTAGAGTGTCGCGTGTCGACGCGACATAAAGTGGTCGTTTGACCACTTTTCCATGATTCAGGGGATTGACACCTTTTTGTCTCCCTTAAAGCCATTCTTCTTGCTTTATTGCTTCATTTTTCAGCCACAATTGGAGCCATAGAGAGAGAGAAAGTCGTGAGCTTAGAGAGAGAGAAGAGAGAAAGCTTTCAAATTTTGTTCTTCCAATTTCTTCTTCCTCAACTTCTTAAATCTTGAAGACATCATTGGAGAGCCTTCATCTTGCTTCTTCTCCTCCTTGTTGCAGCCATGTGTGAGAGAGAGAGAGATGGAAAAACTTCATCTTGTCCATTGTCTTGTTTCTTGAAGAACTTGAGAGATCAAGACATCAACTCTTCATCTCTTCTTCATCTTGTTCTTTGAAACTCCATTGGAGGGAGAGAGTCTCAACTTGCTTGTTTTTCTTCTTGCCAAAACCGAGTTAGAGAGAGAGAGGAAGAGGGCCAAGAGTGAGAGGGAGAGCAAGGAAGAGAAAAGGGTTATCTTGTTCTTCTTCTTGTCTTGAAGTTTTGTGGAGGAAAAACACCAAGAATCGAGTCAGATCTGGGTATTGAAGCTTAAAACATCATCTGTGGGTGGAACTTCATCAAATCTTCCTTGATCTTACTAGATCTAAAAAGATCTTGAGGTATAATTCTTAAAGCTCCTAACTTTAACTTTATTAGCGGTAGATTTGTTAGATCTATGGGTTATTTTGCTAAAAATGCTTATGTATGAAGCATTTGAGTTGGGCTCTTGAATTCCCAACTTAGGTAGCGGACTTGAGGTGACTTTTAGGTAGCGGACTTGAGGACCTGATTATGGTTGAGTTTGTCGTGTATGAGATGAGTGCATTTTATGGTTAGAAAGTAGCATTTATTGTTGAAAATTTTGAAGGAAAAGAGTGAGAGATGGCCGAATCTCACTTGGAATGTTTTAATGCTTGATTTTGAAATTTTACAATGTTTCTTGGTGAGATTTTGCCTAAATAAATGTGTATTATGTTTATTTATGAGTACATGTTTGAATGGAGTGAAATCATGAATTTTGAACGGTGAAAAGTTGTGTTTTCACTGATTTTGGGTAAACATGTAATTTTGGGCAGATTTGTTTTAAAACAAGGAGCAACTTTTGTCGTCTAGAACCTCAACTTCCCATATGATTTTTTGACTGAATTTTGGTACAAACCTAGCCTATATATACAAGAATAAGTGTACAAAATTTGGCATTTTTCTCATAAGATTTCATTGGCCAAATGGTGCCCACAAAGTATTTTTACAAACCTGGAAAAATAGCTTTCAGGCAGCTTTATACCTTATTTTCAAATGACTATATTTTCTTGCTCAAGAGTCGAAATCAAGCTCCGTTTGTGGCATGTGAAACTGGACTTTGAGAGCTTTCCAATGGTATAAAATTCATGTACTAGTTCGTTTTCTACAAGTCACAGAAATTTCGGGAAGTTGGCTGGTTTTGCAGACTGATAACTCTATATTTTGACTTCTACTGGATCTTGCGATTTGATTTGATCTATATTGCAAAATGAATTTGAAAGTGAAGTTTTCTAATGAATTGTAGTTCTCCGAGTCTAACTTCCATACCCATAAGCCTTGCTTAATTTTAACGAGTGTAATCTTAGATATTGTCCGAACAAGAAATCGTAGTAGTGAGGGTTTGGTGATTCTAAGTAGTTGAGTTAAGACTTTGAGTTTTAGATATTTTGGCTAGTATCTGATAGTTGAACTTTGGCTCAGGTGGCCAAGACCTTGCTGAGGGTGAACCAACTAACGAAGTATAGCCTTCTTCCTTGCTTACTCATTTAATTGAATCAAGGTGAGTGTTCCAACCCCTTTTTAAATGAAAAATCTTACTATTGTTTGCAAATGAATGTTTTGGTGAAATGATTTGCTAGTAATTATAATGAAATGATTTACCACTATTTCCAAGTAAAATGCTTTTACAAGTGAAACAATTTATGAAGAGTTTATGAATGTTCAAATCCGTTTTAAATAAAATATTTTACTACTACGTGAAAATGACTTGTGAAATGATTTGCTCAATTCATATTTGCAAAGAAATGAGTTTGTGAGTGTTCCTTGTATGTTATATGAATTACATGCTTATGTGATTAATACTTGATGTTACTTGATCTCATAAATGTTAAATACTTGTTTCTAGGCGAGTGTGTACTTTATCGCACTCGATCTAACTGTCAATATACTGTTCAACTGTCTATTATTCCATTATTTGTATATTACCTGTGCATGACTGTAGGCCATGCGTACTTTATCACATTGGCTGAACAAGGCCTTTTCCCCTTCGTTATCGGTCTATTCGAGCCAGAAGCGGACTCGGTCGAGTAGGTTGGTAACTTAGGGCACTGTACGGTATACTTGAGTATTACCACTGGGTGTTATAGGGAGGAGTAGGAGGGTGATTGATAGACAAGACGGACTGCAACTGCTATCGGAGGACACTATATCCTTTCAATACTTGAACTACATGTTTACTGAATTATTGCTTACTGTATGTTGTTTGTTAAGTTAAGTGTTTATGGAATGATCATTTAAAGACTCAAATGTTTTACAAAATGACATTTAACTCAAAGGTCCATGAATTTCTTGTTTTTACTGGACATTCACTGACCTTCTAGCTTACCCCAAAATGTTTTATTTTTCCCCCACAGGGCTCGAGACGATGGATAGCGTGTGTCGTGATCCTTCTTAGTGTAATTAGATGGATTATTTCTTGTACCAATTGTAATCATGAATTGTTAGACTTTTGGTGTATTTGGGCCTGTAGGATGGAATGGTGGTTGTACCTTAAGTACATTGAATTGTAATTTGAGAATTTGAGTTGTAAGTTGAATTTAGTAATGTTATTATTTGTGATTTGGATTGGAATGGTTAATTACGTTCACTTTTGAAGTATTATTAGTTATTGTAGTGATGAGTCCTGGCGAGAGCTGGGCAGGCGGTCCGCCGATCCCTTTGGTTCACCTTAGGGAGAGGTGGGGCTGTCACAGGGTGAGCACTGACATGCTCCACAAGAATCACTAACTATCCTTGTCAGATCATACAAATTACATATATACTCATAGGCTATAAACAAATAATCCACAATTCGAAATCCCAACTCAAATGTCATATAAAATCGTAGAGTTCATAATCATAAGTCAAAACGTGTAAGTGTATTAAATTCGAATTTGTAAGTCACAGAGTTAAGTTTTAAACTTAATCAGAGGATCATGCATTCATCAGTCTCTGTGTACATAGCCTAGTATTTAACCCCAACTAGGGAAAGGTCATAGTTCAAATTCGAATTCATATTCATAAGATTAGACCTAAACCTGCTGAGTATAGTCATAATCATAATTAAGGTTGGCCAATTACATTAATCACTTGTCATATTTCACAAGTACATACTCATAAAAATTTCATACACTTCAAAATGACATTCAAATAACCATATATGATCCAATTTTAGCATAATAAAATAACATTTAAGTTCAAAAACTTGCTTTTCAAAATAATAAGGATAGTGAGAAATACTCACCTCTAATTTGAAATAGCGTCTATTATTATCACCTCTTGAGCTACCTCTTAAGCGTGTCCCTATTAGTTACACAAAAGTATCATCTAACTATCCATAAGTAAACATTCCTAACTCATGTGGACCAAATTGATCTTATCCCTCAATCTTTATACCTCTTACTTCATCTTTTAGAGATTTCAAGATTTAACCAGTGGCTTGTTTAGCCCTAAGTCCAAATATATACATCATTTCCAAAGATCAAAGACATCTTTACAAACTAGATTCGAAGTCCTACAACTTTCACGAAGACGACCTTCCCAGACTCTGTGACGGCCCCACCTCCCCCTAAGGCGAACCAAAGGGTTTAGCGGACCGTCTGCCCAACTCTCGCTAGGACTCACTACAAATTCTCAATCATATTACAGACCTCAAATAATTACAATTTAAGATCTCTAAAATAATAATACAAGCATTCATTCTTAAAACCTTAATTGAGGTCCAACAATAAATAATAATTAACTTACAAGAGTAAATCCTCAATAATTTCTATTAAAATTCCGATAATATCAATTTCAGGTACAATAAACCATTAACTTCACAAATTAATATTAAGCCTATACAAAAGTATGAAAATCCTACCAAAGTAACTAAATCCTCAATCTACGATCCCCACTTCAAGACCTGTTAAGAAAAACAAATTGGGGTGAGCTAACGCAATGAGGCTAAGGAAAAAGAAACATGCAAGCACGCGAGCAAAGAACACGGAATGAAGCAAGAAACTTGAATAACAAGTAATTTCGAAACATTTAGCAAATAGGGAATTTAAACACAATAAAAGGATACTGGAGCTCTCAGGAGCTAATCCACGTCTTGGCCGATCGATCCACTTTTAGTTGACTCTCCGTCAACCCAAGTAACCATGTCCGTAGTACTCCACTTACCTCCTCCAACCACCATGACACCCTCTCAGATCCGTAACCAAACACGCACTTAAATGGCAATACTTAACAAGTATACCTAGCAAGACCCCAATTCTGGATCAAGCTGTAACACTTCCCATGGTTTACCAAGCTTCTCGACCAAGCCCTTGCCGGCTCAAGTTACAAGGCTAGCCAATGGGTTGGGGCATCCCCCCCACTATGGTCGATGAGACAAAGCTCCAATCAACATACTCGGTCATAGCATTGAGACGGTATGAGCAGTACCTTCCACCTTAAAAGGGCGTGATACACTCTGCCGCTCAATGCTCACGAGAAACACTTTCATTTGCATTCACATATAACACTTATCACTTATCAAGCAAACAATCACATGAGATAGAGAACAAGGGCGATAAGGTACACCCTAGCCTCATTAACTACTAAGTACGAGAAACATTTTATTTAAACACTTAACATACACTTGACACTCACCAATGGTCGAGTGAGAGAGAAAGTCAAGTAGTTAAATGAGCTCCTCAGAGTCCTTGTAATTACCTGAGACATGTATGATCACGATCATTTAAGTGCACAATCAAGGCCAAGCAAAATTTTCAAGTCACTTTCAGGTTTATTGCAATATGAAGAAACTTTTGGGTTTATGGGCAGAATTCTTTGAAAAATTGTAACTTGAGTTATATAAGTCCAAAATTTACATGGTTGGTACCGTTGGAAACCTTATTAAAAGGGCTAAAATTTGAAGAAGACACTTCAATGAGATTGTAAACCAAAACAGTCCAGAAATTCGTGTAAAAATAACTGCTACAATGATATACAGGACAGCCCAGGTTGGTTTTTCTGTCTACTTTAGAAATTTGCCAAAATTCGTAGGAAATGATACAGCCCTTAAAATTTACACAGTCCAAATCCCTATGACCCTAGTTTCAAATTCCACCAACAGCACTCGATTCTGACTCTTGAGTAAGAAAATATAGCTGCCCAAACAAAACAGGTTGACATTTCTGAGATTTCTGGAATTCCAGATTTGCAGGGCCATTTTTAGAGCACCATTTGAGTGAAAAATTCTTGCTCAAAAATCACTAAATTTGGTACACTAACTCAAATATATATAGCCTAAGTTCATACTAAAATTCAACCAAAAGCTCTCACAGGAAGATAGTTTTCTTAACTCCCAAAGTGTCCTCAGCAAGTTTAAACCCAATCTGTGAAGTTTTGTCCTCTTCATCCATAAGCTCCTAAGATATTCAAATCACTACCAAATGCCCTAATTCTTGAAACCAAGCTGGTATTAATCTTCCTAGGCCTAATAATTATAAAAAAAATGCCATAAGTTTAGATCAAAACTTAGCACTAAGACAATTCAAGAGTTTGGACAGCATGTCCTCCTACATTCCAGATTTTGGCTTTCACCAGGTCACCAATTTTTACACAACTTTTTGAAGGGGTTTGTGGGGGACAAATTACCAGCTTAATCCTCACCATTTACACATCACCTTCGGTCTTCAAGCTTGCAAAAACACAGCCGCAAAACAGAGGAAGCGTAGCAAGATTTTCAGCTAACATTAAAGCTTCCAAAGCAGAATTTTCTCTTGCCATTCTTACTATAACTTTTGAGGGGCTTTTGTAGGGAAAATTAACAACTTAAAGCTCATCATTTAGACCATCATCTTAGAAAATGAATAACCACAAAATAATGGTTTCAAAAAGGGGCAAAATAACCCCAAAGGACAAGTAGTAATTTTGAACATTCAAATTCCAGATTTTAAACTTTCTTGGAAGAAATTTCAGTTTTGAGCAGTGTTCTTTGGAAAATCATAACTTGAGTTCTATACGTCCAAAAATTACGAATCTTATACCATTGGAAAATATATTCAATGAACTAAAACTCTCAAGAAGGCACTTATACCATATTTAAATTGAAAACCAATCAAAATTCAGTTTAAAACTTCTGTCACAGTGAAACCGAAGCCTATCAGTCTTGATTTTCAGTTCATTTTGAAAATTTGCCAAAATTTACAGAAATTGAACTAGCCCTTGAAATTTATACTGCTAAAATAAATTATATTCTACTTTCAAATGCAATAAACAGAACTCAATTTTGATACTCAAATAAGAAAATATAGTCATTTGAACATGGGCCAAAAGCTGTCCTGTCACCTGCGTTTTTTTTTTCAGATTTGAAGTACAAATTTAAGACATTATTTGAATGATGCAATGGTACTGGAAAAATACCAAATTTTGCAGGCACAAACCTTAGAATGTAAAATACATTTCACCAAATTTCATCCAAAAATTCATGTGGGAAGGCTACGATCAAGGCAACCAAAAAAAGGGTAGCAAGAATTTTCTATCCTCTCGGTTTTCTCCTCTTCTTTTCCCTCTTTCATTTTGACAACAAAACACCACAAAAACACCTCGCACATACACAATACATCATCAACAGCCCCAATTCATATATGGTGGGATTTTATAGAGCCCACATTCAACCAAATTCAACAATAAAATCTACTACAAAGAACCATAAGTTTTCCTAGCTAAAGAATGAAACAATGAGCAAAGTTGATGGTGTTGAGCATTACTACCTCTCTTCCAACAAGAAGCTTGGCTTATGGTGGATGATCAAGCTCACAAAACCCTCAACTTCCAAGCTCAAAACCGGATATCCTTCCCTCCTAGCTGGACCGAATGCATCTCCAAGAGTTTCAACCAAATTCCCAAACTATTGATGGCTTCAATGGTGGCTTTGTGTTGGTGGTTTTGTGTTGATTATTGGAGAGGAAATGGAGGGGAAAATGAAGAGAGAGGGGCGGCTGTTTTGGAGTGAAATTGGGGAAGAAATGAAGAAGAAGGAACCGGCCAAGAGATGGAAGGAAGAAAGAAATGAGTGGTGGTGGTTTCTTTGACTTTTGGGGCTTTTGTGTGATATGGGTGAAATGAGGGGAAAATGAGTAATTTGACGTAAAATCACTTTTGTCGTATCGGATCAATTTACACGACACGACACTATGATCCCGGTTTCTCTCATTTATATATCCCGAATATACATTCTAATATTCGAAACTTACGTCGAATAGTCGATCCTAGACCCGAGTGCGAAAGTGAAACATTCAAACAATTTAAATCGAAAACATAGTTTAAATGTACAAAATGCATTTTAATACTTTTCATACCGTTACAGTTGATAAACGACATTCAAATAATTTAAACTAATTTAATGAAGTAATTTTTTTATGAAAATATGGAATTTTGAAATTTTATGAATTAAATTGATGATTAAACAAGGTTTTAAAATAAAAGGAAGTAATGTATGGTGTAATTGCAATTAAAATGATCTCAATCAATTATTCAGTGAAAATAAATAAATAATTAAATAAATAAGATGAATAAAATAAATTTTTCAGGTCCTCACAGACTCACTCATTTTCCTTTGCAAAAACATTCGTCAATTCTGACCAGTAAACTTGGCAGATCCTGTCTACTACCTATCGTTGAGAAAAATAATTGTAATCTTCCAATTTAGAAAATTGCAAATCCCTACCTTTACTATTTGTGTTGTTCAGATCAGTATTTAACCAAAACAAGTCCCTACAAAATTAAGGTTTTAACATTCCTCCCAAATTTCAAAATGATAACTTGTTAAACTACCCAACCAATTTTCTAGATTAAGCTAACCTATTAGACATTGACAAAAATAATCTGTAAAACTTAACTTCCATATCCAAAGCCTCTAGAATATTTCTTTAAAAATATTACTTCAATTCCATGGTTAGTATTAGTAAAAATTTCCATAAAATTTGTGAGTTTCACCCTCAAAAATCAAGCTTCCAAATCTGTCCAGGAATCTAACAAGTTAGGAAACAAGTTTCCAAACACCAAGAAACATGTAAAAACATTTCCAAAAATTCTTAAATTTTATAAATCTGATTCCTTTACATGTTAGGAAGGTTCTTGTGGAAACTTCTTGCCAAGTTACACACAAGAAAAACATTGCTTGACATGCAAACTAACCTCATGCACAAACTGTCAATTATAGCACCAGTTTTACTATGAAAACCAAAAGACCCTCTTAAACTCTGAATTGTGATCTGAAATTTTATATATAAAGCCTACACACATAGAAATATAATATATAAAAATTTTGTGAAAAAAAAAACCTTTAAGGGTATAAACAGATTTCATATTTTTCACCACTGTAGCCTATCAAAACCGTAACAGCTGTTTCCTTATTGTTTAATAACCTCAACCTTATCAATTTAATTCTTACAACCACATATCAAACACCAAGTTATGGCAACTGGAACAAGATCAATACCCACACGGTTTCTTTCTTTCATAAAGTACTCAAATCACATGTTTATTCACTAATTCCATGAAACAAGAGTTTTATCTTTTTAACACAAGCGTGAACTCCTTGTTTGCACACCTCCTTTGCTCCCAGGTTTTCTTGAGTTTCAATGGTCTCTCTCACTCCCTCTTCCTCTCGTTTATTTCCTAAAAATTTCTATGCAAGAAGAACTACTTCTCTTTAATCCTAGGTTTACTTACAGGCAAATCCTAATAACAATCTTTCTTGAACTAGGCTTTTATTTTCTTTTCTTGCCTTAACCGACAATACATGTCCTAGTTCCTTTCGAATATTAATCAAATCCTTGTCCATGTTCTTTCCTTAGTTTTTAAAAAATTCTTTTGTTTTTCTTTCCTGGGAAAATTTCCAATTTTTTTTATATATATTGACTGTCCGAAAATTTAAGGGCGTGACAAACCTAATTTGCTCCTTTTCTAAACACTTTCAACCTATCAATTTTTTGCATTACTAAAAACAACATTCCATATAAAATAAATTCTTCCTAGAAGAAAATCAATGGACACTATATAAAATTATTTTTGAATAAATACATAAATACTTTGACTAGTAAAAAATTAGATTTTTTTCATTAGCTTAAAATACAAGAACTATTTCTTCAAATAGTTACACTTTGAAATTATATTTTTACACATCGACTACTTCGTTAAATATATTTTACAATCACAATACATTTACCTTAAATAAACAATTAAATAATAAGTCTTTAAGAAGTCATTATTATAACTATTAAGGAAATCATTTCAGTTGACCACCAAAAGTGCTTCTTTCCTCTCTAGGAAAATCATAAATATAATATGTATATCATTTTTATCATATAAAATTACACATGCTATTTCTTCAAAGCAATAATCAATAATTTTTCCTAAAGAAAATCAACTAGATTTTTTTAAAGAAGCAAACAAATATCTTATGTCAGGTAAAACCATTTCATCAAAATATATTTAAGTAGTATAACCTTACTTATTTTATTAAGAGTCAATTTTCATAAAAATATTTTACTATTTAAAAACACTTCCATGATCTCTTTTCTTTGTAATTGCCAGTAAATTCATAACCGATATTAATTATATTCCCTTCAAATGAAAGGTCACCATTGCAATTATGACTTTTCAAAGTCAATAATTTTTGCTAAAGGTATAGAAAAATGCTGGTTATTATAGTCATTTTGTTTTCATATGCTATGTTACTGGAAATAAGTTCTATACTAGATTATTTATTGCTTCCACAAATAAGATGTGATGACCAATGATGCCTTGTATCTTGGAGAGTTATATTCTTTGGGGTATGGCTATTGTTGCATTTTTAGGTAAAGTGCGGGTTGGGGGGTGATAGTTTTAGAGGTATTAGAGCAATTTCCTGGTCTTGTAGGAATAGATTTTAAATGTTCGAATATGTGATTTCTAACATATATTTTGGGAGATTTATATTCCCTCAAAGTTAAAGTTTCTACTAACGAGAACTTGTGGTCATGTTGGTTATTGTTGGACATGAGGCTTACCTTGCTAAGAGAGAAGAGTGCAACTACCTAGTGACGGTAACTGTGAAAGATGATGGGAAGAAAAGAATATTTCTTTCATATGCATTGAATTGGTACAATACACTTTATATAGAATTACAATATCTATTTCTGCTAATTCCTAGAATTATGTTAAATGATGCTAATATTATACTAAACTATCAATTTACATTCCTAACTACATTTGATTACAATAAAATCTTGCCACTAATTGCGGACTTACCTTCTCAACACTCCCCCTAAAGTAAGAGTGTGGATATCAAGAACTCCCAACTTGCGTTTCATTATGTAAACGTCTCTTTTCCTAAAGTCTTGGTAAACATATCCACAAGTATATTGAGTTGCAATTGAACCATCTTGAATCTTGTCACAAATGAAATGACAATCTATCTCTATATGCCTGGTTCTCTCATGAAACAACGGATTGGCTGCTATATGCAAAATTGCTTTATTATCGCAATGCAGTAATGCTGGTTTCGGATGTAATATTCTTAAATCTTTTAACAATGAATGGATCCAAGATAGTTCACAACATGCTCCAGTCATAGCTCTATACTTGGCTTTGGTTGATGAGAGTGAGACAGTCTTTTGCCGATTAGTCCTCCAAGAAATAAGAGCAGACCCCGAAAAAACATAATAATCAGTGGTTGATTTTGTTGAAATAGGACAACCTACCCAATAAGAATCACAACAGGCTCTCAAAATTAGATCATTCTGAGAGGAGAAAAACAAACCTTGTCCTAGATTTTTTTTTTTTTCAAATAATGTAGTACATGTAAAGCAGGCTCCAGATATGGTTTCTGAGGTGCATGCATAAACCTGCTTAATACATGTACTAAATATGTGATATCTAGACAAATAATAGTCAAATATATCAGACGTCCAACAAGTCATCTATATTGAGATGGGTCTTTTAGTAAATTTCCTTCATCTGACAATTTGACATTTTGCTCCATAGGAAAATCCACTGGTTTAGCTCCCAAATATCCTCCATCCAACACAACATCTAAAGCATACTTTCTTTGCACAATGAAAATACTCCTTTTTGATCGAGAGACTTCGATGCCCAAAAAATATTCCAAATCTCCCAAATCCTTGATTCCAAAATGATTGTGCAGAAAAAGTTTAACATCAGAGATAGCTGTGAGATCATTTCCTGCTATGAGAATATCGGACTATGCTATAGTAACGCGAGTTATGGTAACGTTAGGGAGATAACCTGCAATAGCAAGTTTTTACCATCTTTAGTGACAAATTCAATTTTTAGTGACTTTTCTAATATTGCAATGGTAAGTTTACAAAGAAATTTAGTAAGTATAACTCTTAAAACAGTAAGTTATAGTCATCAATGAAAATTTATGTTTTGAATAAACAAACTTACTTACTTTTTAATAAAATTTACCTTTTTTGAATTCAAGTTACTAGTAAGTTTACTAAGAAATTTAATAAGTATATCTCTTAAAACAGTAAGTTATAGTCATCAATGAAAATTTACTTTTTCAACAAATAAATTTACTTACTTTTTAATAAAATTTATCTTTTTTTGAATTCAACTTACTAGTAAGTTTACTAAGAAATTTAATAAGTATATCTCTTAAAATAGTAAGTTATAGTCATCAATGAAAATTTACTTTTTCAACAAATAAATTTACTTACATTTTAGTAAAATTTACCTTTTTCTGAATTCAACTTACCAGTAAGTTTATTAAGAAATTTAGTAAGTATATCTCATAAAGCAGTAAACTGCAACCATTAATGAAAATTTACGTTTTCAATAAACAAATTTACTTGTTCTTTAATAAAATTTACCTTTTTTTGAATTCAACTTACTAATAAGTTTACTAAGAAATTCAGTAAGTATATCTCATAAAGCAGTAAACTACAACCATTAATGAAAATTTACGTTTTCAACAAACAAATTTACTTATTTTTTAATAAAATTTACCATTTTTTGAATTCAACTTACTAGTTAATATACTATGTAAAAAGGTAAATTTTGTCTATTTCTTAAATTCTTGATTATTTGGGACTCTTACTGTAAGTACCGATCCCAACGTCATTAAATCCATCTCGAATGGCAAATTTCTAATTATTAAGTCCAAACTAAAATACAATTGCCCCCTCAACCTATTTGTATGATTGATTGACCACTCTAAAGTGGAATTGATTCATGATCTCCTAATGGGTTGCGATTGAGAGAATTCCCTCAAAGATATTAAAAAAAATTGTACTATTATCAATTGTTTTTGGTACTTGGCGATGGAGATTGGGGTATGTGTACAATCTGAAATAAAATCCGAAATTTGTTGACTATTTACATTAATTTGATGATTATGGTTTGGAAATCGACATTGTGCATGCGTTCTGTAAACATTGCATGAAACTTGTGCCGTAAGCATAATTTTCATTGGAAATTTCTGAAAGTTACGCAACTTAATATATGGATGAATTTACTATAATTTTCAAAGATTATGCTACATTAATATAATTTCAAATTTTATACGTATGATCTTGATAATCAATTTATTAAAATTTTATCATTTTATTGTATTCATGTGGATTAACTTATAGAAATTGTGATGAATAGACAACTACCATTATATATATAACTCGACTCGGGATGATTTATTATTATTGTAAACCAAACTTTCAATCTGTAACAGCCTCAAAAATTTATTTTGATATTATTACAACTTAATATTTTTAAATAATGTTATTATTATTATTAATTCATTTAATTATTTTAAAATTACATTTAAATGAATTTTTAGAAAATTTAAATGAAAATTCAATTTATTTATTTATTTATTTGTTTAATTTATTTCATTTTGAGAAAAACTTAATTTAGCTCTATATTAATTTTTCAGGTATATTTTCAACATTTCATTCATCTCATTTTAAAAAATTTGCTCTTTTTGCATCAATTATACAGAAAATGAGAAAAACACGTTTTTCGAGGTAGAAATTCGGGCTGTGAGTTGAGTTGTACTGGAATGTAAGGATAATTACTCGTAGGTTAGAAATGTTATTCAGTGATTAGGGGTGAATTAAAAAGAGTGATTATAATTAGGGATTTGTGGTTTTAGTTTAAGTCCTCTCGAGTTAGAATTTTTAATTAGCCATTGCTTTCTCCACATAACTCACCCTAATCCACTTCCATTTTATTCCATTTCTTTCCCCCCCTCCTAATCGAGATTTACTCCTTAATCTCAAGCCAAGTGAGACAATTAATTTTCCCTCCAAGTTGCTAATTAAGCTTACTATTTGGAGTTTGACTTTTGGGGATTGAAAGACAAGTTGTGTCTTGTCTTTCTTATCCCATTTAATTCCTTCAAAAATTTGCCAAAAACTCTCTCTCCTCTCTTCCTCTCTCACCCGACTTTCCCCTTCTTCCTTCTCTTGTTTTTCCATCAAAATTTCTTCCATTTTCTTCCCTAAAAACTCAACTAATCTTGCTCTAAGCAGAGCTTGATCTTGGGGCTTTGACAAGGAGCTTGAGGAAGAGGATTTTATGGGCTCAAGTTTGCATTTTTCTTGGTATTTTGCTAACCTATGAAGAGGTAAAATTCTACCAACTTCACCCTTGTCCATTTTCTTCAAATTCCAAGCATGAAAAGTTAGGATTTGGGTGGTTGATAGGTTCTTAGAACCTTGAATGGATGATGATTATGTTGTTTGAAGTGCTAAGCTTATTATGGTGCAATTTGATGATTATGGTAAATGTGGGCTCTTGGATTCCCACTAGCTTGTAATGGTGTTAAATAGCATGATTATTGTTGCATTGTATGAATTTGAGCTGAAAGTTGTTGTTGGATTTTGGATAAAAACCTCAAGAGGAAACCGGTAGCAAGAATGGAATTTTTGGGGGTAAAATTTTCTGATTTTTGGCTTAATTTCGTGGATGAATTTTTGGCTAGGTTAACTGCTGGATTTGATGTTTAAATGATGGAGATTAAGCAGTTAATTTTTCCCACAAAAAGTCCTTCATGAATGGTTGCAACTAGGGTTGTTAAATTGGAAGTGAAATCTGGAAAATCAAGGGGCTATGCTGCCTGATTTTTGGGGGTTAATTTGTGATAATTTTTGATAAAAGTTGTGACCATTTTTTATCATCATTAGGTTAAGGGAAACTAATACTAGCTTGGTTTCGAATATTAGGCTAAATAAAGTTGATTTGAGGCATGAAATGAATGCTAGAAGTGAAGGATAAGAAAAGGAAGAAAATGAGGAAGAAAAAAATTGCTGTTTTACTTTTAATGTTTGGCTGTGATTTTGGCAAGCTCAAAGGCTAATTGTGAGGTTTAAATTTGAGGGTTAAGTTGTTAATTTACCCCACAAAAAATCCCTTCATGGGTTAAGCAAAAATTGATGGTTTAGTGGAACAAGGAAAGCTGGAATTTGGGCTAGTGTGCTGTCTGAACTTGAGGGCCTGTTTTGTGCAAAAATTTGGTTAAAACTAGTATCCTTTTTGATCACCATTAGGCTTAGGAAGTTCAATACTAGTTTAGGTTCGAATTTGGGGTCAATCGGAAGTGGTTTAGATGTATTAAAGATAATGATGAGAAAAGGAAGTGGAATTTGCAGGATTGATCATATGCGAACCAGTCCACTTTAGGCGCGTAGAAAACTACCTTCCCATTCGAATTTTAAGTTGAATTTTGGTATGAGTCTAGTTGATATATGGAAGTATTAGTGTACCAAATTTGGTGATTTTTGAAGTAGAATTCGTCACTCAAATATAGCCTAGAACCCTGCCCTGCAAAACTGGAAAACAGAAATTTCAGATTTGTGAACCTGCCCTGTTTGAACTGCTCTAATTTCTTGCTCAAGTATCAGAATTGAGTTCCGT
This sequence comes from Gardenia jasminoides, assembly GCA_013103745.1. Lineage (NCBI taxonomy): Eukaryota > Viridiplantae > Streptophyta > Magnoliopsida > Gentianales > Rubiaceae > Gardenia > Gardenia jasminoides. The sequence continues at coordinate 25,719,187 of CM023099.1, read as the reverse complement.
CAGTGGCATTTGAAACTTATTACATAGTTACATAAACCATAAAAATTTGAGAGGCCAATTCATTTTCTGTAATTTTTGGTAAATTTTCAAAGTGGCCTGGTCGGACAGCCTGCTATGTCCTGTTTTGTTACTGTAGCAGATTGTTAAATTAAAATCTGGGCTAATTCTGTCCAGAATTTTAACTGGGTGTCTTCTACAAAGTTTTAGAAATTTAAAAGAGGTTTCCAACGGTACCAAGCTTGAAAAATTTGGACTTGTATAGCTCAAGTTATAATTTTTCAAAGATTTCAGCTCAAAATGGAATTTCATTGAACTTGACTTGAAACATTTTTTAAAGACATCTATCAAATATTTCTTTAGTGATTTGAATTAAAATACTCCTATTTGTCTCAGGTGATCGAGAAGATCCCGGAAAACCTCAATTGATCTTGCGTGCTTTTGCCTTGGACTTTTGACTTCGGTGAGTGTCAAGTGCATGACTTGTTGAATTACCTGTTATATTTATTTGAATGAAACCTGTTGAGGCGAGAGTGTACTTTATCGCGCTCGTCCTCTTTTACTTGTCTTGCATGTACATGATTGTTATTTGACTTGACTGGAACTGTACTTGACTTGACTGTAACTGAATGTCGATTGGAATAATCCATCGACTTAAAAAGTGATAAATGGGGACGCCCAAAACCTATTGGGGATCCTTGGGACCCGAGCCGGCAAGGGCTTGGTCGGGAAGTTTGGTGAACCTTAGGTACTGTTCTTTGAGCTTGACCTATTGGAGAGGTCTTGCTCGGTATTGCTCGTTGTAGCTTTACCTCTTAAACTTACCTGTTTGGTTTCGGGCCCGAGAGGGTGAATTGTTGGACGGAGGATGTATTAAGTGGAGTTTCTACGGACTTTACCTGTGCTAAGTTGACGGAGGGTCAACGTTTGGGATGGAATGGACTCAACTGCTTAATCGTGGAAATTGGCTCCTGAGAGCCCTGTATCCTTACCCCTACTGTGTACTTTTTTCCTGTATGAACTGGTCACTGTGCTTGTGCAAATTCACTGTAGATAGAGAGGCTCGAAGAGGGTTCTCCGAACCCAACTCCAAGACTTTTGTCTAATGTGAGCCCTCGAGTAGTGATTCCTTGAGAATACAATCTCCTGGTGAAAATTGCAATAGTACAAGTGAATGTTTGATTTACGTGCTTTTATATCTGAATTTTCTGGCTTTCTTACTTACTTGATTACGTGCTTGCATGTTTCTCCTTGGCCTCACTGAGCGTTAGCTCACCCCAGTTTGTTTTCCTTAACAGGTCTCGAAGTGGAAAACGTAGATCGAGGATTTAGTTACTTTGGTAGGATTTTCATAAATTTTGTATAGGTTTAATGTTAAATTTCGAAGTTAAAGATTTATTGTACCTGAAATTAATGTTATAGGAGCTTTAATAGATATTATTGAGGATTTACCTTTGTAAGTTAACTATCATTTATTGTTGGACCTCAATTAAGGCTTTAAGAGCGAATGCATGTATTATTATTTTAGAGATCTTGAAGTGTGATTATTTGAAATCTATAATATGCTTGAGGGTTTGTAGTGAGTCCTGGTGAGAGTTGGGCAAACAATCCGCTGATACCCTTGGGAGAGGTGGGGCTATTACACAATCTTTTCAAAAATTAAAAAATAATTCAAAATTTATAATCAGACAAATTTTATTACACATTTTATAAGGTCATGTGAATAGTAATTTTTTTATAGTATTCTTGGCATTATTTCAATTAAATTTCCTAATGCTAGTTTCATATAAGTTTTTAAAGTAAATTAGTAAATTTATGCCACAAAGTAGTAAATTTGGATCACCAGTCAAATTTACCATATTATCATAAAATTTACTATGATTCTATAGAAATTTATTAGTAGTTGAATTAAACTTACTCTCTAAACACTAACTTGGGATATAAAGTTCTAATTCATTTATTCCAAGAAAAAAAACAACTTTCATATTTATTCTGATTTAATATTTTAGACATAAAAGTTACTAATTTATTAAGTTAAATTTCAATCATTAATAAAAAAATTTAGCACTATTTCAAGTAAACTTCCTAATAGTAGTTTAATATAAGTTTTTAAAGTAAAATCGTAAATTTTTACCACAAACTAGTAAGTTTTGATCAGTAATCAAATTTACTATGTTATTATACAGTTTACTATTATTCAAACTAAACTTACTCTTATAAGTTTTTAAAGTAAAATAGTAAATTAATACCACAAACAAGTAAATTTTGATCATTAATCAAATTTATTATGTTATCATAAAATTTACTAATATTGTATAAAAATTTACTATTACTTCAACTAAACTTACCCTTTAAAAGTGAGTTTGAGATGTAAAGTAGTAATTTATTTTCAAAAAAAGATCATTTTCATATTATTTCTTATTTATCTTTTGAGATATAAAAGTTACTATTTTATTAAGTTCAATTACTCTTTTACGTGCAAAACTTACTACTCTTAAAAAGTAAGTTTAAGATATAAAATAGTAATTATTTTCAAAAAAATGTAAGTTTCATATAATTTTTACGATTTACCTTTTGAGACATAAAAGTAACTAATTTATTGATTTAACTTACTGTTTTAGATGCAAAACTTACTTATATTTAAAAGTAAGTTTGAGATATAAAATAGTAATTTATTTTCAAGAAATGGTAAGTTTCATCCGATTTACCTCTTGAGACATAAAAGTTACTGATTTATTCAACTAACTTACTCTTTTAGATGCAAAACTTACTTCTCATTAAAAGTAAGTTTGAGATTTAAAATAGTAATTTATTTTCAAGAAAAGATAAGTTTCATATTATTTCCAATTTACTTTTTGAGACATAAAAGTTACTAATTTATTAAATTAACTTACTCTTTTTGATGCAAAACTTACTTCCAAATTTTTAGGCATTATCTTATATAAATGACCGGTCTAACAGGTAACCAAATGGTCACTAAAAGTGTTTTTACCTGTAATATCAGATAAACTTTGTTTCGTTATTGTAACTATAGTTACTTGAGTATTTTCCTGAGAATATCATCAACATAAATTAATAAAACTGTGAATGACATGCCTTTTCAACATGTGAATAAAGAATAATATGCCTTGGAATGTACAAAAACCACAGATTGAATAGCTATAGAGAATTTGGCAAATCATTGACGAGAGGCTTGCTTCGAACCGTACAGTGAATTGTTGAGGCGACATACAAGATTCTCCCCCCGTCGTTGAAGACCAGGCAGTTAAGACAAATAAATCTCTTTATGAAGATTACCATGAAGGAAAGAATTATGGACATCAAGCTGATGGAGAGACCAATTTTGAGCAGTGGCTAATGTCAATAAACAATAGACAGTAGCCATTTTAGCAGTAGGAGAAAATGTGTCGTGATAATCAATCCCTTTCGATTGAGTATATCCGTTGGCAACAAGGCAAGCTTTATATAGCTCAAGAGAACCATTAGACTTGCGCCTTATTTTATAAACCCATCTGCATCCAATTGGTTATTTGCTAGAAGGGAGAGGAGTGAGGGTCCAAGTATTACTGGCCTCCAAGGTAGTCAATTCTGCTTGCATGTCATCTTGTCAATGAGGTTGGGATGCTGCCTCTTCATAAGTGACTGGTTCATGAAAAGATGATGGGAAGAAAAGGAAATTTCTTTCATGTACATTGAATTAGTACAATACACTTTATATAGAATTACAATATCTATTTCTGCTATTTCCTATAATTGTGCTAAATGATGCTAATATTATGCTAAACTACCAATTTACAAAATATTTCCTAACTACATTGGATTATAATAAAATCCTGCCACTAATTATGGACTTACCTTCTCAACAAACTATAGATATGCTGTTAGGTGCCTAAGAGATGAAAATGAGTCCTTGAAGAATAAGGTCCAAGAACTTGAAAAGTCAAAAAAGGAATTCAGAGATTTATTTGACGAATGAATGATGAAGGCAAAATAGGTTGGAAAGATTGCCAAAGAGATGATTGAGAGTTTGAAAAGGGCGTTTAAGAAGAAAGCTGATGAGGTTCAAAGATGGGAATTAATGAATGATGCTTTGCAAATGGAATTTGTCAAACTTCAAACTTCCAATGTTGATGTAGAAAGAGAGAAGTACTTTTTAAGGCATGATGTTCAGCAGCTAGTGATTGTCACGGAGAGATTGAGGAATAGAAACAATGCTTTGGATACGGAGGTCCATAACTTGAAGTATGAGAATATCTATTTGAAAATAAATATTGGAAATATTGAGGAATAAAGCTACCTACTGGGAGAATGCAGTGAAGGAAATGAATGATTATATTAATGAGCGAGGGATGGTCTACTATGATCTAAGGGCCAAGTATGAGCAAAAGAGAAATGAGCTTCGTACTATCATACCATGTTTGCACCGGTCCCCAAGTTTGAATACTTTTGACTAGACAGAAATAATGAGGGCGAGAATGCCTTTGATTTGGCTAACAATGTGAATGAAAACATTATGCATGAAAAAGTGGAAGACGGTCCTATAGAAGAGCAAAAGTAGGAGGAGCTTGTACAAGAGGAAATAGGTAGCTGATGCTATTGAGGCGGAAATACGCAATGATGATCCTCTTAAGAATGTTCAAGAAGATGAGGAAGATTTGGTATAGGGGACATAGTAGATCCTTGATATCCCAAAACGATAGTCAAGCAATATGATTTTTCTTGTTTAGAATAAAAAATCTCCATTCAAAGTTGTAACAATTTAGGGATTATTCCCTAAAGTTTGACAACAACAACAACAACGAAGAAGAAGAAGAAGAAGAAGAAGAAGAATATTGTTGATATTGATATTCTAGCTTTGCTATCTGTTTATCAAATTCTTGATTAATTATTTATGCAATTCATGTTTATGTAAATTTTGATTTCGGATTTTGACAATTACAAAATAATTGAAGAAATCAATCTACTGTTTTCGATTGAGAAATTTGGTAGCTCAGATTATTGGTGCAAATGATGCAATTGAAAATTCAATCAAAAAGGAACAAAAGACATTAAACTCTGTCGAATGCTTGATAACACGTATCGGATGTCCGATAAAAGTCGAGAACTCTTCATCAGACACTCAACTTGAAGCACCGGACGTCCGATAGATAGGGGGAGTATCGGACACTCGTATCGGACGCGTATTAATATCACCGACATCCGATCGAATTCAAGAAAATTTTTGAATTCTCTAAGTAGTGTCGGATGCAAAAGCCATCCGATAAAGATTGAAACAACCTTTCGGATGATGGCACTTGACGCATAACATTGTATCGGACGTCTGACAGCTCCAACGGCTAGTTGACTCTTCAGCTGCCTTCTATCTGCTGACAACCTTTATCAAGGCATTTTTGGTCTCCTTTAAATAGAGCATTGTCTAAACTTCAAAGTCACTTTTGAACACTGAGTTTACAAGTTTTTAAGAGTGATTTTAGCTAGAAAATACTCTTCTAGTAAGATTTGTAGTTCTTTGAGTGTAAATTAGTGTGCAAGCATTTCATTTGCGATTGAAATCTTCAATAGTATAATTTTGTGAGGATTATCCGGAGTGATTGTAAAATTTCCTAACTTGACCGAGTGTTGCTTGGGGCAAGGAGGAAGTAAGCCTTCCATTGTACACAAGATTGGTTGAATTTCATCAAATTGAAGTTGCTTGTGTTGAGAATTATTTTTCAAGCTCAAGAGGAGCTTGGTAGACAATTGGTTTGCATACTCTCATTCCTTTTTACAGCTTACATTACAATTCCTCTATTGCGTATATGTTCTATCTTTCTTGAATTCTATTGGTCCTTCATTGATAATCCTATTGTGTAAAAGGTTACATTTCTTATTGTGAGAAAGGGGCATCATAATTTGATTAATTTTTTAATCAACCTAATTCATCCCCCCTCTTTGGTTGTCTTTGGGCCTTACAATTGGTATCAGAGTTTGGTCTCTAGGATCAAACTTGATTGCTTAGAGTAAAGATGACAACCAACAATGCCATGTTTGTAGAAGGACAATCGGTAACTAGACCACCAATGTTTAATGGATCAAACTATGTTAGTTGGAAGGAACGCATGATTATCTTCTTGCCATCTATTGATATTGATTTGTGGTTTATTGTTAATGAAGGTCCATATACTACCATTATTGAAGAATCCTATTGCTCATGCTCCTAGACTAAAAATCAGAAATGAATTGACTCATGAGGATAGGGCTAATTGATAAGTCCATATTTTGCATGCTTGTAATAGGTTTAATTATGTAGTTTTTGTGTGTTTTTGTCACTAAATTGGATAATGAACTAGGGTTTCTATTGTATTTCTACATTTTGTGATTTAAATAGACAAAGTGCATTTTTGTGGATTAATGTGGTGAAATTTTCATGTTTTTGTAGGATTGCTTGTTCAATTATCAAATGAGAGGAAAATGAGGAAAATTGCAAAGAAGCTTGGAAGAAAAGTTGAAAATTTGAATTATCCGAAATGGATAAAATTCAAAATTGGAAAATGCAAAATGCAATTCGAATATGGAAGAATCAAAAGGTCAAAAGTCAGAGCAATTAACGCAACAATTTCTTGACAAAAAGTTTGGATTTTGCCAGTTTTAAGGAGATTCGCGAGCCGATACGCGAACCAACAAGTGGAAATTTCAAGCAGCTCGCGAATCCCTCTCACAGAAGACAGGGGAAGCAGATCCGTGATGTGATCCTCGAGACTATTCCTCATGGATCCACCTCGCGGATCCTCAGAAAATGACAGCTGCAAGTTGTAGTCGAATTCCGGATTTTCCATCTCACTTCCAACTCAATTTTCAGAAGAATTTCAATGAAAGCTGCGGGAAGAATCTTGTGAAGTTGAAGAAACAACTCATAGCAAATTCAAAACACAACTTTACAACTCATTTGATGTTGAAATTCAATGGATTAAATGCATGAAGACAAGAAGATTCATGAAGACATTTTTCTTGACTTTTTGAAGTTTAACTTGTTTTGTATTCACATGAGGAAATCTTGGATGTTTGTGAACTCAATCCTCTATAAATAGGACCTCTTGTAGACAATTGAAATCATTGAAAAAATGGAGGAAAAAAAATGGAATTTTAGAGAGGTAGTAGAGTAGAAAGACTAGAGAATAGCTCTAGTTCATTAGCTTTAACTCTAGTTCTTAGTGAGTAGTTTACAAAGAGAGTTAAAAGTGATAGTTGTGAGGAGTTCTTGCACTTTGTATTTGGGAGATGAACTTGTGAAGAAAATCAAGGATTCAACTTCAAGAAATTGAATAAGATTCCTTCTTCCTTTACTTTGTCTCTTGTGCTTAAATTTCATGGCTTTGTGCAAGTTTGTTTTATGCTTAAATGTTCTTAATATGATGTCTAGCTAAGCCTTTTTAATCCTAGAGTTAGGATGAACTTGTTTTAGTTGTGATTATGAAGTAGTTGAGCTATTTATGTCCTCCATGATTTTGTTAGTTTAAGACTTGTGCTTATGCTTTATGGTTGATTAGCTACCAACTATAATTGATTTGATGTTGATGAGCAATGAAAAACTTGCCTTCAATAAGATCTAAGTTCTTAAACACTAACTTATATTCTCACGAAAGTAGTGAATATAGTTGGTTGGTTTTGGTTTTATACTATAACTTCATTGAGCTTATTTAAATTGTTTCTCTCTTTTCTCTATGAAAATAGGTCAAGAAAGATTCCAAGGATTTAAGGAATTGGCGAAAGCAATTCCGAGTGACTAGTTCATCTTAAACGAGAACTTGCACTGCACATGACCATTAATGAAAGTGGTGGCATACAAAAGGAAGTTATACCTTAGCGAATCATTGGAGAAAGGACATAATAAACTTGACTAACTTCTAATCTAAATACAACAAAGGATTCCAAAGCTCTAGGATTCCTCCAACTTGATCTTAAAACTCTCTCTAACTTAACTATCTAATTTCTTTACTTGCTTTCTTTACTTGTTTATCTACCACCAATTGGATGTCTTCAACACCTAACGGTTGGTTTTAAATTGCTTAATCCCTTTTCCTTAGGATGGTTTACCGCCTTCTCCCTTTTATCTAACTTTCCTTTACTTTAATTGCCTTCTTTTATATTGTCTTTCTAGATAATAAAACATGTGATAAAACTTTGGTGTTTGCAAAACCATAGTTCCTCGTGGGATCGACACCTTATTTCCCTATACTCAATAAACGATCCGTATACTTGCGGTAATATAGAATAATAAAGGTTTTTAAAATTTGAGAAGTAAAGAAAACCCTATCACTAATCTCACTTCAAATGCTAAAACCATGAATGTCTTATATAGTGCTATAGACACAAATGAATCCATTAGAGTTAAATGATGTAAATCAGCTAAGGAAATTTGGAATAAGTTGAGGGAAATTCATGAAGGTAATGAAGATGTAAGAGAACAAAAAAAATCTATCTTAGTAACCAAATATGAATCATTCAAAATGGAGTCTCATAAAAATGTTGATAAAATGTATTGTAGATATAATGATCTCATCAAGGATTTAGAAGTGTTGGATAAGGAATACACACTAGGTAAGAAAAATAGAAAAATTTTGAATGCTTTAGCTAAAAAATGGGAAAGTAAAGTGATTGCCATTGAAGAGGCAAAGGACTTGAATTCAATGTCCATTGAATCTCTTATAAACTCTCTAACATCTTATGAGTTGAAATTTAATAGCAAAGTGCAGGATGAAGAAGATGCAAGGGCAAAAAGGAGTATTACTCTAAAGGCATCCCAATATGAGGATGATTCGGCCTCATTGGATGATGAAGATATGGATGGTGATGATAGTGAGCTTGCTCTCATCACTAAAAGTTTCAAGAGAATCCTCAACAAAAGCAGATTCAGAAAAGGAGGACCTAGCAATCAAAACCCTAACCAATTCAACACAAGATACAAGGCAAGACAAGATGCAAACAAAAAGCAAGGGGATAAATGCTTTGAATGCGGTCAACTTGGACATTATGCAAATGAATGCCCAATGAAGAAGAAGAAAGAAGGAAGAAATGAAAAGAATCCAAGATTCAACAACTTCCAAATCACTTGGAACGAGTGCAATTCGGAAGGAGAAATAGAAGAAGAAGAAGAATCTGCACAAATAGCTTTCATGGCAATTGGAGATAATGAGGTAACATCTTGTAATCCTCAATCTAAAAGTGATGATGAAGATGATGATCTTGAATCATTTATTAAAAAGTTGCATGATAACTTGAAAGAATTTTATGTTAGAAATAAAGAGTTAAAATAGAAATTACTTTTCTCTTGCAAGATAATACAAATTTGTTCCAAGAAAATAAAAAGATGAAATATGACAACGATTACTTGATAAGAGCTGAAATTGAGTTACAACATGAACTTGATAGAAAAATAAGTCTTTGTGAAATGTTTAAAGAAAAACAAAGTGACCTGAAAAGAAGAATGGATAGTCTAAACATGTTTCTTCCACATAAGAAACAAAACTGCTTTCCAAGAAATGAATTGAAACCTCATTTTAATGCTTATGAAAAAAAACTGACCTTTAGTGCAAATGAATTCACAATTTATAGAAAGAAAGGGGTAAGATTACCATTATGTGCAGTTTTTGCTGTCAAGAAGGTCACATGAAGCATAATTGTTATGTGAAGAAAAACATAAAAAGAGGCATGAAATGTATGTGGCTAGTTAAACATGATACTAACTATCAAGGATCCAAAAATTAAAGGGTACCAAATCTATTTATCTTTTGTAGGTAAACATGGAGAAAATTGTGAAGGAATCAAAATGGTTCATAGATAGTGGATGTTCAAGACACATGACCGGTGATCCATCTCAATTTGTGAAACTCAAGTCAAAATCAAGTGGAAAAGTTACATTTGGAGATGATACAAAAGCCAAAACAATTGGAATAGGAGATGTTGGTAAGAATGGTGAAATGTTCATTCATAATGTGCTTTTAGTTGATAATCTAGACTATAATTTGCTAAGTGTTAGTAAACTATGTGATAGAGATTTGTTTGTTCTATTTAAAAAGCATGAATGTTTAGTTATGATTCAAAGTTTAACATTATCTTCAAAGGAAAAGGTTCAATGACATTTATGTTGTTATTCTTGAGAAAATCAATTCTTCTAGCTCTAAATGTTTCAAAATTTCAAATGAAGATCCTTGGTTGTGGCATAGAAGACTTTGTCATTTCAATATGGACGTACTAAATGAAATTTCTAAGAAAGAACTTGTTAGAGGATTGCCTAAAATTAAATTTGAAAAAGATAAAGTTTGTAATGCTTGTCAATTTGGTAAACAAACCAAAGTTTCTTTTAAACTTAAAAAATGTGTTTCTACATCAAGACGATTGGAACTTTTACATCTTGACTTGTTTGGTCCTACACCAATTGCTAGCCTAGGTGGTAAGAGATATTATCTTGTAATTGTTGATGATTATTCTAGATACACTTGGACAGTTTTTCATGCTCATAAAGATGAAGCTTTCAAAAATATTGTTTCCTTGTTTGCAAAAGTTCAAAATCTGCTTGGTTTACACATTGTTAAAATTAGAAGTGATAATGGTTCGGAATTTAAGTATTGTGGCTTTTCGGAATTTTGTGATCACAATAGAATAACTCATGAATTTTCTATTGTAAAAACCTCCCAACAAAATGGTGTTGTTGAAAGAAAAAATAGGATTCTTGTTAAAGCTGTAAGAACTATGTTAAGTGAAAATGAGTTGCCAAAATACTTTTGGACTAAGGCCATGAATACGGCATGCTATGTTATGAATAGAGTTCTTTTAAGACCAATTTTGAATAAATCCTCTTGTGAATTAATGTTTAGTAAAAAGCCAATTGTTGACTATTTTAAAGTTTTTGGTTGCAAATGCTTTATTTTAAATATCAAGGAACGCCTTGGAAAATTTGATAAGAAAACCGATGAAGGTATTTTCTTGGACTATTGTGAAAACAAAAGAGGATATAGACTTTATAATAGAAGAACTCTTGTGATTGAAGAAGCTATACACATCACATTTGATGAATCTAACGATGATTCTTCCAAAAGTACTTGTAAAGATGATGATGTAGGTATTCAAAAGGACTTGAGAAGCTCACACTCCAAGAAGAAAATAATGCTGAAATGGAGGAAAACTCAAAGAAAAATGGCTTACAAGAAAATCATGTGGTAGAAGAAGAAGACAAGGATGATGATCTATCAAAGGATCTTCCTAAAGACTGGAGTTTGTCCAAAATAATCCCAAGGAGGTAATTATTGGTGATCCATCCGAGAAGGTAAGAACTCGTTCCTCATCAAAATCACTACTTGATAATTTTGCTCTAGTATCACATTTTGAACCTAAAAATGTTAATGATGTCTTGAAAGATGATAATTGGATTCTAGCTATGTAAGAGGAATTAAATCAATTTGAAAGAAATAATGTTTGGACTTTAGTTGAGAAGCCTCAAAATCACCCTATTATAGGTACAAAATGGGTATTTAGAAACAAACTAAATGATCAAGGTGAAATTGTGAGAAATAAGGCTAGATTAGTGGCAAAGGGATATACTCAAGAAGAAGGCATAGATTTTGATGAAACATTTGCTCCTGTAACTAGATTAGAATCTATTAGAATGTTTCTTGCATTTTCTTGCTTCAAAGGCTTTAAATTATATCAAATGGATGTTAAAAGTGCTTTCCTAAATGGTTTTATTGATCAAGAAGTGTATGTGGATCAACCTCCCAGTTTTGAAAGTGAAAAAATTTCAAATCATGTGTTTAAACTTTCAAAAGCCTTGTATGGTTTAAAACAGACTCCTAGAGTTTGGTATGAACATTTGAGTGATTTTTTGATTGAAAATGGTTTTAAAAGAAGTATTGTAGACACCACTCTTTTTTAAAAAACAAAAATTGAATCTTATTGTGCAAATATATGTAGATGATATTATTTTTGGTGCTACTAATGAACGTTTGTGCAAGAATTTTTCCACTATTATGCAAAATGAATTTGAGATAAGTTTGATGGGAGAATTAAATTTCTTCCTCGGACTTCAAGTTCTTCAAACCTAAAAAGGAACCTTCATTAATCAAATAAAGTACACAAAGGAACTCCTCAAAAGATTCGGAATTGAAGATTCAAAACAAGTTGGCACACCAATGTGTACATCTACAAAACTTGACAAAAATGAGGAAGGTACAAGTGTTGATGAAAAAAAATATAGAGGTATGATCGAAGCTACTTTATTTAACCGCAAGTAGACCCGATATTATGTTTGCCATTTGCTTGTGTGTTCGTTTTGAATCTTGTCCTAAGGAATCTCATTTGAATGCCGTTAAGAGAATTTTTCGATACTTGAAAGGAATTTTGAATTTTGGTCTTTGGTATCCTAAATGTCATGAATTTGACTTACGTGGATATACGGATGCTGATTTTTGTGGATGTAGAATAGATAGAAAAAGTACTAGTGGTTCATGTCATTTCCTTGGCAATTGTTTGGTATCTTGGTTTAGTAAGAAACAAAATGCTATTTCTTTGTCTACGACCGAAGCGGAATATATTGCCGCTAGTGTATGTTGTGCTCAATTATTGTGGATGAAGCATACCTTGAATGATTTTGGTTTGTTGTATGATAATATGCCTGTTTACTGTGATAATACAAGTGCCATCAATTTGACAAAAAATCCTATTCAACATTCTAGGACAAAGCATATAGACATAAAGCATCATTTCTTTCGTAATCTTGTTCAAAAGGGTGAGATTTGTGTAAATTATGTTTGTTCAAAAGATTAAATTGCTGACATTTTTACAAAAGTTTTGTCTCTAGATCAATTTATATATCTAAGATCGAAATTGGATATTTTAGAAAAGAACTCTTAAAATTTTTCAATCAAACTTTATCGGATGTCCGATAGCAGTTGAATAGACGTCCGACAGTGTTCTAAACTATTTTCTAGAAATTTCTATCGGACGGATGTATCAGACGCTTCACTGCGTTTGAACGCTCGACACACCAACGATCGTAACTTATAAGGCTATTTCCTCTCATTTCCATCAGTTAAACTTCTTTATTTTGGACACACCTTCCCAACGTCTCAACTTTACAAAAATCCAAATTCGCACCTTCTAAAGAAACAATTTCTAAAATTGACAGCACAAACCATTTTATAAGTCCTTTGAAAACCGTGTTGTGTCAACTTTTTACGTTAACGAAAACCATCCTTTCCGATCTCAAATTTCTGCAAAAACCCTAAAACTGATCCATCCTCTCTTTCTGAGTAGATTGATCACGGAATTTTCTTCTAGATAGTAGCATCAGTCCTTAGCACTTCATTTTTCATCTTTTCCATCAATTAATACACCCACATAAACACAATGGTACGAATTGGGGGATGGTTTTCTGCTACCGGACGCAAACGCATTCTCAGGGATGAAGAAGTGTAGCCTCCTATTGCTAAACGGACTTCAAATCGGACGAATAGAGGGTCTGCTAGTACACAAGAACCTCGGACTACTCAGACAGAATTTCAGGTTTCCTCACCACCCCTTCCTTTACCTTAGTTTATCGATGATGAAGCCAAAGAAAAGTTTGCATTTATTTTGCAAAAAGGCTTCATCATTCAAAGATCAATCAACCCTTCTGAATTCCGTAGGATTGATCTTGATTCTATTCTTAAACTTTTTGAATTCCAGAAATTGTCTCACGTTATCACACTGCCTAATGTTTTCTATCCTGAAATGCTCTATCAATTCTTTACTAATCTTAGGAAAGGTACTAAACGTCATGAAATAAGATCACATGTAAATGGCATAGACATTGTTTTTGATCCTGACATTGTGAATCAGATTTTGAAACCTGCCATTGAACCTGGTTGTCGAAGTAAAATTGTAATTTTTTTCTCTTATGAAGAAAATCCGATGACCATTCACCATTTTAATGCTGAAAAACTGATGAAATATTTTCAATCTCCATTCCAAGCTCTTGCTGATGCAAAATTGGAAGACCTTTCACCGAAAAATTTAATCATTTTCTCTATTATTTTCAATCGCTAGTTCCTACTTATGGTCATCAAACGATGTCAACAAGATGGAACTGTATCTGTTCTATTGTTTTGTTGAAAAAATCCACATAGATTTTGGTTTTGTCATGTGTAAATTCTTGTTAAAGTTAAGCACTAATACTCAAAGGAAGTTGTCCTATGGAAAGTTTTTAACTCCAATTTTTGAGCATTTCAAAATTCCTATTACTGGAGTATGTCCTAAGGACACTTCTACCTCTGTTTTCACAAAATTCTACTTTGAAAGAAAAAAAGATTATGCTTTCTTGATGGTTAGTGGTGTACCAAAGAAGCAACTTCTGAGTCTCGTTCTAAACGCGGTCATGACACACCTATTACTCCTGGCACTACCCAATCACTTCGTTTCACTCCTGGCCCCTCCATTCATCCTAGAAAATCTTCTTCTAAAACCAATTCCTCTAAGTCTGAAGTAGTTGAGTTGCTCAAAGAGCTTAAGGATCATGTTATTCTTCTTGAACATAGTCTCATGCTCACCATGACCCCTGAGTAGCAATCTGAGTTCTTGGATAAGAAAATCTTTTGATTCCTACTGCTATGGTTGAGGATGATTCATATGCAAAGGAACCACGTCCTGATCCTAATCAAGCTGCTACAGATGCTCAAACTCCTCATTGTGATCCCTCCACTTCTGAGAAGGGCAAAGAACCAGCCACTGCTAAACCTGAAGAAGAAGATGATGAAGATACTGAAGAGAAAGACCATTCTGCATTTCATATTAGCAGAAGAAGGCCTAAATCCAAGGCTACATTCACCTTTTAGGCACCCTAGAATCATTTGCACTTCACCATTAGAATGCATGTTTTCTATTTTCTTCCCTTTTGCCAATGATGAAGTGTGTAATGTATTAAGTACTTTGCTACTTTCATTATTGTTCCCTTTTCTATTGGATATTTTGGATATTAAGTATTTTGCTAATTTCTGTATTCTGTTATTGCTGTGTGTATATGAAATTGTGGTATTGATAATGATAATTATGATGGTTGATAATGTTGTATGGTGATATTGGTATTGGTCTTAGATTTCTGATATTGGACCTGTGAAACATTTGGTATTGAAGATTTCTACTATTTAGAATTGTGGCACATTTGGTATTGAAGATTTCTATCTGGTTTGTTGGTTTTTTGAGATGACAAAAAGGGGGAGAAGGTTATTATGGCTTGGATAAATTTGATCAAAAATATGGTTCATTTAGTAAGGGAGAGTTATGGTTAATTGGCTTGGATATGGCCAAATGATTTGAATGCTCAATTTATATAAATTATGCTCAAAATATAAGTTGTGTACAATTCACAAAATAAGGGGAAGTTGTCGCGCCCCATTTTTGGAAAAAAGGAAAGAAAACCGAAAAGGTTCCTTAGTTAAAAAATTGTTCTTTGTGTCGCGCCCCATTTTTTTGATGGAAAAAAGGGAAGGATTTGATTTTATTGGTCTTTGAAAAAAAGAAAGGGAAAGGGGTCGTGGGACTACAAAAATGCGACGGTTTGGACCCAAAAAACAAAAGTCTAGAAAAGGGTTTTTAGAAAAGTTTGAGTCCACTTGGTATGGAGTTTAGGTGTACCAAGTCACCCAAGAGATTTAATTAATGAAAATAAACAAAAAAACCCTTTTTTAGACGACTCCAGGTCTTTGAAAAACTAGAGAAAAAGGTTCGGGGGTCACGGTTGAAAGAAGGGAAGGCAAAGATTCGATGTTACTCGTCTCTAAGGCACCCTTCTAACCTAGCCAAAGCTAGTTGCAAGATTTAGTTGAAAGTTTCCTAATTCTAACTTTAAAATTTATCACATTTGGATGTTGTCTATATGGATGCAAAACCTAAACCTAATGTTGGATCGAGAGGGGGCAAAAATGTCTCCTTGAGGTGTGATTGGAACTGATCACATTAGTTGTGTCATCCAATTTTGATCCCTCGAGGAGGTCACGAAAAAATGTAAATGATGAGACTCGAATGAACAAAAGATAGGGTTTTCAAAATGCAATTTTTATAAAGTATCAAGAGAAAAGAAATTGGATTTTTGAAAAGGTCAATTTTAAGTGCAAAGAGGAACTTGAATTTCCAAAAAGATGCAATTTTAAGAAAAGTGGCTTTTTGACTTTGAATTGCTAAAACATGAAGAAGAAAATTTGATTTTTAAAGAATGAATTTGATAGCCTTTAAAATAATGCACGTGTATGTCCTAAAGAGGGATAATGCAACATAACGGGTGCGGGGGACTAAGTTTGTGACTTTGAATCTTCCTTTTCATAGAAGGTAATAAAAGCGTGCTAAGGCTAGGAAGCCATACTCGCTTTTTTTCCTAATTCAAAGGGTAATGCCTTAAATGCACTAATCTAAGAAAAAGAAAACTAAATGAGATGTTTCGCATATGGGATGGGAGAATAGTGACATGCAAAATGGGAAAGAAACTCTAAAAGTGGAAAGTGTGTGAAATTTGTATCTAATGCATGAACGGCGTTTAAGGGTCTAGCATTGGACTAGCCCTCGTCAAAAGGTTCTCACTAACATTGGATTAGTGAGAAATCGAAGGGGAAGGCCACAACTAGCGTTGGACTAGTGTGGTGACGTCAATATATTTACACAATAAACATGTAGACATGATAATAAAGCAAATAAACACATAAAACACATAGACACGTAACACATAGGCATAATGTCTAGATGCAAGGCCCTAGGAAAGCAAATAAACACATAATCATGCAAGCATGCAAAATAAGCATATAAAACCTAATTATTACATTGGGGGGAACCTAAATACATTCTAAGGGAAAAATTCGAAATAATAATCTAACTATTACATTTTCTAGAATAAATACACTTTTTGCCAAAATTAAACCTATCTATTACAACTTGGCATCCAAGGCCTCCAAATGATTTACTCAAAAATTTAAATAACATAAATAAAGACTAGACATGAATAAAAGCAAAGGAAAACTTAATTTAAAACATGCAAAATCATGCAAAAACACATAATGAGCACATAATAGGGGAAAGAAGTTACCATCCCTTGATGTGAGGCCTTAATTGAATCCTTAAATGATGGGAATGGTTATCTAAGACTCAATATCAACAAAAGGGATCAAGGTACCAATTTAAAGGAAAAACCAATCAAAAATTCCAAGAGGGTATCTAAACAGATTCTGCAAGCAACACGATAATACTAGGAAATAGAGTAAGATTCGGAATAAAAGAGCAGAAATATCAAGAATACGTAAAACGAGAGGTTACGGATCAGAAATGCGAGCAGCGACATAGTCAGCAAAATCAAAGTTCGAGGGAACGCGGAGAACGCTGGACTCAGCAGTAACCATCCGCGTCTCTTCCCATCTTCAAAATATCGAAGATTGCTTCAGTTTTGACAATATCACAAACAAAATCCTCGTGAGGCAAGGGATCTATTTAAAACATCAAACACCAGCATTCGATCATGTCAAAACAAGCTAAAATCAAGAAAGCCAAATCTTAAGCATCAACATCATCAAATAGACAAAAGGGAAGGGAAGAACGGGTAAAACGCGGGAGGTTACGCTGACCTGCATAACAACCGCGTTTATCACATCTTCAAATATTCAGAGAACGCGGATCGTTCTTAGTAGCGAAGAAGTCCGCTTTCTTCACATCTTCAACATTCAAGAAGAAGCGGGGACGTTGCGGATAAGTCCGCAAGAAGTCCAGCGTTTCTTCACATCTTCAAACGTGAAGAACATTTTTCCAGAAATTTCTCGGAATCACAACATCATCACGAAGCATCAAAGCGTCGATTTTAAACGTAAAAACAAATCTACTAGCCTTACCAAGGTTTTATAAACACAACATGCTCATATAACAACTGATAATCATCATCAAATATCATAAACTAAAGAAAAACTATTCAAGACCTTGGTTCCACCAAAAGGTCCAAATTTCCGATAATTTTACTGATCAAAAAGCGGTAAATAAAGTAGAAGGACGTTACACCGGAAGCTTGAATCTAAACGAAAGAGGAGGGAAGAAATTCCAAGAATAATCTTCTCAAGTATGAAACCCTAGCTTTTCCTTTTCTTCATTCTTTTCTTTTTTTCTCTCCAATTCCCAGCCGTTTTCCTCTCTTTTTTGCTCTCTTTCAGCCTCCCTTTTGTCTCTTTTCCTCTCAGACTTTCAACCTCTTTTTGTTAAACCCTAATCTAGGCTATTTATAGCCACCAAACCTAGAACTAAGGGTTTTGATGTTCTTGGGATGAGGTGAGCTAATTTTGAACGTTAGATGAGTTGTTAGGGGTTAGGGGCGAGTTGGGGAATGTTTAAATAGGTTTCTTATCGCTCAAGTATCGGAAATTACACTGGAAAAGGATGATCCGAAGTTGAAAAAATCCAGCGTCATTTTTTTTCGCCGATCAAGTTATGGACTGGTTACGGACATATCCACAGCGTAACTAGTCCGTTTTTACTTTTTTTTTTTTTTTTAAGAAAAACCTACAAAAATAAGAAAGATGTGTTAGAATATTCAAAAATAAATAACTAAACATTAATAGATAAAAACATAGGAAAACAAATGAAATAGTCAAAATTTGGTGTCTACACTTTGATCTTTGAAAAATTAAAATAAAAGAAATGGGTCATGGGACAAAAAAAATGCAACGATTTGAACCCAAAACAAAAGTCTAGAAAAGGGTTATTAGAAAAATTTGGAGTCGCCACTTGGTATAGAGTTTAGGTGTACCAAATCACCCAAAAAATTTAATTAATGAAAATAAACTAAGAAAACCCTTTTTAGATGGCTCCAGGTCTTTGAAAAAACTAGAGAAAAAGGTTCGGGGGTCACAGTTTAAAGAAGGGAAGGCAAAGATTCGATGTTACTCGTCTCCAAGGCACCCTTCTAACCTAGCCAAAGCTAGTTGCGTGATTTAGTTAAAAAATTTCCTAATTCTAACTTTAAAATTTATCACATTTGGATGTTATCTATATGGATGCAAAACTTAAACCTAATGTTGGATCGGGAAGGGGCAAAATATCTCCTTGAGGTTTGATTGGAATTGATCACATTAGTTGTGTCATCCAAATTTGATCCCTTGAAGAGGTCACGAAAAATGCAAATGATGAGACTCGAAAAGAACGGGAAACTAGGGTTTTCAAAAGAAATGCAATTTTTATAAAATCTCAAGGGAAAAGAAATTGGATTTTTGAAAAAGATGAATTCTTAAGTGCAAAAAGGAACTTGCTCTTTAAAAGATGAAATTTTAAGAAAAATGGATTTTGATTTTGAATTGCTAAACGGAAGAAGAAACTTGATTTTTAAAGAATGATTTTGATAGGATTTAAAATAATGCACATGTATGTCCTAAAGAGGGATAATGCAACATAATGGGTGCGGGGAACTAAGTTCGTGACTTCAATTTTCCTTGGAGTAGTAAGAATTTTTGTTTGAGTCAGCTAGACTAACTAAGTTTGTTAAGATCCTTCCTATTGATAGTTGTGTGTGATTTGGAAATACGTTACCGCTTGATATTTCCAAAGGATTTTGGAAATTTGCTAATTTTTGGAAAAAAATATTTGATAAACAAATTTTGAATTTCTATTCCAGTTTTATGAATTGATTGATTAATATTTTTATTTAAATGTACACACACAAACAGTCTCATTGGGCTTTAGCTCATCAAATTTTTAAAAAATGTTATCAGAAAAGGAGATTCAACTCGAGATATCATCAAGAGGATTTTCCTGTGAAGAATTGTTTTGGGACATCAAGAGCTTGTGGTTACATGAAATTAACTGAAGATTTAATTTTAGCCTACAGTTAAAGTTTATATTAATCTCTAGAAAATTTGTATAAGTTCTACAGTATTACTGAAAATTTGATTTCAATGAAGATTTTAGAATTTTTAAATTATGTACGTTTTATGGTTTTAGTTTTCTGAGTCTTGGTGAGAACAAAGCAAGCGGCCAATCCACCTATTTTTAATAGGGTCGGGTTGGGTCATTACATTTCAGCTCATACATTTAAACAATTTAAGTTTTTCAGTAAAATTAGGTTAATGATTTATATACTAGTAACTTTACTCTCCTTTTAGTTTTCTATTAGATCAAAGAACAAAAAATTTTTATTGTTTGAGCTAGAGGTTATTAGTATACTAGCTTGTTTGCATAGTAAAAGCTAAAATAGAGATGGTACAGATATAAGTAATTTTTTTATTGCAATATTACCTTTGTATTTCTAAAAAGTTACCCTTGAAATAGTGTAAAAGAATAATATTCTAGGAAAAGCAATTGCTGTTTATCTCCATTTACCATATACTCAAATTCAGGATATCTTCAATATGAAGACAATTGTCTTTATTGTCTGGCTAGAATAAACCAATTTTTACAGGCAATTACTTTTGCACCCCTAATTACCCCGGAGAGTGAAGTTCTTCTCTTCTGCGATTGGTCATCTCAAAGTCCCAGAAGTATTGTCTCATTCTATTCTTTCCCACCCAAATTGTTCAACTGGGCCAGGTTGTGTGAGAAACTAGTAAATCGTGGTACCCAAACAGGCCAAGAGGTAAGAGAGGGAATAATTGAAGGACCTCTTCTCCCACTCAGTATGGGGATAGATGCCAAAGCAAAATATTTTCTTCAATGTAAGATGGACAGCAACATGAACTTTCGTGCAAAGCAGATTTGGCAGGTTGCATTCAGCATGTACTTCGAAAAGCAAATGCTTTATAAAATAAAGTAGAAGGAAATATGTGGCTGCAAACACAACTGAAATAAGCGGAACATGTGGCTACACTTTCCTGCGTTTACAAGGATATATGAGATGACTATTAGAGTAGAATATACTTGCAATCCCCAAGTCGAGTGCTTCCAAACCTCTAATTCATATGTCGTTGTACTTGTGTCGCAATCATGGTCTACCGATAATAGAAGAGTTGTCAAGAAAAGACTAGTATGTATACCTTAAAGTGTAGGTTCTGTTGATATAGTTTAACTATCTATATCTAAGAAATGACATTTTATCTTATTGATACATTGTTATTTCACTTAAATTGGCCAAGGCTTTATATTAAGTCTCTAAAATAAACTTATGCATAGATAAATATAATTATAGGTGTTATGACAATAATATACATCTAACTAGGATTTATTTTTAAAGATCATGAATCATTAATATTGATAGAATATACTATTAATACAAATAGATTAGTACATACTACATTTTTTTTCCTTTTGAAGGAATTAGAAGATCTCACTTATTAGAGGAAACTTTCCAAGGAATCCCTAAACTATTCAAATTGCTCAGTTTTGACCCCTTAACTATAAAATATCACACTATAAAATGTCACAACTAAACCCCTGGATAAAAAAAATGCTACATTTAAAGACTTTGTTAGATTTCATCGTTAGAGGTGATAGCAATAGGGGCAAAAATGACTAAATAGAAATTAATTACAATTCCATATAAAAAGTGATACACATTAGACCACTATTCTAGCCCCTAAATTTCTTCACCAGTCATAAGTTGACCCCTTAAACAAGTTCCTACTTTGTTTTGGCCTCTACACTAATTTCAAAAGCACTATTTCAGCCCCTCAGTATAGGAGGATCACCCTATTCATATCTCTAGCTTTCAGTCATAGCATTGCTGCTTCATTGTCAGTCCCAACTTTCAACCAGTAAGCAATTGCAGGTGCAATTAGCCCACATGCCACTACAAGTGCCACAAGAACCTGCTTCTCTTTTGCCGCATATCTTTGAACATCATCTTCCAAACTCCTAATTTTGTCCTCCATTCTTCGGACTTTATGTTCCAATTTAGCTGATTTATCTTTAGCTTCTTCTAACTCCTTTTCCGTTTGGTTAATCCATCTAAGCAGTCCAAGTATGACTTGTACAAAGCGTGCACGTATATGTTCATCCACTCATGCCCAATAATTGTAGCCCTCATGCTAAGTCATAGTAAATCTTCACCACATTATTCCTTCCCATTTTATAACTCCAAAATCAAAATTTTTCCGTCTTACTTTTAGAAGTGCACATTCTGCATACCTTCGACCCGAATTCCAATTGGTCCATGATATTTCCACCATGCATGCCACATGAGTAGGTAGGAGGATCTGGATCTCTTCGTGACATGCCTTCCTTTTTCCTTCATCTTTTCTTCCGCTTTTGCTTCATTTTATTCTTCTCCAACCCTAACTACATCATGATGACTGCACAATGAAGCTTTTGGGGTGTTATAATGGGATCTTTTTTCTGTTTGGTCATTTTTGCCCCTATTGCCATCACCTCTAATGATAAAATCTAACAGAAGTCCTTAAATGTTACATTGTTTTTTATTTGGAGGCTTAGTTGTGACATTTTTATAGTTGACAGGCCAAAATCGAGCAATTTGAATAGTTTAGGGGCCCCTCAGACAGTTTCCTCCATTTATTATGATGTGTAAACATCAAACTTGTTATGCAAGTACTTAATAAGATGTAAAAGTTAACTAAATTGATCTACATAGAGAATATTATATTCATAACTATGTGAATACTAATACTAATAATATATTCTCTAAATGACATATGTGTAAATGATCCTTGTCACTTGAGATTATCAAAGTACTTTGACTGTGAATGATTATACTTTGACTTTGTTGATGTTTATGCGTAAAAGATTAAATCATATCATTAGAGATTGAATATATCATAAAGCATGGAAAAATAGTCATAATCTACAAAGATTTAGCACCTTTAATTTTAATAGTAGAAGTTATCTCATCAATAGCTACTTGCTAAAATATAGCTCAATAAATCTTAGTACTAAATGAAAGATCTTAGATATAAGTATCTAACTATCTACTCATTAAAAGTTATATTTTAGTAACAAGAAAATCATTAGTCTCTTAAGAGTTGGTACATGCACATACTCTAGATTAATGTGAGATAAATATGGTAAGATAGAATAATTATGTGGTATTCACGTATGGAGAAGTGAAATTATCTACTTGATTTTTATTTATTGTCAATGTAGTAGAAAACTTAATAGGTTGCATAAATTAAGCGCTTCTCATGCAAGATTAAAAGATATACAAGCGAGGACTAGAATGCTAAATTTGTAAAACTTATAGTTCATATTATGAGACAATTAAACATGAGGGACTTATGATGCAAAGAAGGTGAAGTCTTATAAGACAAGATTCTTTTTTGAAGATAGAAACTAAATCCTTTTAAAATTTGATTATGCAATTTTTGTAGGACGCAGAATATTTATTTTTTGATATATATTTTACCTTTAAAGATTAAACTAGCATTAAATGCACTAAACCCTTTGAACTTTGGCCTATTGTATTTACTCCCCAAAACTTATATAAATTGACACTTCACCCACTACTTGATGATTTAAAAGGAAAGTGCCATTCTATATTAATTATTTTTATATTTCTTTTTCTCCTTTTTTTCCTTTTCTACTTGTACCTTTTTTTTAAATTTTTTCCTTTCTCTCATGTGACTAATTATTTTCTTCCTTTTGCTATTATCATCTATATATTATTTTTAATTTGCTTAAATTTATCATTTATTTATTTTTACTTTTTAAAATTTTTATTATTAGAAGCGATAATGATCACAAAATGTGTACTATAACAAAGTATATGCTAGCTATACAAATAGAATATTTCATATGGTAAAACAGCTAATGTTTAGAATTAACCAATTATAAATATCAAATGTAACAAATAAGTAGATAATAATAACATAATGTTTAATCAACTATACATGTTAAAAAGATAAAAATACTGTTTAATTTTTTATTTGAGATGCAATTTTAAATATTGAGTAATTAAAAAATTCTAGTTTGCAAATATCTGTCACTATTGATTATGACAAACATATAGAGTGTTTTCGCATACTATATTGTTTGTTATGGATTTCCTAATAGTATAAGTAAATAAACTAAACGAAGAATGAAATTATAAGTAAAAGAAAACTATAATTTTATTATAAGCATACAATCAGTGACAATGTATTCATTGACTGAGTCCGATGCTTGTTCCATGTACAAAACTTAAAGAATTTATATTTTGCACATGTGTTATTCACCCAAATAACATATACATTCTCAAGTGAATAATGTAGCAAGGGCAAAATAAAATAAAATAAAAACAAAATAATATAGCAATAACACTTTTATCCTAAAACATCAAGTAGGGGGCAAAATGCCTATTTAGTTTGTTCAAGGGGGTAAAATGCAACTTGAAGTAAAGTTTAGGGGGTTTAGCGTATTTAACCCTTCAAACTAAGAACTAATTTTTCCTACACTGATAGTGTATACACTTTTACCATTGGATGAATAACAATTATGTAAAATTTGAATTTAAAATCCAATTTTTACATATGTGCTATGGATCCAACAGCGATAGTGTATACACTGTCAGTGTAAGAAAGATTTATTCTTAAACTAATTAGGCATAGTTTCCAATTAAAGTGTGTAAGATTTTAGAGAAAATTTAGAGAGAGAGAGAGAAAGAGAGGGAGGGAAAAAAAATAGCTAGCAAGAGAGTACATCATCTCTTCCTCTTCCTTGTTGGACATTTTTCCTACTTCAGTCAACTAGGATTTCTTCCTTTTCACATTTTCATTATCTTGTGACGCTAATTTATCTGTGGAGAGCCAGCACACCCCTAATGCCCTAACTTAGACAAATCTATTTAAAAAGTTTCTTGCGCAGAATCTAGTGTGGATTTCTGTTGGAAGCTGGATAAGTTGATAGCTTAAGCAGATCACTCCGGACATGTACCGTCATCATTTCATGACCAATGCTCGAATCAATGATGAAAATGCATGTAAACGGATCAACAAAAGATATTCTACTTATAAATAGTTAGAAAAAGTTGTGCTACGGAAGCGGACACGTGTTGGTGTTTAAGAACAATGCACTTTGGGTGGAACGATCAATGGTTTGATTCTCATTTCTACTATTGCCCTTACGCATATTTTTCTTTCACCTTCACTTTCTAAAATGAAATTTAAACCATTTTTTTTCTTTTTTGAGGTAAAACAAATCGAGATTCTAATAGTACTAAATATAACAATGAATGTTTGGTATAACATGAAAGCCAAAGGATAAAGGCATAACTTTAGACAAAAGGAAAAGGCACAGAAAGCTTATCCTTATCAAAGATATTATATACCGAAAAGAGAAGTAAGATCTTAGGTAGTTTTGCTGGTTTAACAAAAATTGCCCGGCAAGAGAAGAGTACATTATCTCTCCATCTTCCTTGTTGGACATTTTTCCTAATTCAGTCAACTAGGATTTCTTCCTTCTTCACATTTTCATTATCTTTTGAGACTAATTGTTAGTGGAGAGTTAGCACACACGTAGCTTAAGCAAATCTACTTAAAATGTTTCTTGCACTAAATCTCCTGTGGCTTATAGCTAGAAGCTAGAGAAGTAGACGGTTTGAGTAGATCACTTGGGACTTTATACCAACCTCTTCTGAAAAATTAAGAAGATCTTCATCATTTTAAGACAATCTTCTTAACTAATTTCTAGTCCCATGATAATTAACCAAAGAGATCTATTTAAAAAATAATAAATTTTAATTTTTTGACTAAATATGCATGTTTGATTCCTTACACAAAATCGATTCTAATTTCATCTAACAATTTAGGATTAGGAGCCTAAATTTGAAAAACAATACACTTTTTTAAATGTAAATACTAAAGACTATACTTCCTTAATGTGAGCAAAAGTTAAAAAAGTATTTTTTTTAAGTCGTTCTATTTCCCTTTTTTTTTTATTTCCTCTACATGATATGAACTGTGGTACTTTCTATACAGATGGTAAGCAGGTGGATGTACCGCCAACATTTCATGACCAACATTCGAATCAAATGAACAAAAAGATCACTACCGGGGAAACAAATGGGTAATATCAACAAAAGAAATTCTAGTCAAAAGCAGTTATAAACTGTTGTGCTAGAGAAGCGCACGTCTTGTTGGTAAAAAAATGATGCAATTTGGGTGGAGTGATCAGTAGTTTGATTGTCAATTCCACTATGTTTTTACACACATTTTTCTTTCACCTTCGCTTTCTAAAATGAAATTTACACCATTTTTATTCTTTTTTGAGGTAAAATAAATCGAAATTTTAATGGTACTAAATACAACAATGAATGCTTGGTTTAACATAAGAGCCAAAGGAAAAGAGCATTCCTTTCAGATTTCTATTCCTAACTTTAGGCAAAAGGAAATGGTGCAGAAACAATATTCTTTTGTAGATACTATATACCGAAAAGAGAAGTAAGATCTTACGTAGTTTGGCTGGTTCCACAGCTTATCATAATAAAAGCGTGTTTTAATTTTAACTCAAAGAGAAGGAAAATAAAAAAGAAAGATTATACTTGGTTTATCTTTTCTGCAAGAATGAGAAACCCACCTGAAGTCAAGAAAGCCTGTCGAGACATGCAAACACATTCGTGCACTTGATCACAAGGTCAATGGTTTATTGCTAAAAGAAAATGAATTTTTGCTTTTTTCTTTTTTTGGTCCAGCTAAAAGACAACAATTTGGTTTATAGATTGGATCATTCTTCAACTTTAACACTTTAGTGGTCTTCAAGATGTTGCATAAATTCTTCTTGTGCACGGACTAATTATCCAAAAAACTAAATACGCTTGGCAATTAAGTTAAGATGTGGATAATTACATGCTCAATCCCAAACCTAATCTACTGTTTTAATACCTATATTATAATATACAGTTGACAGTGATAATTATAGAAGTCCAGGTCAAAAGTTTGAGAATATATCTTAAATCCAAACTTCATATGCACATCCCTTACCACTAAGGAGATCCTTTCCTCTGGAATAAAAGATAACAATTACAAGACAGGATTCAGCCCGCATTGAAAGTCAAATGACCATAAATGTGGGTGAAGCACACAAGCCTATCATTTTCAATTATGCAAGATTTTACTAGCATCCACCTTTTCAAGAGAATCAATAGCATGAGAAATTAAAAAAACGAAAAACAAGAAACGAGAAAGAGAACCAGGTGTCCAGTTAATGTCACAATCATTGCCCCATCGTGGAGCACCTTAATATGCTTCCTAGGAGAAGAGAAAGGAAAATATTAATCGTACCCCTTTTTTTTGTCATTTACGTTTCATCTAACCTTTTGAATATAAAAATTAGATAAAAGTACCTCAATTGTTTCATTGAATTTACGACCATCCCTGCTTATAAAGTTATAGTTAAACATGAAAGGTAAGAACATAGAAGAAGTATTATTAACAAATCAATGAGTGTCATTAATACCGTCCAACGAGAAAATTTGAACACCTAATAAATTTGCCAGATTGAAAAACTAGAATTCTCTTTTGTGGGAATGGTATAAATGTTTCCATCAGAATTCATGAAACCATAATAGTTTGTAAGTTTGGTAAAATAGATTTTGTTATTAAAATCTGATTCCCGAATTCTTAGTTATCAACCAAATTACCAAATTTATATGTTTTACGATGTATTTTATCATATACTAATCTATAAACTAATAGTGTTATAAGTTTTCATCTTCTTATGCTACTATAAACATGTTGTTTGAATTTTAACTTCTTTTAGTACCAAAAACAAAGAATTTCAATTTGTATTTTCAAAGATTTGCTATTATTATTTTTCTATGTAACACAATGTTTTACAATATAAATTTTTTCACATAATTAGTAAATTACCAATCAATTATAGTCTAATTAATTTCATCCTTTTTTCATTCTAAGAAATTAAATAAAAAATTTTGTTCTATGTTCTTATATTTAGACAATTCAAAATAGATGACTCAATTTTTTACAATCATGTTCATATGCCGATTATTTTTGACATCTTTTTTGTTCATTTTTCTGTAATGGATTTTTGGTTCTTAGGGTTTGTTTGGTTCACTGATTGGATGAGATGGGATGACTCATTCTTGGATAATTAATCATGGGATTAATTATCATGGAATTACTCATCCTTATTATCCAATGTTTGGTTTATTAATATAGTGTAGGTTTTGTCTTTCTTGATAAGGTAAAAGAATCTGATAAATCATTATCCCTTCTCACAATTATCTCTGGATAAATAATACCAAGACCCCCCATAGGATGACTTTATCCCCGCTAGAGAGGATTAATTCAGTTAACATGAATGTCTAATCCAATTATAAAAATGCAACCAAACATTGGATGAGATAGGATAAGTCATCCAATCCTGTCTCATCCTATAAACCAAATGAACCCTTACCCCTCGTTTGGTATGATGGAAAGGCTTAGAATGGAAAGGCCTTTCCAGTCAGAATTCTTTTCCTGTCAGAATGGACAGGAAATAATTTATCATTCCAGTGTTTGGTAACCAAGTCAGAATGGAATGTTAACTTCTTTTCACATGTTTGGTATAATCATATTGAGAAGTCAGAATGGATTGAAGAAATTACTATATTGACTTAATTGCCCCTATATATAACATTCTATACACATCTTGATTTACAGACAAATGAATTATTAATTAATAAATAACTTTTTAATAGCATAAAATCACAATAACTTATTAAATGAGAACATAACTTTTTAACAGCATATAATTACAATAGGTGAATACTAACTGTAATGCAATTGCTATAGGTGAATACCAATTGTAACTAAATTAAAATTTTAAATTACATGTATGTTGAATCCCGTGTATTTTTTATACATATTAAATCTGTCATTCATGCATGTTAAATTCTTTGCCCTTGATTTGCTTCTAAATGGTTTTAAGAACTATTTGTAAATAGAAAAATATAATTGTGCCTTAGCCGATAATCTAGTGGGTTTACTCTTTTCTTTTTTTTATTTTTTAACTTCATATGAATGTATGTTGGCATGTTATTGTTTACTTGAATTAACAAATGTTATCATATAATCCAATATTGTGAATAAAAATATATTTAAAATGTTAACTAAATATTTTATTTCAAAGTAAAAAGAAAGAAAAGTCATTAAATAGAATTAAAATTATTCCTAAGTAAAAAAGTAATAGACTTATTAACTAAACTCATAAAATAGTCCTAGTATTTGACAAAGTAAATAACAAATTAATATATATGAAAGATAAATAGGTACACAGGAAATAGAGGCATAGAATATAGAAGGGTAATCTTGACTCCTATAATTTAGGTATTTCCTGGATAAAGTAGGAATGGCCTTTCCCTAGATTTTTGTGAGGAATGAGATTCCAAGAAAAAGTTGGAATAAGTTTTCCAGGGGAAAAGGGTTTTCTAGGAGGAAAGGGCCATACCAAACACTAGAATGGAATGAATAAGTTGGAAAGGCTTTTCCATTCTAAACCTTTCCACCGTACCAAACGAGGGGTTAATGTATTCCCTAATAAACCTATTTCTTTCCTTTGGTGCTACATCACTATGAACTAAAGTGACTAAAACTTAACCAAATTCAAGATTAATTGAGAAAAGAATGAAGGAAAAAAGAAAAATAAAAGCATAGCACAACAAAGCGGTAATTTTGTCTCTTTAGGAATTAAGTGGGAAAAAATGAATTCAGGACATAAACTACAAATTTCACTATACATTAGAGAGAGTTTTTAGTTAACCCACAAAATTATGGGTTCTTCTATTCTGTTCTTAGGGCACATACTCAGAGGTAAGCCCGGCGTTTAGTTGCATGAAAAAATTTGAATTTTTCTGTGCTAAAGCTTCTTGAATTGGGGGATTAGGTGATAATGTCTCAAATTTTTAGTAGGCCTACTTCTCAATATTATGTTCTTATCTTGTACCATCAGTCCACAGAATGACAAAAAAATCTAAAATTATTACCTGTTGTGTTGTCAATCTGCTGTCCTCATGGCACAAGATGGAGTAAATTATCTGAATACATATTTTCAGCAATTTTATCAGCGCATATTTGATACAGTACCGAAGTACATTCACCATCCTGTCATGTGGTACAGTAAGAAGGAGAAAAATTTTATGCCGGCCAGGACTAATTATTTGCCAAGTCCGTTGGTTGATTTTTGATAAATGAAATATGGCTAATTGGACAAATAATAAGAACCCTTTAATCTTAGTTTAATTGTATTTAATGTCGAATTAGTGGGTTCCGCAATTTTATTTGGAGATTTTTCATTGGCCAAAAGCCAATTATTGTGCTTGTTAAATAGTTGATCCAAATATGATAAGCCATCAGACCTCTCAATGAATTTTAGTTCGCCAAACTAAAAACCAAACCAGATTCAGTTTTTTTTTTGTTTTTTTTTTTTGGGTTTTAACTCTTAACCCATCAAATTTTGTTTTTCAATTTTTGAAAACTTGCAAGCTAAAAGGATATTAGGTGTGGCTAACGGATCCCTGAGAACACACATTAAGTGGGTGTCATGGATTAATTTTTTAGCAAAAGTCCAATCAATTTAGAAACTAATCTCCAAGTCTCACCCGTTTTCATTTTCTCTTTCTTCTTCTTTTTCTTCTTCTTTTCTTTCTTATGTTTAGGTTTATTTTTCCTCTTCCTCATTCCTATTGTTCTATAAAAATTTCGCTAGTAATGTGTTAAAGAGTTTACTTTTATGGTTAAGTGCTATTTTCTTACTAAAAATATTTAATTATATATCATATGTTATCATAAAAATTAAGAATTAACATTTTATACACTGACAGTGTCGTGATTTTTTTATACTAATAGCTTTGGATGCATGCCACATATGTATGATTTGAATTTCAAATTTAAATTTGTGTTATGCGATATAATCTAAACCTGCTAGTGAAAAAAAAATTATACACTAACAGTGTATAAAAAAGTTATCCAAAAATTAAAAGGCACATACTTTATTTAAAATTTTAATTGTTTTTTATTTATATAGCAATTTAGTATTATGCATTAATTGTTAACTAAATGTTGTTATGCATCAATTGTTAATGAAAATAGAAATTATATAAGATATGGGATTAAGTTTTTATAAACAGTTAGTATAGAGTTTTTTATGTTTTCCTGACACTAGCAGTTGCAAAAGTATGCCATCTGTCTAAAAGCTGAATTTCAAGTTTGAAATTAAATTATTGAACCCCACTCATGCATACACTAATAGTTCATCAAAAATTTTACCTTGAGATATGTTTTTTACATGTATACTCTTTATTTTTCTTACCATAATTTATGATGATTAAATTATTCCATGGTAGATTGGTTTTGTCAGATTGTCTAATTCAGACGTCACCATTTTGTGTTTTGGGCCCCATGGTACACATGCCACTTCAATTTTAGCATTTGCCTTGTTGGCGAGCTCTCCTAGATTTTCACCACAAGCAAACTGTTGGCACTATAGAATTTTCCTTTAAAAGGGGCCATATTTTTTTTTGTCAAATACGTTGCTTTATAAATATATATATATATATATATATATATATACCAGAAGGTAATTACATCAAAAACTAAGGAACCAAAGGGGTGACTACCCCCATTGATTACTGTGGCTTATGACCAAGCCATAGGGGGAAAGAGTTTTCCCACTTTACATCTTTGATCAATTTTGTGACAAATTTTGTCAAGACATGACTAACTAAAAGGGGCCATATGCCTGGTTTAAATCCGAATGACCCTCATCCAAATTGTTCCTGAAATTGCTAAAACCAATCATCACTTTTCATTCAAAATGTGCTTTTGCATCTCCTTTAATTTATCCCTTTGCTGGTTTTTTGTCCTGTAGGAGAAATATGGACATCCAGAATCTATAGGACCATAATGAAAAGAAGGAAAGGAAAATTACTTTTATTTTACAGCCGGAAAAATGCAATGTGAATATCGTCCCACTAAGCCGGTGTTATGTTGATTTTATCATTTTGGCAGATAGAGGAAATTTTGTGTGTGTAACCTAGCCTTAAACAGATATTAGACATGTTATTGGTTGGTCTATTACGGATGGTCTAGCATTCTACTCAAAAATCGTTAATTGTAAGATTTGAGTAATGATTAGACAATCAGTCGTATCCGGTAAAAAACTAATCTCCAACTCAAGTAGGACTGGACGAT
The DNA here is from genome assembly GCA_013103745.1 of Gardenia jasminoides. NCBI lineage: Eukaryota > Viridiplantae > Streptophyta > Magnoliopsida > Gentianales > Rubiaceae > Gardenia > Gardenia jasminoides. The sequence goes on along the minus strand of CM023099.1, from coordinate 25,687,121 downwards.
CCACTAAACTTTTTTGTTATAGATGAATTATTTCTCTATTGTGCGAATGATTGAAACTTAAAAACGTCGGACTCTGTAAACATACCTTTAAAAGTGTTTAAGAGTTTTATGTTCGAAAACTTATCAAGTATGTGATTATATATTTTATGTATAAGACTCGGGGGAAAAAAGGAGGGCAGTTGAGTACGTTGATATATTGGCCACGCCAGGGAATCTGAGCTAAAAAATTCGAGGCAAGTGCTGGTTTTCATATTATTGATTTCGGTAAATTGCAGGACGGGAAGCAATATTGACCTTTTCATAATAGTGAAGATGAATATTCATCGTGCATAATGTTAATATATATTGTAATAATTTGAGCAGCTAAATGGCAGAACTGCAGGTTAGGTTGAAATTTTGACCATTTGTAAGCGCAACGGATTTTCTGTTCCACTCCCTGTACCATTCTCTGTCCCACAATTTATTATATTGCTATTTCTCCTTCATAAACATCATATTTTAATTCTTTTTTGTTCCCTTGTTATCAAATGAAGGAGAATACAGCAATACACAAAATTTAACAAACTCAAAAAATTAAAATACACAAAAAATAAGATTTTTATGAATTTTCTTATGTATTTTTGAACTTTCTATTATATAATGCTTTTTTTGAGATTGTTATATTTATTTTTTATTGTGTTGTTAGTTATTTGATAGCAAGGGAACAAAAAGAATTAAAATATGATGTTTATGAAGAACAAATAGCAATATAATAAATTGTGGGATAGAGAATGGTACAGGGAGTGGGACAGAAGATCCGTTGCGATTTGTAAGTCTGAAAGTGAAATTTCACAAAAAGTTGGGCAGGGATCCAAAGTTCAATACCTTATGAAGACAGCCAGTGATCTGACCGATCAACGGTATCAAACAATAATTTACTATGAAAAAGACGTATCAATGAGAAATAAGAAAAGGCCTATTTAGAGCATAATCCGGAGATTCAATAATCCCACACTAGGATCCATTGGGGACAACATAAGATTGGATTACTAATTTTATATCATTTTGTGTTTGGTTGTTTTTTATACATGGGATGGTGCATCCCACTTTTTTGAATTAATCCCCTATATGAGAGATAAAATAATCCTATAAAGGGAGGTAGTATGAGTTATCCTTTGGTAAGTAAGAAATGGGATGATCACAATTTGGACTTATATAACCTAACCTCTTGTTATAACATTATCTAAATTTTGAACTAATTTGCCCCTATGGATGAATTTATCTCTACTAGTAAAATATTAAATTTTGGAGTAATTTGCCCATATTAATGATACAACTTGATTTTGGATTGATTTTGCACATTTTAATGAAATAACTACAATTTTGAACAAATTTGCCCGGCTAATAAAAAATCTATGTTTTAGACTAATTTGTCCATTTATTGAAATAACTAAATTTTGAACAAACTTACTCCCATTAATAATAAAATTAAATTTTTGACTAATTTGCCCATATTAAAAATTTTAGACCAAGTTTCCCTACTAAAAGAAAAAGTAAATTTTCTACTACTTTAGCTCTACCAGTTAATTATATAACCACATTTTTATGATTAATTTTAATTCATAAAAGATTAGACATATCAATTGAGACTTGTAAACCCATCTGATAACCTTGAACTTGGCTGAAAACCAAATGCTTATATGTTGGTCCGGCCTCAGACCACATAAAGCTCACATATGTGTATTGTTAGCTTATGTTCAAATCGATTGGTTTATGTTTATGTACACACATACGGATCGATATGTAGGTCTACATAAAACATATTTTATTCTATAAATAAGTAATTCTACCTCATTCTTTCTTCAACCAAACATAGGACAAGGTAGTTTCTAAAACATCCCATCTAACCTAATACTAACCGACCACTACATAACAAAATTACTCATCTGAGGATAACTCAACTGTTGGTGATAGTTTGCAATGAATTGGTTGGAGTTCTTTGGCCCATATTGGAAGAGGATAGAAGTACCTTTTGTGTACATATGTCATTGTCTTCTTACCTTAACAAATTTGATTCAAATGTTAGTTTGGAGGGAAAATTTGGTGGGAAGGAGATTTCAATTTATTTCTAGTTTACTTGGATATAAATTAAAAGACATTTAAATATCTTGACAAGGGCATTTTGGGCTCTCTAATCTGAAGAGGTGCTAATTAATTATTATCTGAAATTGATTTTTTATTTTCATAATTAATTATGGGCGGTTTAATTAATAGACATATCTGGTAATTGCCTAACTGCCTATATACCTCTTCAATTAGGAACACATTCTTTTGTGATGTCTTGAACACTGCATTGGTCCTTCAAATAGTAGAATTTCAATAGCATTGGATCACTTTTCGTTTTAGATAGTTCTTAGGCTTTGTTATATCCTAGAGGTAATTTGTCTAATAAGAGGCAAATAAAACCTTAAGGAAAGTGTAATTCATGCCTCGAAGTCTTTTAGTTCTAGTCTTTTTCTGTGTTTTTCTAACAACCTTAAAGTTTTATTTTAACGATAGAGTCAAGTTCTGAATTCGCTTTCAAAGTGATGAATCAGGACTTCTACAAGTTGGACAGGTTCGATGGCACGAATTGTTCTCGTTGGAAGGATAAGATGATGTTCTTCCTTACTGCTTTCAAGATTGCCTATGTTCTGGATCCTGCACTTTCTGATCTTCAACGCCCAGGGATGATGATTCTGATGCAGTTAAGGCACAACGCAAGAAGCGGAAGAGGATGAGTTGCTGTGTAGGGGACATATCATGAACACTCTTTCTAATTGCTTGTATGATCTGTATATTGTAGTCAAGTCACCAAAAAGAAATCTGGAACGCGCTGGAGTACAACTATAATACAATGAAACAAGGTGCGGATAAATTTCTGATTATGCAATATTTTGATTTTCATCTTACTGAGAATTTTTCTCTTATGGATCAAATTCATGATCTCCAAGTGACCGTGTCTAAGTTACATGATCTGAAAGTGGAGATATCTGAATCTTTGCAAGTTGGAGCAATAATAGCCAAACTTCCAACTAGTTGGAATGACTACAAGAAAAAGTTGCTCCATACTGCTGAAACATTTACTATAGATCAGATCTTGAAACATCTGCATATTGAACAAGACATTAGGAATCTTCAAAAGAAACAGACTGAATCTAATCTTAAAGTAAATGCTTTAAGTGAGAAGAATTCGTAGAATGTTGCTGATTCCAAAAGAAAATTTCCAGAGGCAAGTACATCTAAGGACAAGAAGGAAAATAGAGTCTGCTATAAGTGCAGCAAAAAGGGACACTATAAGCGTGAATGCAAGTCTAACAGCAACAAGAAGCAAAAGAAAGAGAATGCCAATAATACAAATCTGATTGAACAAGGAGTTGCTGAGATTGTTGCAATGATTTCACATTGAAACATTGGTATGATTTCTGAATTGCATGTGGCTGTTGCAACCAAATCTTGTGACTAGTGGTACGATTCGGGGGCTACCGTGCACGTGTGCAATGATAAGTCCCAGTTTAAGACTTATGAAGAGGTTCCTGATGGTCATGAAGTGTTGATGGGAAACCATAATACGACAAAGGTTCTTAGCAAAGGAAGTGCTGCACTGCAGTTTACTTTTGCAAAGAAACTTGTGTTGCTTAACGTACTTCATGTTTCAAAAATTAGGAAAAGTCTTGTATTGGCTGATGCCTTAAACAAGAGGGGGCTAAAGGCTGTAATAGAGTCTAATAATCTTATCTTCTCTATGAATGGTGTATTTGTAGGCAAAGGCTACTCTTCTGATGGAATGTTCAAACTATGTATCAATAAAGATAATGTTTCTGGGTATGTTATTGATTCTTCCTTTTTTTTATAGCATGGTACATTAGCACATGTTAATCATAAAACTTTGCAATTTATGTCTAAGCATGAGCTAATTTCATTTAAAGATAATGCTGAAAAAAGGTGTGAAACATGCATTCAAGCAAAAATGACTAGATTATCTTTTCCTAAAGCAGAAAGAAATACTGTTTTGCTAGATCTTGTTCATTCTAACGTTTGTGAATTAAACAGTTTTCTAACAAGAGGAGGAAATAGGTATTTCATCACATTCATTGATGATTATTCAAGATATGTGTATGTTTACTTGATGAAAACAAAAGATGAATCATTTTATATGTTCAAATGTTACAAGAATCTTATAGAAAATCAATGAGGAAAGAAAATCAAAATTTTGAGAAGTAATAGAGGTGGGGAATATTTTCCTACTGATTTCTCTCAATTTTGTGAAGAAAATGGTATTATACACCAAACTAGTGCACCATATACTCTGCAGCAAAATGGTTTAGTAGAAAGAAAAAATAGAACTTTGGAAGATATGGTTAATGCCATGATTATATGTTCTAGACTGCCTAAAAATTTATAGGGAAAGGCATTATTGGTTCCTTGTCATATACATAATAAAGTACCTTCGCTTAAATCCAAGGTATCTCCGTATGAATTATGGAAAGGTTGAAAACCAAACTTGAATTACTTTCGAGTTTGGGGTTGTATAGCCTTTTATAGAGTCCTTGATAATAAAAGAACTAAATTGGGATCAAGAGCACTTAAAAGTATCTTTGTAGGCTATGCTAAAAATTCGAAGGCTTGTAGATTGCTAGATTTAGATTCTAATGTCATAGTGGAATCTAGGGATGTCAAATTGGTAGAAGATAAATTTCTTTATAATTCACAGTAAATACGAATTCAAATCAAGACCCAAAACCAATTTCCGATGCTAGACCTTCTTTTAGTAGTAAAAGAAAAGAAATTGATGCTTCTAGTGAACCTAGGAGAAGTCAAAGACAATGGAAGAAAAAATATTTATCTTTTGATTTTATACACTCACCAGTTATTGTTTTCTTAGTTAAGGGCAATAGACAAGTTCTACTAGACAAGATTCCTGTCTTGTTAAATGTAGAAGATGATCCCAAAACTTTCAATGAAGCTATGAAATCAAGAGATGCAGCATTTTGGAGAGAGACAATTAATGATGAGATGGATTCATTATTAAGTAATAATACTTGGATTCTAGTTAATTTGCTTCCGAATTCTAAGCCGATTGGTTATAAGTGGGTATTTCGAAGGAAATACACAATTGATGGATCCGTACAAACTTTTAAGGCAATACTAGTGGCCAAGGGATTTAGGCAAAATGAGGGAATTGATTATTTTGACACTTACACTCCAGTGGCCAGAATTACATCTATACTAGTACTACTAGCATTGGATTCAATGTTTGATTTGTGTGTACATCAAATGGATGTAAAAATGGCATTTTTAAATGGTGATTTAAATGAGGAGGTGTATATGGAACAACCAGAAGGTTTTCTACTAGGAAATGAATACAAAGTTTGCAAGCTGATAAAATCTTTGTATGGCTTAAAACAAGCACCTAAACAATGGCATGAAAGGTTTGAATCTGCTATACTCTCCAATGGTTTTAAATATAATAATGCTGATAAATGCATTTATTCTAAATTTACCAAAGAATACGATGTAATAATCTGTTTCTATATGGATGACATGCTAATTGTTGGTATTAATTACAAAGGTGTAGAAGAAACTAAGAAGTATCTATCTTCTAAGTTCAAAATGAAAGATCTTGGCGAAATAGATACTATCTTAGGAATTAAAGTTAGGAAACATAGTGGTGGCTATTCTTTAAGTCAAACGCATTATGTTGAGAAAGTTCTAAACAAGCATCAACATTTAAAGGTGAAAGAAGTGAGCACCCCTTATGATCCAAACTTTAGTTGTATGAAAATTCTGGTAAGGCTATTGCTCAATTAGAGTATGCTAGTGCAATCAGTAGTCTAATGTATGCAGTGCATTATACTAGGCCAGATATTTCATATGCGGTCTGCAGACTTGCTAGATATACTAAGAGTCCTAGTGTAGAACATTGGAAAGTTATAGGAAGAGTTCTTGGATATCGTAAAAGGACAAAAGAATTAGGGCTTTTCTATAACAAGTTTCCTGCAGAACTTGAAGGTTATTCTGATGCAAGTTGGGTAACCAGTATATATGACAAAGTTTCTACTGCTGGTTGCATTTTTACTTTGGGTGGAGGAGCTGTTTCTTGGACATCAAAAAAACAAACGGTCATAACTCATTCCATCATGGAGGCTGAATTTGTAGCCTTAGCAGCTGCGTGCAAAGAAGTTGAATGATTAAGAAATTTATTGTTAGACATCGAGTTGTGGCCAAAACCGATGCCAGCCATTTCTTTGCATTGTGATAGTGAAGCTACTATATCTAGAGCACTGAATAGAATATATATGGTAAATCTAGACATAAAACTCTAAGACATGAATATGTTAGATAACTATTCAATGATGGCATAGTCACCGTAGTATATGTTAGATCATTCAACAACCTGGCAGATCCTTTCACTAAGGCCTTCTCAAGAGATGTAGTGAAAGCAATGTCATTGGGAGTGGGATTAAAACCCTTTGTCTAGAGCCACTAGTAATGGTAACCCAACCTTTCTTCTAGCACTATCATTAGATGCAAGATTTAAAGGGTAATAACAAGTTACTAATAAGTAGTTGAGAGCACTAGAAGTTGAATTACTCCATTTCGAGGTACTAGTGCTATTTTGGTGTTTAGGTGATGAGCATTACACTCTTAATGAAGTTAAAATAAAGTGGAGTCTTGGTAATAAAGGTTTGAATGGTACTTCACCTATATGATTATAGGAGTGGTGTCACTCCTCACAAAAGTGGGGGCTTTCTTTTGTAAATGATCATGAATCTAGGATGGAGCACATGGCCGGTATAAGTGCTAAAATTTGCTTCATGAACTATTCTACGAAAGGGATAAAGTCTTGTGTGTGATATTTCTGATTTTAATTTTAAAGTCAAGGTTTAAGCTACTTATCCACCTAGACTTGTTAGAGCGAGTGAAATATTTACACTAAGAGAAGGGTTTAAGTTCAAAAAAACACCTTTCTTTATGCAAGATAATATCATTGTTGATTTAATTTCATTACAAACTAAGTGGGGGATTGTTCGTGATAGTTTGCAATGAATTGGTTGGAGTTCTTTGTCCCACATCGGAAGAGGATAGAATGCCTTTTGTGTATATATGTCATTGTCTTCTTACCTTAACAATTTTGATTCAAATGTTAGTTTGGAGGTAATATTTGGTAGAAAGGAGATTTCAATTTATTTCTAGTTTAATTGAATATAAATTGAAAAATATTTAAATATCTTGACAAGCATCTTGGGCTCTCTAATCTGAAGAGGTGCTAATTAATAATAATCCAAAATTGATTTTTTATTTTCATAATTAATTAAGGGCAATTTAATTAACATACATATCTGGTAATTGCCTAACTACCTATATACCTCTTCAATTAGGAATGCATTCTTTTGTGATGTCTTGAACAAGTGCATTGGTCCTTAAAATAGTAGAATTTCAACAGAATTGGATCACTTTTCATTTTAGATAGTTCTTAGACTTTGTTGTATTCTAGAGGTAATCTGTCTAATAAAAGGCAAATAAAACCTTAAGGAAAGTGTAATTCACGACTCAAAGTCTTTTAGTTCTAGTCTTTTTCTGTGTTTTTCTAACAACAACCCTAAATAAATAGTTTGAGAATAAGTAATCCTCCCTTATTTTGTCTAGAAACTAAACGCACTATCCTGCCATTCGTTAGATATAGGCTGTTAGATGAGAATTTCCACACAACAACTCTTTGAGATAGTAGCGTAGTGTTGCAAATATGGCTGCAAGGGAAGTGAGTCAACTTGCCAGTGAGGTCGAAGCTTGACTCAAGCTTGAGTCAGCTTAGTGAACCTGTTGAGTCGAGTCAAATTGCGTATAGAGATACTTATTGCCTTGTGAATTTGATTTTAGATTTTTAATAAACTTTTCATCTGTAGTGAAATTACATTTATGTTCTTATATTTCTATCATTTATTAGAGTAAAATGTTTATTTTATCTGCATTTTTTTTTATCCTCTCACCCCTTTCCATACCCAACTATCAAATATAATATTCGAACCTTGGATCTGATAGTGGAAAAGACCTTAACCCCTCGTTTGCAACGTTGGAAAGTTCTAGAATGGAAAATCCTTTCCAATTTGCTCATTCCATTCTAGTGTTTGGTATGGCCCTGTCTCCCTAGAAAACCCTTTTTCCCACAAAAATTTAGGGAAAATCCATTCCTACTCTATCCAGGAAATACCTAAATTATAGGATTCAAGATTACTCTTCTATATTTTATATCTCTATTTCCTGTGTACTTATTTATTTTTCATATATATTAATTTGTCATTTACTTTGTCAAATATTAGGTCTATTTTGTGAGTTTAATTAATAAGTCTACTACTTTTTTACTTAGGAATAATTTCAATTCTATTTAATGACTTTTCTTTCTTTTACTTTGAAATAAAATATTCAGTTGACATTTTTAATATATTTTTATTCACAATATTGGATTATATGATAATATTTGTTAATTCCAATAAACATGCCAAAATACATTCGTATGAAGTTTAAAAATTTAAAAAAAAGATAGAGAAAAGAGTAGACCCACTAGACTATCTGCTAAGGTACAATTATATTTTTCTATTTACAAATAGTTCTTAAAATCATTCAAAAGCAAATCAAGGGCAAAGAATTTAATGTGCATGAATGATGGATTTTTTTTTTTAAATTTCCCCATAAAGGCGGGCGTCACACCCTTTTTATTCAATTTAATCCAGAAAGTACAAGAGAGGGGGGGCATGAATGATGGATTTACATGCATGAAAAACACGGGATTCAACATACATGTAATTTAAAATTTTAATTTAGTTACAATTGGGTATTCACCTATTACAATTGCATTACAGTTAATATTCACCTATTGTAATTGTATACAATTAAAAAGTTACGTTCTCACTTAATAAGTTATTGTGATTTTATGCTATTAAAAAGTTATTTATTAATTAATAATTCATTTGTCTCTAAATGAAGATGTGCATAGAATGTTATATATAAGGGCAATTAAATCAATATAGTAGTTTTTTTTTCCATTCTGACTTCTCAATATGATTATACCAGACATGGGAAAAAAAATTAACATTCCATTCTGACTTAGTTACCAAACTCTGGAATGATAAATTTTTTCCTGTCCACTCTGGCAGGAAAAGAATTCTGAGTGAAAATATCTTTCTATTCTAGGCCATTTTCACCGTACCAAATGAAGGGTAAAAACCCTCTCCTAACTACTGGGAAAGACTCTGAGAATGTACATTATCTTCTTTTTGTTTGGATTGATAATGCACGTACTTGATCTCGACCCTTTTGAAACTTGAATTTGAATTTGAATCGAGTTTGATATTAAGAGCTTAATCAACTTTGGGCTCAAGTTCAAGTTTTGAAAAATTAAGTCAAGCTCGACTTGACTATACCAAAATTTAGTTCAACTCAACTCAACTCGTTTGTAAACCTAGTTGCAAACTAAATTCATGGGCAAAACAAAAGATTAGTCAAATTGTAGGGGATTCTTGGTGTAATCTACCCAAATTGCTTAGCGCCCGATGTAGCCGTTATAGGATCTCTTCGATTGAAGAAACAATGAGAGGGTTTACCTCTGTCAATAAAACAACATAAAAGATTCTTGTAGAAGTCTTTACATTAGCCAAAAGGCCTACTTATTTATTTTTACACGAGACTTAAAGTTGTTTTTCTCTAAATGGTTGGACACATTTTCTTCTTTTCTTCTCAAGAAAGGGGGGACACACAATAAAAATATGAAGAAGTTCAAGGAAAACTCCCACTGTGGATAGTTTCAACAACCCTGTTGGTATTTGGGTACCCATAATACCCACCTAAACACACAATATTCTCCCGGAGTACATGCCATCTGAGGAAAAGTTTTGGACATGTAGAATATCTTTTCTCCCAAAGTTTCTCTATAAATACTAACAGCAGCCGAACCTGGTGGCACAAGAAATGAGCAACAGTAATATGCATTATTGAGGAAATGAAGATACCTATGCAATTTTTCTTGCATAAAGTGTGCATCCATGTATAGCATAGTAGTAGTATATGTCCTTCCATTTCATGCTTATTATCCGTAACAGGTATGAAGAGTTCCAACTAGTTCAGTTGTCCCTGATCATCATGGCAGCCAAAGGGAACGGCACCAAGAAACTATACATCAACGATCGACAGTTGCAAGTTGCCGAGAATGCCAGGAAACCGAGGATAAGATGGACTGCAGGGCTCCATAATTGTTTTATTAAGGCAGTTGATCGACTCGGTGGACCATTTGGTGAGTATAAACGCAGAATATCAAAATATCCTCAGTAGTTTCGATCATGTATATAGTTTGGCATTCATGTTTGATGTTTCAAACCATGAACAGCAGCGACTCCAAAAGAAATCATGATGCAGATGGACATTCCGGAGGTTACCTCAAGCCACATAAAAAGCCATCTTCAGGTAACTGACTCTGGAGATTTTATGTTAGATATCAGGCTTGGATAATTAGGAACCAAATTGTTACAAAGTTCATGACTCTTTTGATCTCCAGAAGTACAGGCTGAGAATGGGTTGCAATACTGGGACAGCAGCTGATAGCACGGCTGCAAGGAAAGGTAAGATTCCCGTCAAATAAGCCTAATCCTTAACGGTTCATTAAGATAAAGTTAAGCTTTTTCGTCTTAATTGCTCAACAAGAGTCAACAGCTGATCAGCAAGTTCTTCATCACTTACTACACTTGATTTCTAGCCTTTGTTTGTTGTTTCGGTTTTCAGCTGCGACAAATACCATGTTTGAAGCAGATGATGGTATCTGTACCGCCGGACGGCACACAAATGAGTAAGATCACCGAATTTTATAAATTCTCTGCAATCCGCAGTTCTTTTAAGAAAACAAACAACGTTATTGCTGGATTCTGTTAACAGTAGTAGGGATATATAGGCCAACGATTTTCCATCTACAAATTCATATATTAAGAAGTTTTTTTGGTCAATTGCAGAGGCATCCAAATGATGCAAGCACAGAGGGCTAAGTTTGAAGGGAAGAGAAAAATCTGCGAGGAGGAGGAGGTATATGTCTTATTGTAACTCAATGCATTGAGGTTAAGGATTATTCTGTCTAGCCACATGCCGCTTTCAAATCTTGAATTCTATCTACACAAAGTCATTTTAAACACCAGCAAACAGAACATGGATTTGAAGATCTTGGACCAGTACAAATGTAACAAACAGTAGATCTTAATAGAGAGGAACCATCGTCATGAAATCTCCCCAACAAACAATGTTGTTCAAGGGGAGTGACTGAGGGAAGAGCTATAAAAAAGTCCAGCGTCGCCTGGCTCACGTTCGTCCAAATAAAGCCGCCTTTTAAGTGCTTTCCAGGGAGAATCTGGATTGTGGACGTATGGCCTTTCAACAGAAGGAACAACTATAGTAAATCTATACCTTAATTAGATTATTAAGTTAATGTTCCAAAATCGACATTGTTTTTCTAATTATAATGTTACTTATTACTTGTTCTACTTTTCTTGAATTGCATTTGCAGTAAGGATATTGCTCATAAAAATGTCATTGTGGGTTAAATGTTGAATTCGATAACAAGTGATCGTCATGTGCTCATGTGCTTAAGCTTTAACTGTTACGTTTAACTATTTTTTATCAATTCAAAGAGCATAAATATAGTCAATTTATTTCTAATAATATTTATTTAGATAATATTTTGGGATCGTTTACTTAATTTACTGTAATTAAGTTAAAGAATAATATTGATCATCTAAAGTTTAAAAGTATTTAAAGCAATAGCTGCAGTACATATGTAGGGAATGTAAGTGATGGGACACAAATTACTTTCATTACTTGCTTATTCTTTTTTAGAAGTATCACATATATTTATAATATTCTTCAATCCTGTATATTTTCATTCTGTAAATGTGTCAATTTTTTCAACGCTATGAGCAAAATTTTTTAAACAATTCTCTTTTGGCTTTCAAAATCATTGTACTAAACTAAATCATAAACCCCACATAAACTAATAAAGTTTAATTCCAGCTTGTCCTCAAATCATTGGCAACCATTTTCAATATCAAGAAATCACAAAATCAGATATATTTTTCAACTCATAACTTGATCCCTTGCTTCTTTCTGTATTTTTAGGCAAATCTTCCAAAAGTGTAAATTTAATTAAATTATGATCACAACAACATTCTTTAATTGTTGATCACTAATCTCTGTACTATTACTTTAAAACGCCATAAAATACCTATTAATTTTAGATTATAAAAAATTTAGTCGTAGAGATATACAAAGAAAACCAATCATATCGATCACTATGAATTTCTATGACCAAAAGAACATTACAAGAATATCAATGTATTATTCAAACTCCGCAATTTTTTTTAAAAAAGACCTATTTATAAAAAAAGGAAAAAAAAGAAAAAATCTTAACCACAAATTTTTCTTGTGAATAAAATTTTACAAGGGCATTTCCATTTCCACTATTCATGACCAGTGGACTTGTGCACTACACCCCAGTTCTAATTTCATTTCTAAAATCCTTGTTTTCTTTTTTTGTCGTTCTTCTTGATTCAGGATATAGAAATGTCAACAAACTTTCCAAATTGAAATTATCATAACCAGTTATTAATCAATGTGAATATTTGCAGAATTCAGACAATGTGGAGCAACATCAAGTGCAATGTACTGGGGACAGAAACTTCCATACAAGCACCGGACATCAAAGGGGAAAAGGAAAAAAGAGAGCAGAAGATGCCCATTTGGAAAAACAAAATAGGCAGCAGAAGCAAAGTGATCATCATCACCAACGTCCATTATTCAACCTGAATGCTCCTGCTCTGGATGAACATGAACCAGGCCAGGATTGTGAAATCAGCTTCCATCTACGATTGTGAAAAAAAGGACTATTAGTCTTTATTAGTTTTTCTGGGAGTAATCTATCTGAAAGGTATATGCACTTTATGCTGCGAAGAGATTAATTTAGTTATGAAGATAAGCTTCTTCCGGCCTTCAACTTGCATGCTCATGATCGACTCGCCACGCTTATATATATATATATATATATATATATATATCTATCTTGGACAAGATAATATATATATATATATATATATATATCTTGGACAAGATAACAAAACAATATTTATTTTAATGGATCAAAAACTTTGGTACTACTTGAGTTATAGTAAAGAAGAAATGCGACAATAATCAATGTGTAGATCCACTTTTACTTGGATTTATGAATTTTTGCTGCCAACAAATTCCCTTTGTAATTTGACGTTTCTAAGTTATCAAATGCTCAGATTGCTGTCTTCTTGGCTGCCCTCGAGGTATATCACTCTTGAGCCAACCCGCCTTGTAATTCCCCAGTTTCATTTGAGGGGAGTCAAGTACAAGGATATGAGTCGTATAAGTCTATATTTTCTATAAAGCTCTAAAATTTGTATATTTCAGTCCTTTATATTTCTTCTTTCTTTTTTTTTTTGACAGAAAATTGTTGTTTTCCTTTCTCTCTTTCCCTTTTTTCTTTTGTATTTAATCTTCTTTAAAGAGAGGATATTATTTCTTCCCTATTCTTTCCCATAGTGAATCCTATTTGAGCCATTTTTTGAATGTAATTATAGACAATGAAATTTAATCTAATTTATTAGTCAAGAACGAATTAAGTTAAATTGAGCTTGAATAAATTAAATTAAATTATGACCAGTCCTTTGGTATTTGGACATATAAATTGGGTCAGCGACTTATGGGCCTTAAAGTGAAACTGTAATGCGCATAATGGATTAATTAGTTCATTAACTCATATTAAACAACCTACCGGCTAAATATTAAAGCCTAAATTAAATGGGTTTTTCAACAACAAGTCACACAAATTGCAGGAACATTCTTGATGGTTTCTTGAAGACCAATCTTCTAGAGCTTAAATTTGAGTCTGCATTTTTTTTTTTTTTGCTATAACTGAGGGGCTCCAATTAAGTCTATATATAAATTGGAATTCTTGAATCTCAAAGAAATTCTATCAAATTTTCTCCAGAGTTTTCTCTGTTAAATCTGAGTCAAGCTCAAAGTCAAATCAAATCGCATGCTTGTTGAGGGCTTGAAGATCAAAAATTTGAGTACTTGAACAATGTCATCAAATTATTGTTTTCTTCTATGCACAAATTGTAGGAAATGCTTTTTGATCGAGAATAAGCTTTTTGGCTTGTTGATTAAAAACTTTTGAAGAGAAGACTCAAGAGGTTATATTTTCTTTGATCTAATAAATTCTTAGAGACTGTAAGTCTTTTATTTCTTAATTGATCAAATCTATATTTTCACAATCTTTCTTGTCTTCTGTCTTAAACAGCAAATTTTGTGTTATAAATTACTTATCTCTTTTATTTGTAGAAGTACTTGTTTCAAGGATTGTGTAATATGCCAAACAGAACTTAAAGAACTAACAGGAGCTGTTGAGTTTGTCAGTTAGTTACTGAGAGGCTTCACATTAGCAATTGTATAGTTAGAATGAATTTCAGTGGTTACTGTCAATTGTATAAATAAGAGAATCCAAAAATGAGAGAATCATGCTGATTGATGACAATTTTTTTCTTTCTCAATAAAATTCTCTTTTCTCATCTATCTCAATTTCTCTCTTTCCTTTTCAATTTCTACAATGAATCATTACATGGTGGTATCAAAACTACCTTTCCTCGACCTAACTAGAGGTGGGTAGCTCCACCATGGTAGAAGGCACTAGACTAAATTATTGGAGGAGCAGATTAAGAGATAGGAAGTACATAGCCACGTACCCAATGGATAATTGATAATTGAGCTTCAACTGAGAGGCAATTAAAGGAAATGATGGCAGCAGATTGAAGGCAGCTGGAGGAGAAGATTTGATTCTTCTAACAATGAGTTGAAAGGACTAATCACGGTGCTATTCAATGAATTAGAAGCAGTAATTAGAACTGTCAATGGAGAAAGAGGGATCTTGGATATTCAACTGGACACTCGGATAGATAGATTCATTATGGGCATAGTGAAGATGGTTTTGGAGAATCTAACAAGCAGTTCTTATAGTTAGCTACTCCAAAGATGGAATTCCTAGTTTTCTGTGGGAGAATCCAAGAGAATGAATCTGGAAAAGTCATAAATATTTCCACTTGTTTCATATTGCAAATCCCCAAAAGAAAAAGATAGAAGTGTTGGAAATATTTTTGGAGGGACAAGCAGATTTATGGTATCAAGGGTTCAAGATGAGTAAGGGTGTGGTGAGTTGGGAAGTTTTCAGAGGAATTAACCAAGGGGTTTAGGAATGTGAAGCAGTTGGATCTAGTGAACGATTTTAGCAAATTGCAACAAACTTTATCTATCAAGGCTTATCAAGAAAAATTTCAGAAGTTGATGGCAAAAATAGTAGTGGAGGTGCTAGTTGTTCTAGAATCTTTCTACATATTTTGTTTTCTTAGTATGCTAAATGATGAAATTAGATCAATGGCGAAAATGCATAATATAGAGTCATTGAGTGAATCCTTCAAGAAGGTTAAGCTCCAAGAATTTGCAAATGAAGCTCACAGCAAAAGGTACAAACTTGTGGCCAAACCTCTACCAGCTTCTTTTCAAACACATAGTAAAGGAGAGGAAACCTCAAGAGTGGGGGAGCATCTTCCTCATCCGATGATGTTAGTAAGAAGAGGAAAATGTCACTTTCAAGAAGATTATGCCAACAGAAATTCAACATAGGAGGGCAAAAGGGTTATGATTCAAGTGTGGGGAAAAATAAACCCCAAACAAAAAATACACAAATAAGGAAGTGCATCTGTTGGTTGTTGAAGAAGATGAACAGGATATTCCCTTAAAAGTTGAGGATAGAGTGTATGGAAAGGAAATTGAATACCAAGGCAAAAAAGGGTAAAGGATGTAGAATTATCACACAACTCTCTTTGGACTTATGGTACAGAATACCATTAAAATGTAGGAAACTTGATTTTGCAGCAAGATTTCAATCTTGGTGGATGGGGGAAGTTCCCATAGTTTCAATGAGCCTTCATTAGCTTATCAACACCCAAAGTTGATCAGAGGAATTAAACCTTTCAAAATAAAGGTTGCTAAAGTAGAAAGTCTGTTGTGTAATAATTGGATACCTCAATGGGAATGGGAAATGCAGAACCATAGATTCTCACGTGATTTTTTTCATACTGGATATAAAGCCTTATGATATGATCATTGGGGTTGATTGGATAAAATCTTACAGTCCTCTCACTTTTGAATTCCAAAAGCTTCAGGTGGCCTTTGATAAAGGACAGGAATATGTTACTTTGTGGGTTGACTTGGAGATGCTTTGTATGGTAATGTATCATGAGAGAAGAGCAACCAAGATCAACAAGAAACATAGAAAATAGGTGCTTGACCCACACACCTATGTGCTCAGCACTGGCAGTGAAACAGCTGACAACCATCAGGTAATTCCTGAAGCCATTACTACTCCCTTAACTCAATTGAATAACATGTTTGGAGAACTCCATTCCTTACCACCTTCTGGAAAGTATAACCACCAAATTAATTTGATTCCTGATGCTAAACCTTTCAAGTTGGCTCCTTTTAGAAATCCTCACATGCAAAAATCTAAAATAGAAAAAACAAATAGCAACCATATTAGAATCTGGAATTATTTGACTAGCCATAGTCCTTATGCATCTTCAGTGCTATTAGTCAAGAAGAAAGATGGCAGTTAGAGATTATGCATAGACTATAGACAGCATAATAGCATCACTATGAAAGATAAATTTCCTATATCTATTATAGATGACCTGTTGAATGAGTTATTTGGAGCCAGATTTTATACAAAAATTGACCTTTGAGCTGCTTATCACCAGATTAGGATGAAATCTGAACAATGTTCCCAAAATAGCTTTTTGCACTCATCAGGAGCATTATGAATTCTGGTGATGTTCTTTGGGCTCACCAATGCCCTGCTACTTTCCAAACGCTTATGAACTCCATTTTTGCTCCTTATCTCAGAAAATTCATATTAGTCTTTTTTATGATATATTGATATATAGCCCAAACTTTCAATTCCACCTAGAACACCTCAAAATAGTATTAGAAATCCTAAGAACCCACCAATTATATGCAAAATTCTCCTAATGCTTAATTGTTTTGCTCATGTAAAGTATCTTGGCCATATAGTTACAGTTGATAGTGTTGTAGCTGATCCTACCACAATTGAGTGCATGAGAAACTAGCCTATGCCACAAGACATCAGGGCATTGAGAGGTTTTTTAGGCCTCACTAGATATTACAGAAGATTTGTTCGAGGCCATAGGGAGATTGTAAAACCTTTAATGGATCTACTAAAAAAGGATGCATTCTAATGGAATGAAGAGGCATCGATAGTCTTTCAAAGGCTAAAGTTAGCCTAAGTTCTACTCTAGTGCTCTAGCTTTATCTGATTTTTTTATTTCCAAACCCTTTGTGTTGGAAATATGTCAAGTACTAAAGCAATAGGGGATGTTCTCATGCAACAAGCTAGGCCAATTTCTTTCTTAAGTCAGGTGTTGGGGCCAAAACACCAAGGGCTCTCTGTATATGTGGAGGAATTATTGTTCTCAATCACTACAGTAACAAAGTGAAGACATTATCTTCTAGGTTGTAACAAAAATTACTCACCAAACTATTAGGCATGGATTATGAAATATAGTTTAAGGAGGGCAAAGAAAATTTGATTGCTAATGCACTCTCTGGAAGAATTCCAGAAGGGCATCCTCTGGATAAGGGAAAGAGGAATGCCATTTCTATATTAGCCTTGTCAGCTATAAAACGAACTTGGTTGTCTAATATTTCTGATTCATATACAGAGGACAGTAAAGCTACTTCCTTGTTGATGGATCTGGCTGTGAAGTCAGAGAACATGCCTAAGTATTCCTATAAAGTATTCCTATAAGAATGGCATCATAAGATATAGGCAAAAACTTGGGTTAGCCTGATCTATGATCCTACCTATAGATCAATTGGTCCACAATTTGCCACATTAGCATGATAATTTTTCAATTCTAGTTCTTTTTTTTATAACCAGATCCATGACCATCCCATTCTCACTTCTCTTTGCACTCAAGTCCATTAGTACTACCGGAAATCACCACAACTACCTTCTTTTTTTTCTTTTGTTTTTTATACAGGTACAAATCAATTAAGAATTGAATTGCCACACAATTTTCAAATTCAAGTTTTCTTTTTCCTTTCATCCCTAACTTCTATTGGACCCTTTTTGATAAGATCTCCAATCTAATCCAAAGAGGGAAAATTTTCAAATCCTGCTTACAATTTGTATTTTTTTCTTTTTATTTAATTTCTAGCTAGATTTATTCTATAAAATTGGGTACACATTTGGAATTTCTGCAAAATTTATGTGGTTACAAAAAAAATTCAAACCCTAGCCCTAGGTTTTGTAAGAAGAGAAGGAAGAAGACATAGAAAAAATGAAGGAAGCAGTGACTACGGAAAGTTTGGCAGAGATCTGACTAGCCACCAGTTCTATAGGAACTAAATGATGGTTATGATGGCCAATGAAAGAATTGGAGGAGATGTTGGTGGTGGTAATGGTCATGGAGGAAAGGAGAGATGGGGTTAAATGATATTGGGGTTTGATCTTGTAGAGCAATGGAAGAACACTACAATAGAATAATATGAGCCTTAGTAGGATAGGTCGTAGATACTGGCTGTTGGTGATCAGGTGGGATGAGAGTGAATTAGGAGTCATCAAATAGCTATACGTAAAAACTAGAAAGGTCTAATGAGTTAGAAGAACAGTTGGTAGCTTAGTAGTAACAAATTTTGATTTTAGTGGGATGTAATAACATGAAAAACTATGCACCATTTGGTCTATAGTTGGGCCTATAAAATGAGCATACACAAGTTTTTACCTCAAATATATTAAGGGGAGAATACATATTATGGAATGTAATGGTTTGAGACAGAAATTGCTAGAATACATGCATGAGTTCATAATAGGTAGTCTTTCTAGTATATTAGAAACTTATCAAAGAACAGAGAATTTTTTTTCTTCCAACCTAGTCTAAAAAAGTCAATGGAAGCTTTTATACAGGAGTGTGACACTTGTAAGAGAAACAAAGTTGGGCAGTGTACTGCTTCTAGTTTGTTGTAACCCTTACCAATACTTGAATAATCTTGGCAAGATGTGTCCATGCACTTTGTGGAAGGATTACCAAAATCAATAAGGTCTAATATGATTCTGGTGGTGGTAGATAGATTCACTAAATACGATCATTCCTGCCTATGACTTCTTATTACAAGCTAAAAATATGCACAATTGTATGTTGATTAGATCTTCAAGTTACATGGTTTGCCCAGGAGTTTGGTGACTGACATAAATAAGGTTTTTACAAGCATTTTCTGGCAAGATCTATTCAATAGAATGGGCACCAAACTAAACCTTTCCACTGCTTATCACCTCGAATCTGATAAGGAGATAGAAAAGGTGAATCGTTTCCTTGAAAATGACTTGAGATGTATGTGTTTCTGTCAGCCCCACAAAAGGAAATAGTACTTGGCAGCTACTGAGTATTGGTTTAACACCAATTACCACACTTCCCTAAGAATGACCCTTTTCCAGGCTCTTTATGGCTATTGCCCTTCTCAGTCCATCACCTAGTACATCAGTAGTAGCTGTTGTGAATGATTGGTACAAGGAAAGATAGTAGTTGAATATTATGCTCAGGAAGAACCTACTCAAGGTAGAGAATAAGGTCAAACCATTGACTGACAAGAACAAAACAAATAGGAGTTTTGAGAGAGGAGATTATGTCTATTTGAAGTTACGATCATATAGATAGAGTTTAGTTGCCACAAGGAAGAATTTCAAGCTATCCACTAAGTATTACGAGCCATATGAGATTGTATGGAAGACAGGAACTGTGGCTTACAAACTAAAACTATCAGAAGACTCCTTGACACATCCAATTTTTCATGTTTCAATGTTAAAGAACTCCACTAAGAGAGTTGCAGTGGAGACCAATCTGCCTTAGTTGACTAATGAACGTGTAGTAAAAGTGTTACTTTTAACCATTCTGGATCAAAGGACAGTCAACAAGAGAGGACAAATTGTAAAATAGGTGTTGGTGCAGTGGGAGGGAATGGCTACTAAGGGTTCAACTTAGAAAGTTTGTACCACTTTCAATGCTCAACTTCTACATTTTGTTAAGAACAACCTAGAGATTAGGATTGTTCTTAGCAAAATGTGGAAGTTAAGCATTGAAAGTGGTACAATCTTTCTAAGTTGAACCCTTAGTAGCCACTTTCAATGCTCAACTTCCACATTTTGCTAAGAACAATCCTAGAGACTAGGATTATTTTAAGAGAGGGGCAGTTGTATGTATATCTCAAACAAAACATAAAGAGATAATATGAGCTATTAAGTTTGTTAGTTAGTTATTGAAAGACTCTACATCAGCAATTGTATAATTAGGAAGAATCTCAATGGTAACTATCAATTGTATAAATAAGAGAATTAGAGAAAGGATCATGTTGATTGATGTATGATATTTTTGCTCTTTCGATAAAATTCTCTTTTCTTATATGTCTCAATTTTTCTCCTTTCTTTTCTCATCTACTTCTCACTTTCTTTTCAATTTCTCTATCGGGTTACATATTCAACTATGATGGACTCTAGCAAGGTGAGTTTTGCTTTTGAAGAGGCAGTCTTTGATGTTCTGACCAACCAAGATGCAAAATATCTTTCTCCTATGTCAAGGAGCAAGACACAAATGCTAACGCAAAAAAGTAAGGTGATACTGCTGAACAAGAGAAACATCTTGCAATGTTTTTCTAACAAGAAAGAAGGCCATGGTGAATTCATTGATGATTCAAATTATTCAACAAATTCTATGGTGATGCCTATCATAATGACAGATACTACAACTCTTAAGTATCAAATTTTTAGTTTGGCTAAGATTGCTAATGGCTAGCAATTCTTATACAAAGTGAAGATGCCAAGATAACCCAAATTCATGGACATAATGGAGAACATGGTTGAAAATTATCCAAACATGCTTTAGAAAAAATCTAAAATGCATGATAAGGGTGACTTAATATGCTTTAGAAAAAATCTAAAATGCATGATAAGGGTGACTTAATATGCTTTAGAAAAAATCTAAAATGCGTTATAAAGACAACTTATCTTCAAAGGGAAAAAGATATTTCAAAGACTCATATAAGGAGTTCTTTACCTCTTTTGATAGTACAATTAATGTTGGTTAATTAAAAGAAATTCATTGAAGGAATAATTAAGTACAAGATGGATAAAACACCAAGTCTTTCAACACTTTTGCCATGTCCTACACTTCAAGAGTTGAAGGCTTGAGGATGCCTACTGGAAATCAATGTCCTAGATCTCAACAATTTGATTGCAAAGGCAATCCTAAGAAATATATCATGCACTTTGTGAAACATGCAACAATGCTAGCACTATGTCGATCTTCTTATCAAGTAATTCTTTGCTTATTATAGAGTAATACATTTGATTGGCATACTGATCTTGAGCTTGACTCCATTAACACATAGGAATAGTTCGAGTAAGAAATTCTCAATCACTAGGAATAGTTAGAGCAAGAAATTCTCAATCACTTTTATAGCACAAGGTAGATGGTTAGCATGACTAATCTCTCTTGAATGTACACTAATAGGATAATGAACCTATTATTAACTTCATCGAATGTTGGAGGACCTTCACTTCAATTACAATGATTGAATTTCTAAATCTTTTGCAATTGTTATGTGTGTCCAAGACATGCATTAGAGACTCCACTATATTTTTTAAGGAATACATCCAGAGACCTTTGGTGACTTATCAATAAAAGCCTACAAGTTAGAGATTAACCGTAAAAGATAAAAGCCACCTATTCCTGATCCTTACAAGGGTAAGGAGAATCAAGATATAAGAAAAGATGAAAAGCTTCCTATGAAAAGTGGAAAGAAGGAGACCATCACTATTAGTATAGTCAATCAACATTGTCTCAAAACTATAAGGAAAGAAGATAGGAAAGTCAATGCTTGTCAAGAGCAAGAAAGTGAAAAGCAAACTTTAAGGAGATTCAAGAAAAAGAGTACTGATTTGTTATTTCTAACATTCGTATTTGTTTAATGATTTAGAAAATTGAAACTTGACCATGCTTTCTTAGACGAAAGATCAATGGCTTAAACTATTACAGATACCATTACTTAATTGGGCATCCCTTTCAAAACTACTTTACCTTCAAAAACAAAGTTTTGGAGATAAGAAGATCCTTCTTGAGGATGACAACACAAGTTCAAAGCAAACCACCATTGGTTTTGGTTCATTGAAACCTATGGAAGTAAAAAAAAAAAACTTATCAAGATTGAAGAAGTTATAGTACATATTGTCGCGCCCCATTTTTTGAAAGGAGGGAAGAAACCTCGTCGTTTCGGGTTTTTAGTTCGAAAAAGGCTCTTTAGTTAAAAAAAATTGATCTTTGGTCTTTGAAAAATTAAAATAAAAGAAATGGGTCATGGGACTAAAAAAATGCGACGATTTGAATCCAAAACAAAAGTCTAGAAAAGGGTTTTTAGAAAAATTTGGAGTCACCACTTGGTATAGAGTTAAGGTGTACCAAGTCACCCAAAAAATTTTAATTAATAAAAATAAACTAAGAAAACACTTTTTTAGACGACTCCAGATCTTTGAAAAACTAGAGAAAAAGGTTCGGAGGTCATGGTTGAAAGAAAGGAAGGCAAAGATTCGATGTTACTCATCTCTAAGGTACCTTTCTAACCTAGCTAAAGTTAGTTGCGTGATTTAGTTAAAAATTTCCTAATTCTAACTTTAAAATTTATCACATTTGGATGTTATCTATATGAATGCAAAACCTAAACCTAATGTTGGGTCGGACGGGGGAAAATGTCTCCTTGAGATTTGATTGGAATTGACCATATTAATTGTGTCATCCAAATTTGATCCCTCGAGGAGGTCACGAGAAATGCAAATGATGAGACTTGAAAAGAAATGGGAAATTAAGATTTTCAAAAGAAATGCAATTTTTATAAAATCTCAAGGGAAAAGAAATTGAATTTTTGAAAAGATGAATTTTTAAGTGCAAAAAGGAACTTGATTTTCAAAAGATGAAAATTTAAGAAAAATGGATTTTGACTTTGAATTGCTAAACATGAAGAAAGAAACTTGATTTTTAAAGAATGATTTTGATAGAATTTAAAATAATGCACATGTATTTCCTAAAGAGGGATAATGCAACATAATGGGTGTGGGGAACTAAATTCGTGACTTTAAATCTTCCTTTTCATAGAAGGAAATAAAAGCGTGCTAAGGTTAGGAAGCCATACTCACTCTTTTCCCTTATTCAGAGGGTAATGCCTTAAAAAAAAACTAATCTATAAAAGAAAACTAAATGACATGTTTCGCATACGGAATAGGAGAAAAATAACATGCAAAAATGGAAAAGAAATCCTAAAAGTGGAAAGTGTGTGAAACTTGTATCTAATGCATGAATGGCCTTAAGGGTCTAGCATTGGACTAACTCTCGTCTAAAGGTTCTCACTAACATTGGATTAGTGAGACATCGAAAGGAAAGGTCACAACTAGTGTTGGACTAGTGTGACGACGTTAGAGGGAATGAACCACAACTAGCATTGGACTAGTGTGGTGACGTCAATACATTTACATAATAAAACATGTAGACATGATAATAAAGCAAGTAAACACATAAAAACACATAACACATAACACATAAGCATAATATCTAGATGCAAAACCCTAGAAAAGCGGTAACCTAAACATATAAGCACATAAAGATTATTACATTTAGGGCCCTAATTACAATCTAAGGGGGAAAGACGTAAAAGAAAACTAAAATAATTACCTATTCTATTACAACTTGGCCTTCAAGGGCCTCTTAACCACTTGCAAAGCAATTAAATGACTTAAATGAAATTCTAACTAATGAAGCATTTAAAACCCATAAAACACATAGGAACACATAATAGAGGGAAAGAAGTTACCATCCCTTGATGTGATACCTCAACTGAATGCTTAAACAAGGGGAATGGCTATCTAAAACTCAATGTCAACAAAAAGGGATCAAGGTACCAATTTAAAGGAAAAATCGACCAAAAATTCAAAGAAAAGATATCAAAACAAATTATGTAAGAAAATTGGACAAAACCGGAAGACATGAACACTAGAGTAAGTTTCTGGAGCAAAAGAGCAGAAAATAACAGCAAAACTGAGGAACAGAGAGGTTACGCTGATAGTTACGTGGGATAAGTCCGCGCAACCTAGTCCGCGTTTCATGCAAAATGCGAGGTTCATAAGGGAAACGCGGAGCCGAAACGCGGATCGAGCCACATATCTACCCTCGTCTCTTCCCATCTTCACAAAAATCCAGGAAGATTGCTTCCAGTTTTTCAACCAAAAACACACATAAAATCATCAGAGATGGCAGGATCAATTTCAAGGCATAAATACTATCATTCAGATCATATCAAGACAAGCTAGAGCCAAAAAGGGTGAATCTTAAGCATCAATGTCATCAAATAGAAAGAAAAGGAGAAAAAGAAGAACTGTCAGGCTAGAAACGCGGGGTAGTTACGAGAACTAATCCACGCAACTACCTCACGTTTCTTCGCATCTTCAAACATTCAAACGGAAACGCGGAGCATTACGCGGACCACTCCGCGTAAGTACCCCGCGTTTCTTCACATCTTCAAAACGCGAAGAACATTTTTCCAGAAACTTTGCAGAAAATACATCAAAATCAACACAGGAACATCAAACGTCTGATTCTAAACGTAAAACAAGTCCATGGGCCTTACCAAGGCTATATAAACATAACATATTCAAACAACAACACAGAATCGTTATTATCTATCATAAAACTCAAAGAACATAGTCAAGACCTTGGTTCCACCAAAAGGTCTAATTTTTTAGCAATTTTTGACCAAAACATAGTAGGTATGGTAGAGGAGGGTTACCTGAGTCAGCAGCTTGATGAAAAAATGAAAGGGAAGGACCAAGACTTCAAGAATGATCTTCACCAAGTTTCTAAGGAAGAAAACCTAATTTTTTTCTTTTCTCTCTTTTTTCTCTTTCTCTTTGATTCTCAACCGTTTTTCTCTGATTCTTTTTTCTCAAATTTCCTTCACCTCTTTTTTTTAACCCACTCCAGCCTCTTTTTTTTTTATCCTCCTTTTCAGAAAATCCTATCATGAATTATTTATAGCCACTCTACCCTAGCATTGAGGGTCTTGATCTTTCTAGGTGAGGTGGGTTGATTTTGAACATTAGATGAAGTGTTAAGGGATCAAGGGTGAGTTGGAAATTGTTTAAATAGGTTTCTTGATGCCTAAGCACCAGAAGTTACAGCTGGAAATGAGTGAGAAAGGGCTTGGAAAATTTGCATGCGTATTTTTTTTTCATCTCTGATCTTGTTACGCAGACCACTCTGCGCAACAGGTTCGCGTTTCAGTTCTGAGACTTTTTTTTTTCATAAAACCCTACAAAAATAGGAAAATATGTTAGAATACTCAAAAAATAAATAACTAAATACTAATAGATAAAAACATGATAAAACAATTGAAATAGTCAAAATTTGGTGTCTACACATATAATGCAAACTGTTATATTTGGATCATTTGATCCTTCAAAGTTGAGCAAAAAATTTGCTTTCGTAACTATTGAAGAACATGAATAAGAAGATGTGAATTCGATGCAAACTTAAATAAGTAACTCTGGAGATTAAGGATGGTCTTTATTCAATCAATAAAGAAGGCAGAATCCCTATCCATTTGCAAGGTAAATAAAATCCCTTAACAAGCAGTAGGATGGTATGAAGGCAAAAAGATAAATGTATGAGAAAAAGCAATAATATTTGCAATCTCCAAACAAACCATGTTTTTAAGTAAAAGCCATGAGTCCTTATTATCGTAAAAGAATTAATATCAATAATTCTTTAGTTTTGATTTTATTTTGTATCACACCACACACATTGAGAAGGTTGCGGAATAAAAGAATAATTCTTGTCAATCTCATCCTGAGACAAGCTATGTGCTCATAAATAATGAAAGAAAGGATGTCACAAACAATACCTTCACTAATGAAATTTTGTTGCTTGGATTTATACCATATAACCATCCTTTGTTTGTAATTATTTACATAAACGAATAAAAGATCAATAGAATTTTAATGAATGAATCCTCTATTGTCAATATTCGAATACTACATATTGTATAGGACTTTTGATGAATCCTATACCCAAGAAAGAGGTAGAAACGTCCACAAGCCCAAGAATTTGGAGATATCAACATTGGACGGATTTGATTTCCAGACTTGGACAAGACAAGGCACGAATCGAGGTAGAAGATGCCACAATCAAGAAACTGCTTGATTGATAAGTCAAACGAGCACCTAAGGTCAATCTTACGATGTTCAAATATAGCTTTCACATGCCAAAAGATTGCTCTCAAAGAAAAGAAGAAAATCTAGAATTTTATTTCACTCGAATAGATGGTCAAATGCTTTAGACAACTTTAGGCTATTTATGGCCTTACACAAGACCTAATCAAACTAGGAAAATATAAGACAAGGATTCGGCCTTAAGTTTAGGAAGTAGGACCGAATTCCCACTTGGATTAGGACAAACCCTAATCGGACCTTAGCTCAACCTAATAGCTTACTAATTAACTAAAAGACGTAATGCTAATTCAAACCATTTATTGGATTAGATTGGCCGAATATAGCTTATTTCATCACTAACTAAGTAAACGACTAAAACAAGAACAACTCTAACAATCATTCGATGCCTTGCTCAAGCTCATCCGCAACCATGGTCAATGTCTTGAATGATTGATGCTCATTGGACCACTTGAACACTTCAATGCTTGCATGAGACCTTTGCTGATCTTGAATTGCCCTCACCAAAGCTTGAAGCGACTCTTTGAATCTTTTAACTCTTGAACGCATCATGGGACTAAGAGGAGCGTTCACATGATTAGTATTGGAAGTTTGGATAGCTTGCAATTCCTCATCAACTTTGGTATCCCTACTGACATGCTATCCAATAGTCAACTAATAATTCAAAACTTTAATCAAAAGGACAAAGCTGTTAGATCAAGAAGGCTAGAGATAATAATTGATGATATGTCTTTGCTATAACACGTGATAGATACTAAGATAGCATAAAATAAAATATTTTATGGGGAAGGCCTTGAACCCATAAAAATAGGTCATGCTCTCTACCATTATCATTGTTTCAATTACTACTAAAATAGAGTAGGGAAAAAAGTGTAAAGACTAATGATAATTGTTTTATTGAATAGAAGCACATATTGCCAATGCTAAATTTTATGTGGAAACTCATAATATGAAGGATGAGCCTGAGCAACATCCATAAGGGGTTACGAGCAAAGATACCAAATATCAAATGTTAAACGGAAGCTAATCGTAATTCCCAAATCAAAATAAGTTGTCCATAAATAAACTATAATCTCAACGTCAAAAGATATCTTTTGTTGTATATTCAAATAGAAAGAGAAGAAAGAACAATCATTCTTGATTCAGTATAAGGGTTTGGAAGGAATAACATTTTGAACTGCTAAATTTGAAATTGTAAAAGGGTCACCACAATCACCTGAAGAATCTATTCATCGAAATATGGAGTCCAAAATTGAGCAAGTTGCAATACCATAGTCAAGAACCGAATAAGGTTTCAATCTTATTGTTATAGATTTCCTGTAAAAGTTAGATATGACTTCAAGGATTCTACCATATTGAGCATTCTATCTCATGATACCACTAGCAATAAAGTTCATGGAGCTAACCTTATATAAAGAGTGATAAAGGAAAAGGGATATGCTATTGAGAATTCCAAAATTGACCTTGGTTATTCTCCTTTGGTACTAGTTCACATTAAGATCAATAGAGCTTATATATATTACACTGTAATTAAAGATAAAATTTTCTTTGAGATGATTGACAAACCATATGCTTTTCAAGACTTGAAGGCAAATCCCATACATATATTTGTTTTTAAGAGGTTGGACCACAAAAAAAGAAGAAAGTTGAGAAATCTACATGAAATTAAACTGAGAGTTGCAAAGTTGTTGAAAAACTTGAAGGGCTGTCTAATTATGCTCACAATATATATAGGTATGGCAGCAATTTTCTTTCAATAATATGGAGGTGTACGAATATTTTCATACACTGTAAAGTGTATTGAAAATTAAAGAGCCTACTATTTTAAGGAAAATAATGAAGAAAGTATGGTTTCATGGTAATTATATAGTTATAATTGATTATGACTCTCTCTTGAAGAAGATATCAAGAATGCTCCATCTGAATTTGAAGAAAAAATTAAAATTATAATTGATGAATTAAGCGAAATTAGTCTTGGTATTGTAGATGATCCACACTAGATATATGTAAGTGCTTTATTGAGTCACAATGAAAAAATAAGCTATGTCGAACTCTTGCAATAGTATCAAGATCTTTTTGTCTTGACTATAAGAAGGTGCCTAATCTAGATCCAAAGGTAGCAATCTATCATTTGGCAGTTAAAAAAAGAGTCTATCCTATCAAACAAGCACAAAGGCAAATAAGGTCTGATTTGATACAATCAATTGAAATTGAGATGAAGAAACTCATTCAAGCTAGATTTATTCATAAAATCAAGTATCCCACAAAGCTTTCAAGTATTGAATTAATGGGATACTTTGTCCTAATGATGATTTTTCTTCATATATAATTGAATTTATAGTTGATGCTACTACTAGTTATGAAATTTTATTATTCATTAATGACTTTTTTGGGTACAATTAAATTTGTAGGATACTTGAAAATAAAGAGTTTACTATATTTTGCATTCTGATGTGTCCTTATTGATGTAGTTTTATATTCCTCTATCATTAGAATTTTACAAAAATTTATCCTTAAAAGAGCTATTTAAGTGTGTTTTCCAATTGGACAAGTTAAAAGGCTCTTGAGATGAAAATGATGTGAAAAAGAGCTACATTTGAAAGAAAAAATCTTAACGTCTAAAAAATAATAGCTAATGGGCGACATAAAGGGAGTCAAACATGAGCCCTACTCAAACTCAAAGGCCAATTCAACACAACTCAAGATTTAGCAATGATAGGCGCCAGACTTCTAATCTAACTTAAGGTCTCATATTGCATGGACCTATATTTTTCTCAATTTTAACTCACTTATCTAGTTACAACTGAAAATCCTATCTCCTAGTACTATAAATAGGGGACTTTGGTCGATTCTAGAGAGAGCAGAAGGGGATAATGGCCATAGGCCGCTACTTTCTCATATTTAGCATCCATAAGAGTAGATTAGAGTAATAGAACTAGGATTTTAGTTATGAATAGTATTTCTCTTTTGACTACAGCATGTAACTAATTCTTTATTCAAGTCAAGGATTGAAGAAATTATTTCAATGATTGTGAAATCGAATTTGATATTTTCAATCCTTAATTTTCTATCTGTGACTCCTTAATTTTAATCCTACGTTGATGTATGTATGGTGTGGCCGCCCCACTTTCCCCAAAGGTGAACCAGAGAGGTTAGCGGACTACCTGCCCAACTCTCGCCGAGACTCACTCAATCACTCAATGATTTGTTTGAATAAAACCCACAAAATAAATGATAATTCATACTTAAGAAAATTTAAACTTATACATATCCAAGTTTACACGTCGAATCTAAGTTCAAATCCTAGATCTATACAATAATTTACAAGTACCTAGTATATTAAAAATCTATCTGTAGAGGTTTATCCACAAAACTTTATCACCGTCAAGCCTTTAACATGGGAGGGGAAACAATTAAAGGGGTAAGCCTAATGCTTAGTGAGTGTCCCGGTAAACAGTAAATAAACATGTATCATTTTCCAAAAAGGGCATGTAAACAGTCAATCATGTAAGCCCGTTGAACGGGGTCATGTATCAGTATCATGAATCACATATTCCACTATTTGTGGACAAGTAAAGAGTAACACTTTCAGTAAAAGGATACAGTTTGGTACAATTACTCGTTGAGAGCCATTTCATTCATTCCGCCTACCATCCTCCTTATCCCTCCGTAAAGTTTTGGAAAACCCCTTTGCATTGTTCATTCATTCATTTCATTGGCCATTTCTCCACCTGACTTCAAGGTAATACTCGAGTATACCAAACATTATCCCAAGGTTACCAGTGTCTCGACCTAGTCCTTTACTGGCTCGGGTTGGCAGATAACGAAGGGCAAGGGCCCAGTTCAGCCAGTAAATATGGCTTACAATCATGCACAAGTAATTCACATAGGACAACATTATTTAGGGTGAGTGCGATAAAGTACACACTTGCCTGTTCAGCATAATTGGCAAATTGTAACATAAATAAATAGGCAAGTAGCATGTTAAAAGTAATTAACAAGTAAACAATTAAGCAAGTCGGGTCCCTCACCTGTGGTAGTCTAAGTCTGGCTTGTCGGTCTGAGCTGTCCTTCTAGCTCCTAGTCGGGTCCTGTGAGTAATTAGGTATTAGGTACTGACTTTGGCTAATTTTCTAGTCTCAAAATAAGTTGATCAATTTATTTCTCTTAATAGGTTAACAAATGAATTAGGTTTAGGTTAAAGATTAGAACACAGTTTAGGGTTTGGGTTGGTATCGGGGTGCCACAGGTCGGGGTGTGGTGTTGTTAGGTGGTCAGTACAAATCGGCATGTTTTGTGCACGATCGGTAATAGTCGGCACGGGTTAGTAGGTTCTGGGCATGACCAGCAATGGTCGGCACTGGTCGGGTCTTGTCGGGGCACGCCGGTACCCGATGGTACGAGCTAGTACTAGTTGGTGCAGGTCAGGGCCGATCGGGCGTAGGTCAGCACTAGTCAGCAGCCGTCGGTGCACATCGGCACCAGTCGGTGTCATCCGGCGTGGGTCGGCACCGGTCGGTAGACGTTGGTGCATTTTGGTACCAGTCGGCACCGTTTGGTGCCTGCGGAGGTAAGTCATAGGTGTCTGGCACTTGTTGATCCGTTGTCGTGTGACTCGGGGGTCGTTGGTGATAGTTTGACCGAAATCGGCACCAGTCGGTGCCGGTCGAGGTGTGTCGGGGACGTCAATGTGCGTCGGTTGGTTGGGCATAGGGTTGGATGAGAGTGGTCGGCGTCCTATGACCGGGCATGGCCAAGATCCAGATTGTTTGTGACTTTGGCCGATTCAGGTCGTTATGGGTCCGTTGGGTGATTAACGGTAAGGTCGGTTCTTAGCGGGTGTCGTTGGTCTCGAGGTGCATAGGTAGCTTATGGTAACAGGTGACAGTGTCGAGTGGTTAGTGGACGGGTGTACGTGAGTCAACGACTGGGGTTGTGGGTAATTAGGGTTGACGGATATGGTCAAGTACTGGGCACGACCGCTACTGCAGGCTAGGCAACGGTCGTGGCCAAGGTGTACATTGAGGCTAACGGTTGGTTAGATATGGGTCATGGCTGGCTAACGGTTGCTATGGTTGTTGGCTATTGGTGTTGTATTGTCATACGGTTACTTAGTCAGGTGTCGGTGCCGGTCCTTTCCGGCACCAATCGGGTCATCGTCCCGCAGGTTAAGCACGGAAACGGTTGGTTTCATCTTGTGTGTAGGTCGAGTGCTAAGGTCGTTGGCACGTCGAGTCCGTTTAGGCTTCCGTTCTAGCTAAGGACTTGGTCAGGGTTTTAGGCATGGCTTGTCAGTTCGGCTAACCTCCATGGGCACGGGTGGTGTCTACAGGCCTGAGTAGTCGATAGGTAGTCGGTTGCCGTCGAGGTTGGTATAAGGATCGGTGTCCGTTATCTGACTAGGGCACGTCGGCTTGGGGCTAGGCAATCCGTCAACCGGCGGGGCACGTTGGGTGGTCATCCGTTAACCGGTTGGGCAGGTCGGCTAGGGCCAGTGTGCTATGGCTAGGCAAATTGGTTATTGGTTCGACAAGTTTAGGCTAGGCAATCCGTTAACGGGTTGGTGCGACGGCTCGACAGTCCCGCTAACGGGTCGCACGGGGACTTGGTAGTTCCGCTAACAGATCTCACGATGTTTCATCGTTTCCACTAATGGGTGTGCACGGAACAGGCCTATCCATTAACGGATTGCACCTCACGGTAGGCAATCCGTTAACGGACGTGTACACGGGCAGCAACGAGGTTGTGCCGACGCAGCTAATTCACTAACGGATCGCACGATAGCTCGACCACCCGTTGCAAAATCTTTATCAGGCCGTATCTCAAAATATGCTTGCGTATTTTTGGCCTATTTTATACCGTTGGAAATGGCATTCAGAGCACTTCATTTTCTCAGAAGACAACATTTCTAGATTCAGGCTACAATAGGTTCAAATTTCAGCTTAAACATTCAGCAGGAACAAGTTCAGGTTCAGCAGGTTCAGAAAATCAGTAAACTTCATGGGGCTACTGCAGGAAGTAGGAACAAAATCTGGGGTGTACGATACACCAATGGAAAGCTCTCTGAATGTAGTTTCTAACGCCACCAACAGCGCTTAAATCTGACATTCTTAGAGTGAGATATGGCCAAAATACCAAGACTAGTTCTGTGCAACTGTGATTAACCGAAAATATGAGTTTTGGCATAAACGTGGATTTTACTTGTTCTATAGTTCTTGTTTTTGCTTGAAACTCATAACCAACACCTCACACATATAGCTCAGCATATATAGCAAGTTTAAACTCATAGATACAACAGAAATTAGTCAAGCTAAAGCATCCAAGACATGCTATAAAAGCTGAAATTTTTCTCAAGCATGCTTTCTTTACATAGGATGAATTTTCAGCATATAACCATGGATTTCTTTGGCATGTTAAAATGAAATTTGAACCATAATTCAAGTGTAATTTCAGCTACTAATTTATCTCAAACAAGAGTTGAAATCGTTGAGAAAAATTGGAGCAAAACCACGTGGAACTTCAAGTAAGAACAAGCAAGAATTCAGCCCAAGCTTCAAGCTTTACGGTTTCTTGTTTTGAAGCTATTTTGTGTGAGTTGTTTGAAGGTTTTTGGGGCTGTTTTTCTTCCAGAAATTCATCCAACACTAAGAGGGGCAAATGGAGTAAAGAGCTGCAAATTTCCTTGTATTTATAAGCCAAAAGAAAAGCATGACAAGGATCAAGTTAAGCCAAGAACATGACAAGTGTTCAAGTAGCTTAGTCATGTTTTAGAAGATAATTCTTGTAGATTCAAGGCTGATTTTGAGCTGCATATTTCGTCCAGCAAGAGGGGCTTTAAGAAAAAGTTTTTAGATGACTTTTGCTATTTTTAGTAAAGGGCTCGATTGCAAACCCTAATTTATTTTCGGGTCCTTGAAATTCAAGTGCATTCATGCTTTTCCCCACACATGTTTTCTAACACTTTTTGAAAGATGTTTGATAATCTTTTTAGCACCATAATTAGGTGTAACAAGTGCCTAAAATTTTTGAGGTAAGAAATGAACATGATCAAAACAAGGCAAAAACGGTCGTTTATTCACATAACATATACATGTACATTGACCGGTGAGGTGTGGGCTACACGGCCGCTCACATATGGCAGAGTAAGTCATGAATTATTCTCTCTATATGTATTATTCTTGTCAAAATACTAATCTTGATCCATAATTGTCTTATATTGGTATTTCTATATAGTGAATACGGTTAGCAATTAGTTGTCTTCTTCAGTGAACTCTTTGGGGAAATCATGGTATTGATTAAAATAATTGGGTGCATCATGGGTTATTATAATCTTTGGTTGATTCTTAGTTCTTAATGCTATTATTAGATCATGGGAATTGCACCAATACTTAGGTTGTTTAATAGTAAGAATACAATTTGAGTGCATCATCATAATTTTTGATATCGGAGAATCTTGAGAGTTATTATTGGAGTTCATAATAACTTAGAGCAAATAGTTTATTAAAGATTGAATCTTTAAGAGTTGCTTCTCAATCAGAATAAAGATTTTCATGCTCTTGGTTTGATTTATTATTTATTAATTTTATCTTTTGTCTTTACTATTATTGTCTTAATTCTAGTTGTAGTTTTAATTATCCCAATTCATTTTTACTCTTTTAAGTTTTAATAAAGGAAATCAAAAGTTTCAACTATTTCCTATGAATTCAACCTAAAATTCCATTACTATAATTTTGAAAATTCAATAATTAATTTTTGATACTCACAACAAATGATCATAATCTTAAGATAATTGCTATAAAATTATCCCCTTTGGACTTTAAAATTCAAAACTACATATTAGAAAGCAACCAAATTTTTTTAAATAACATACTCGTCGAGTCATATGTTGATGATTTGGTCATCAAATTAAGAAAAAAAATTAACAATCACGTGGAAAATGTGAGATAATATTTAATCAATTAACAAGAAACAATTCAAAGTGAGTGCACTCAAATATGTCTTTAGAGTCATATACCAGAATTTTCTTGGTTTTGTAGTGTGTCATTGAGATATTGAAATTAGCCAAATCATGATCGCTGTTTTATTGAAGATGACTGAATCTCATGATATTTATGAATCTAAAAATTTGCAAGGGAGGTTTGTGGCGGCCCCACTTTCCCTAAAGGCAAACCAGAGGGGTCAGCGGACTGCCTGCCCGACTCTCGTTGGGACTCACTCATTCACTTAATAAGGTACTTGAATAAATACCACAAAAGAACTGGTAATTCAAACTTAAGAAATTTCAAACTTATACATATCCATTTTACATACCAGACTAAGTTCAAACCCTAGAAACTATAGTAATAATTTACAAGTACCTAGTATCTCAAAAGTCTAGCTGCAGAGGTTTATTCACAAAATCTCAACCACCGCCAAGCTTTAACCTTGGAAGGGAACAGTTAAAGAGGTAAGGCTAATGCTTAGTGAGTGTCCCAATAAACTGTAAATAAACATGTAGCATTTCTCCAGAAAGGGCACGTAAACAATCAATCATGTAAACCCGTTGAACGGGGTCATGTATCAGTATCATGAATCACGTATTCCACTATTTATGGACAAGTAAACAGTAACACTTTCAGTAAAAGAATATAGTTTAGTACAATTGCTCGTTGAGAGCCATTTCATTCATTTCGCCTACCATCCTCCTTGTCCCTCCATAAAGTTTTAGAAATCCCCTTTGCATTGTTCACTCATTCATTTCATTGGCCATTTCTTCACCTGACTTTAAGGTAATACTCGAGTATACCAAACATTATTCCAATGTTATCAGCATCCCGACCTAGTCCTTTACTGGCTCGGGTTGGCCGATAACGAAGGGCAAGAGCCCAATTTAGCTAATAGGTATGGCTTACAATCATGCACAAGTAATTCGCATAGGATAACATTATTTAGGGTGAGTGCGATAAAGTAAACACTTGCCCGTTCCACATAATGGACAAATTGTTACATAAACAAATAGGCAAGTAGCACATTAGAAGTAATTAACAAGTAAATAATTAAGCAAGTCGGGTCCCTCACCTTTTATTATCTAAGTCTTGTCTGCAGGTTCGGGCAGGTCCTCTACTCCCTGATTGGGTCCTGTAAACAATTAGGTATTAGTTACTATTTTAGATAACATTCCTATTTAAAATTAATAAACTAACAGTGTAAACTAGATCCGAGTTACAGGTCGAGACACAGTTCAGGGTTTGGGTCAGTGTCGGGACGGTATAGGTCGTGGGTAACAGTGTTGTTGGGTTTCGGCCCTAATTGGCATGTTTGTGTGCGATTGGTAACAAAAGGCAGGGGTTGGCAGGTTTCATGTGTGATCGGAAAGGGTTGGCACTGGTCGGCAAGTCTTGGGTGTAACTGGTAATGGTCGGTAGTAGTCGGGTTCAGTCGGTGCGGATCAGCACCAATCGGTGCGAGTCTATGTGTATCGGCGCCAGTCGGCACCGTTGGGTGTAGGGCGGTACTGGTTGGTTCCTGCAGGTGTAGGTAGTGGGCGTCTGGCACTTGTTGACCTGGTCTCGTGTGATTCGGGGGTGGTTGTGACAGTTGGCCTAAATCGGCACCAATTGGTGCCGATCGGGGCGTGT
Source organism: Gardenia jasminoides (assembly GCA_013103745.1). NCBI lineage: Eukaryota > Viridiplantae > Streptophyta > Magnoliopsida > Gentianales > Rubiaceae > Gardenia > Gardenia jasminoides. The sequence goes on along the minus strand of CM023099.1, from coordinate 25,651,040 downwards.
CAGGGACGTTAGGGTTCGTCAGGTGACTGGGTATAGGGCTGGATGGAAACGGTCGGCACCCTGCGACCGGGCACGGCCGAGGTCCAGTGTGACCGTGACTTGGCCGTTCTAGGTTTGTCACGAAACCGTTTATGTTTAACGGGTAAGGTCAGGTATCTACGGGTCACCGGGGTCTTGAGGTGAACGAATGGTTAACGGTGGCCAATGATAGTGCTAAGTGGAGCGGGGTCACCCGGTGAATGTCACGGATGAGTAGCGGAGACGATCAGGTGCTAGGCATGACTAGGGCACGGGTGGCTAGGGCACGGATGAGTAGCGGGTGGCTAGGGCACGGGTCGGTGGTAATGGTTGCAAGGTTGCCTAGTCAAGTATCGGTGTCAGGCCTTACCGACACTAGTCGGATGACCGTTCCGCGAATTAGACTCGAAAACGGCCGATTCTGTTGTTGTGTGTAGGTCGGGTGCTGAGGTTGTCGGCACGTTGAGTCCGTTTAGCCTTCCATTCTGGCTAAGGGGCTTGGTCAGGGTACAATTATGGCTCGTCGGCTCGGCCAACCTCCCTGGGTATGGGTAGTGTCTACAGACCTGAGTAGTTGGGTAGTCAGTTGCCGTCAGGGGTAGGTACTAGGGTCAGTGCCTATTAACCGGTTAGGGCACGTCGGCTAGGAGCTAGGCAATCCGCTAACCGGTTGGGCATAAGGGTTGGCTATCTGCTAATCGGCGAGACACAAGGGTTGGCTATCCATGAACAGGTTGGGGCATGTCGGTTAGGGTTGGTGTACTAGTATTAGGTCATTTGTTAACGGTCCGGTAAGCTAGGCTAGGCAATCCGCTAACGGGTCGGCGTGACGGCTCGACAGTCCCGCTGACGGATCGCACGACGTCTCGTCATTTCCGCTAACGGGTGTGCACGGGATAGGCCTATTTGCTAACGGATCGTACCCCACAGCAGGCAATCCGCTAACGGACGTGCACACGGGTAGCAACGGGGGCGTGCCGACGCAGTCAATCTGCTAACGGATCACATGACAGCTCTGTCACCCATCGCAGATTCTTTATTAGGCTGTATCTCAGAATCCACTTCTGCATTTTTGGCCAATTTTATACCATTAGAAATGGAATTCAGAGCACTAAATTTTCTCAAAAGACAATATTTTTAGATTCAGGCCACAACAGGTTCGAATTCCAGCTCAAACATTCAGCAAGAACACAGTTCAGATTTAGCAGGTTCAGAAAATTAGTCAACTTCACGGGGCTACTGCAGGCTGTAGCAATAGAATCTAGGGGTGTGTGACATACCAATAGAAAGCTCTATGAATCTTGTTTCTAACGCCACCAACGGTACTCAAATCCAACATTCCTAGAGTGAGATATGGCCAATCTCCCAAGATTGATTTTGTGCAACTGTGATTACCCGAAATGTGAGTTTTTGACATAAACGTGGATTTTACTTATTCTACGGCTCTTATTTTTACTTAAAACTCACAGCCAACATTCCAAACATATAGTTTAGTATATATAACATGTTCATGACCATAATTACAGTAAGAATCAATCAAGACAAAACATCCAAGGCATGCTACAAAAGTTGAAAATTCTAAACATGCTCAACTTGCCTTAGCCTTGATTTTAAGCATGTAAATCAGAATTTTTTCTTGGCATGTTAAACAGATTTTTGAATCATAACTCAAGTAAAGTTTTAGCTTCAAACTACCTCAAACAAGGACTGAGAAACGCTGAAAAGATTGAGCAAGAGTTTCGTGGAAACCAAGCAAGTCTTAAGCAAGAATCGACCAAGCTTCCAACTTTGTTGTTTCTTATTTTGAAGCTGTTTTGTGTGAGTTGTTTGAAGGTTTTTGGGCTGTTTTTCTTTCAGCAATTCGTCCAACACTAAGAGGGGCAAATGGAGTGAAGAGTTGCAAATTTCTGGTATTTATCCTACATATATATAAAAACACAACCTTTCTTGCTCCATATCCGGCCACGTGGGATACTCTGGAATGGAGTGTTGGTCTTCAGCATTAGCTTGTGTCACGTTTGCCCTCAAAAAACAGTCTCTCTACGTAATAGTCATGCACTGTTGAAGGTTTTTTTTAGTTTTCCATTTTAAATTACTCTTCTGCCCATCCGTTTATAGCAGGCTTGGCAAACAGTAGCTAACTGTGTACGGTTACTTTCGGAAGCTTATTTACTAAACTTTCAGCCACGTGAGATAGTGTGCAATTGAGTGTTAGTGTTCAACATCATCTTCTATCAGCTTTGGCCTCAGTCTGTAGGTAATAGTCATGAACTGTTGAAGGTCTTTTTGGGTTTTTCATTACATATATATAAAAACACAACCTTTCTTGCTCTACATTCGGCCACGTGGGATACTCTGGAATGGAGTGTTGGTCTTCAGCATTAGCTTGTGTCACATTTGCCCTCAAAAAACAGTCTCTCTACGTAATAGTCATGCACTGTTGAAGGTTTTTTTTGGTTTTCCATTTTAAATTACTCTTCTGCCCATCCGTTTATACCAGGCTTGGCAAACAGTAACTAACTGTGTACGGTTACTTTCGGAAGCTTATTTACTAAACTTTCAGCCACGTGAGATAGTGTGCAATTGAGTGTTAGTGTTCAACATCATCTTCTGTCAGCTTTGGCCTCAGTCTGTAGGTAATAGTCATGAACTGTTGAAGGTCTTTTTGGGTTTTTCATTTTAAATTACTTTTCTACCCACCCATGTACACCAGGCTTGGCAAACAGTCACTTACTGTTAATGGTCAGTTTCGGTAAATTGGGTTGGGCTCTTCCGCTTCACTCCTCTTTTTCCTCAGTTATGTGCCTGCCTGACGGGAAGGGAGCAGATCACCTACCCATTTTTCTCCATCATCCGTCAATCAGACATTTCTCGCCTAAAGCTTGCTCATAGTTTCTTTTCCCTCTGTAAATTCACATGGGTAATCATTTATTGCTAAATTAGAAAATCAGATTGTTTAGGGATTCGTCTGCTCTCTCAGACTCCTTTCTCCAAATTTTGCAGAAGAATTTTCTCAAGATTCTCAGCATCCTCGAGTTTGTATGTAAAAATTTCAGGTACAATGAGATCATACCCATCACAATTTTTTAATTGTCGGAGCTGTTTCTTATTTCGTCAAGTACATAATAGATTTACTTGGCACACAGAAATCTTAGTTCAATTGTATGAGTCTTAATTTGCTATCTTTAGAGTTGCTTCTTAGTAGTGAAAACTAAAGAAAATATAATGCACACTTATGTCTATTGGCAGGGTCTTGTAGTTCTCATCGTCCAGAAGATAACCCAACCTGAAAATTTTGCTTGTCCAAGATTTCAAGGTAAAAGGATATCATGCATATTTGGTCTTAATTTTGTAAAATTGTAGTTGTTTCTTATTGCTCTCATGTTACGTATGGCTTTACAAGGCACAGAAATCATAGATCTGTTCCTTTTCTTTCTTCATGGATTGCTCTCTTCGTGCTTTTCACATCATTGGCATTTTTGGGCAAGAATATTGTATTTTATCATAGTTGCAAATTCTCATCTACCATTTTAGGATATAACATAAGAATAGAGGCTGTAAATGGGCTGGATCTGCAGAAAAATGGTTTGATCCACTCCTAGATCCGGCTAATACTATTGAATTTGGATCCTGTGCTTCAAAAATCCAGCAGATGAATAATAGCAGATTCAAATTCAAAATCATCACACTTTGCTAAATTTGGTTCTACATTCGAGTCTAGATGTCAATTTTGGAACTTACAAGATTTTATATAAAACCTAAAACTAAAGTTTTTCTAATTTATATTTTGGAATTTATATTTATCCCCAATCACTCTGTTGAGATGCTTAATTGGTTTGGAGTGATCCGAATAGTTGGATAGTGTATTCTTTTAAAAATATGTTGGTTTTTCTCTAACTATACAAGGGTTATTGCTCATAACATGATGGATTCTCAAGCGTATCAATTTATAGTCTTGTGTTCTTATTCACAAAAGAAGAAAAATCAATCTGAGTAACTAGAATTATTCATAAATTTAAAAAGGAAAAAAATTCAAGTAATTGGAATTGTACATCCATTCATAATATGGATTAGACATAAAATTTGTTTTATGGGGGCAAAAACCAATTCTATCTTATACTTTCTGCTTCTAGGGTCTCATGGTAATTATATAGAGACACATTTAATTTCATCGTTATTGATGTTTATGCTTCTTATATTTTCTTGCATAATATTAACCTAACTGTAGTGTACTTCATAAACCTTTTTATTCAACTCAGAAGTCTTGATCTAATATCAATTATATGTCTTTGATAAATACTTGAACATGATAACAGGTTTCTTTTTTCTTTTTGTAACATTGATGGCGTATATAACATCTCAAAGGACATGTTACAACAAAGCCCTAAGAAAAGTAGAGGGTCTCTTACTCACTATAACTGATAAATTAGTGGCTCGTTTGATGATACGTTTAAGTTTTGACTTGTTACCACAGGTTCCACTGGAATGAAATTGTGGTGGTAAATTTCTTTTTTATTTTAGTTTGGGTGGTGGTATTACAAATAATGGTTAATTTCATATCAAACAAGTAATTTTCACAATTTATATAAATTACTCTTTTTCTCTTTAAATCACAAAACTTGTTACTTAACTACTAAAGTTTACTGTTTTCCTTTTCAAACTTACTGTTTTCCTTTTCAAACTTACTTTTGATATAACAATTATTTTTTCAACCGTATTCTTGCCACTTTCTTAGTCAAACTTAACACTTTGGTAAAACACTTTATGAATAGAGGCTATATATGGGCTGGATCTGGCCCAAAATGGGCAAATTTCAATATATATATATAGACACACACACAAATTTATATTTATATTTATTTATATATTAGACCGGGCATATTCTTCTTGAGAATTTTTTTCCGATCGATCTTATTTCTCCCCGTCATCTGTGAAACCCCCTTACCAGTGTTTTTCTTTTGTAAACATATGTTTTTGGATTTCAAGAGCATATCAGTTCTTATTTAGGATTTTTCCGCTTTATACATAAAATTGATTTCTTCTTCTCTCACTGACCTTTTTGTTTGCCCTTTTTCCCCCATTTGTGGACTGCTAATTTCTGTTCCTGGTTGGGGAAATATTTGGACATTCCTTCTTCTTATGTCAAGGTACGCTTTTTTTTTTTATCTTAACATTATATTTTCTTAGTCTTTATTATTTATTGGTTGTATGCTTTTTCTTTTCTTTCTGAACCTGGTAATTCGTAGGGGTTGTGACTGATTGTCTTTGGTCTCTGCTTGTACCTTTTTGTTCTGCCTTCCTTTACTCTATGGTTCAGGCCAAGAATCTTTAACAGATCTTTTGTACTTGGATTTTCATCCCCTACCTTGCTTACCATGCTAGATCGCAGGCAAACAAAATTGGTATTATAAGTTCTATAATTTTTCTGACTACTATTCTTACTGGATGTATAATCTAGGTATTAGTTATTACTATTTTAAATAAATTGTTCTGGTTGTTGTAGTAGTAGCTATTGTTATTGTTACTGCATATTTCTGGTTGCACAGTCATTACGAATGGGTTGTATGGCCAGAAAAATAGTTATCTTTTTTCCTTTTAAGATTCCTATTATTCTATAGTTACTCTTTCATTTATGTTCTGACTTTCTCTGTGTATTAGCGTATATGTGTAAGTGTTTTTTATTGTGTCGTCTTCATGCTGTATTGAGCTCAGATTTACTTCTCGTGTTTGTGTTCAAGCTTTTTGCCTCATCGATTTGATTATCAGTGAAGTACAAATTAGATCCCTTTTTTCAATCAATATGAAGAGAAAGAGAAGTATTAATCGTGATTCTGATTTCATAGATGACCTCTTTAATGAGACTTGTAATAAGCGAGCATTACTGAGTGAGACAGGTCAAAAAAATTTTCCATCAAAGGACTGCACTGAATTATTTTCAAGTTCTTTGGGACCTCAGCATGATTCCATTACTGGAATGACTGTTGAGCTCGGGGATAAGCTACTTGAAACAAACATTCCACGAGATGAGTCTCATGTTACCAAGCCTATTGTTCACCCTTGGACACATACAAACTATTCTCTAAGCTTAGAAAATTATCACGTCTCTGCTTTTCTGCCTGAAGTTTTTCCCCGACCTTCTTCATCAGCCATAATGCCACGTTTTAGTTCGGAGGATGCTATCCGTTCTATTTCTGCTGCACAATCACTTCCTTCTAATGGAGTGTCGAGCACTAATAAACAGCTCTATTCTGAGAGAATGGTTGACCAGGCTGGTTGACCAATAGGTTCCTCAACTCATTGTGTTAGAATTAGTGACTGCCTTTCTACTTTTGAGAGGAACACATGTTTAGAGAAAAAGATTTATAGAAGAGAAGCCTATGTAAGATGGAAAGTTAAAAAATTACATGCTGAATCTGCATATAGAAATAAAAATCCCAGTCAGCATACAAGTTCAATTATTAGTAGCCAGTCTAGTTATGCCCATCAATAGCAATTATTACCTCAATCAGGTAACACATTTTATCCCAATGATAGATTTTCCTCCTCTTAATCTTTAAGTGTTTGGACTCGAAGTATAGTTTATCAACTACATTTTAAATCCTAACATGAGTCTTACAAATTTTTATTAGTTATTGTATATTTGTTTTGGTTTATTGTTATGAGCCTCTATTTTATTATTTTTTCAAATTGACTAGATTTTGGAAAGCAGACTTGCCAACATTTTCTGACTAAGCGTTCTCGCCAAAGTCATACAAAAAAAAAATCAGGTCTGTATGAAAACATAAATGTTTTTCCTTAAGCATACAAATTTCTGATAAATTATTAACATTAATTATTTAATTGTAATTTATTTTCAGAAAAACTGCCTACAAGTGGTCGAGCTGTCTTGAACTTTATACCTGATTCCCCAAGTAGGTTACCAGTATAGTCTAATTGTCGCCATTGTGGAGCAAAAAAATTTTACTCTGAAACAGCAAATTTTTGTTGTTCAGCTGGAGAAATTGTTCTTGCACAGAATAAACTTCCTGAAGTTCTAAAAGAGCTATTAACTTCATCATCAGAGGAAGCTAAAGCTTTTAGAACTATGATAAGTGTGAGGACCCGTACCGACTTTTATATTTTGTTTAAGTTTATTATAGGGGTTTATATGCTTGTTTTACTTTTAAAAGTGTTTTGTTTTAATAATCCTGTTTTACACGTTTTCAAACCCTAATTTGAGACTTAAAACCCTAATTGGTTCCGAAAAACCCTAATTTTGATAAAACCCTAATTTGAATATGGAAAACCCCAATTTGATTTCTTAAAACCCTAGTTTTGAAAATGAGTCTAAGTTTTATGTTTAATTACGAGTTTGTTAACTCTTTGATTTTATGTGGAATAATGCATGATTAAGAGGGGAAATTACAATTCCTAGGTGATTAGTAGCCTAAGTAGGGGTAATTAAGTTTGGATGGGCTAGGTTAACTTAAGCCCTTATGGACTAATTTGATAGGAAAAGAAGTTATGAGGGAAAGAGTGGAAAAAGACCTAAGTTGCTAGGTTTTGGGCATGATATTTTTGACCAAATTTGACCAAGTGAAAAAATCTTTTTGAGGTTATCTCTTGGCTTATATTAAGCCTTATAGCTGCCGGCCAAACCAAGGGAAAAGAGGAAAGGAAAAACCGCGAGGGAAGAAAGAAAAAGAGGGAAAAAAAAAGAGAGGAAAAAAGGAAGGAAACTTGGGAGATTTTGCAACTTTCACCCGTACGATTTCGATTCGGAGTTGGGAGGAGAAGCTTGGACTTGAACCCTTGAAGTTTCACCAAGAACCACATCAAGAAAGGTTTTTTCTAGTTTCCTACAAGCTGGAATTTGATTGAAGATTATGAAATGAAGGATTTTGTGTTTTCTATAGCTTGATTCATGTCTATTTTAGCTCATGGAATGATGTTATGGTTTGGAATGGTGGAATTTGATGTATATGTGCTTTGCCATAATCATGAGCTAGGGTTAGGGTTTTGGCTTTAATGCTCTTGGTAGAAATCAAGGTTGGATTGCATGTTTAGTTGTTGGTGGGCTCTTGAATTCCCATGAGTAAATTGAGCGATTCACGTGGGCTCTTGAATTCCACTTGTGGTTTTTGTGTGTGTAGTGTGTGTATGTGCGTGCTGGTTTGGTGGCGTGTGAGGGGCTGTTTTGCGTGTGTGTAATGCATGAGTCGAGGAGGTTACATGAATGCATTTGAGTGCATGAAATTCGTTTGGGCATTGGAGCGGAAAAACAGGATTTTGTCGGCAGTGACTTTGGCGTCGTTTTGGTGTTGTTCCTTTGTGATTTAGCTTTTGGCCAAAACACGAAAGTTATAGCTTTATTCTAGCTTTCCAACGCATTTGGAATTTCCTGATTTCGATTTGTGGCTGAGTTATGGCCGTTGGAAGTTGGCCTGTCGAACATTCTGGCGTGAAACTTCTGAGACTGTTTTCTGCGTTTTTGACCTAGATAGAGTAAATCTGGGTTGAAGTGGTCTTCACGAAAGTTTTAGGTTGTTCTCTTAGCTTCGAAACGGCACCTCGTACGCTCAAATCCGACACTTGTAGCCTGAGATATGGGCAATGGCGTACAAGGTGTCAAAACTGTTTTTCACCTTCCACTGTGTGTTTTCCGTTTTGAGTTGTCATCGTCCGCTTTTCCGTCCTAGCTACGTGTATGTGCTTCTTTTGCTATTTTAAGTGTTTATAAGCATTTATGGCTTAGTTCATGGGGCATATGCATGTCGCGTCGGCTCACCTTTGAAATAGTTTTCTTCCAATCTTATAACAAGATTGCTTTAAATAGAAACCAAAAGAGTTGATGGTTTGATTTGCATGTTCGAGGTGAGTGCAGGGGCGTTGGCGTGTTTGACCCCTACATTATCTTGCTTACTCAACTAACGGTGAGTGTCAAGTGCATGTTGTTTTCATACTTGGATGCTGATTTGATGAATTTCATTGAAAGCATGCTTGTTTGACTTGGTGGCGTGTACTTTACCGCTCACCTTGTTTGGACCTACTTGATTTGAAATCGTAAAATGCTTGTAAGTGTGCTTGTTCTTGACATGTTAGAACCAAGCGGTTGTATGTACCACACTCAAGAGAGTGGAGGTACCTCTCTCCCGTTTGGGTGGGTTGTTGATTAAGTCGATTGGGCGTAGTCTCGCCGACTCATTTATAGCGGTGGTATGTACCACGCTCTATGGAGCCGGGAGGTGCCGCTCATCCGACTTGGTTTAATGATATCACTATTTTGCGAAGCGGGCCGTGCAGGGGTGTAAGTAGGCGGGTGAGTAAAGTGATTGCTACGGTATGTGAGGTAGTGGTTGACTGAGTGTCAGCGTTTCCACTAAAGTCGGTGAAGACCAATGATGGGCTGCAAGTTGTATCCTTTACTAATGATATTTTATACATACTGTATGTATTTCGCTTTTATTTTCCTGTTATTGTTACGTTAAAGTATGTTATTGCTTTACCACAACGTGCATGATTTTTTGGCCTCACCGAGCTTTGCTCACCCATAACTTTGTTTTCCTTAGGTCAGGAAGGGTGAAATCGAGGACTCTAGTTTTGTGGATTTTCTTTTCCCTTTTGTATAAGTTGGAAGATAATGGATGCCTTAGATGGTTTGTAGTATTTTTGAGTTGTTCCAACGTAACCTTGATGTGTTTTGGACCTGTAAATTTATAAGAATTTGTCAGTTCTTTTACTATGGTTTTATGGTTTTCGTTTGAGTCTGGCGAGTAGTGGGTCCATTGACCCTACTGGTTAGCCTTTGGGGAAAGTGGGGCTGTCACAATAAGGACCTATAACAATCATTTTGGTGTAACTTCTTTTGGCGTGAAGTATGATAAAAATCTTTGTAGGAGAAACAAATGTGTTTATACATTTAGAATTCAAGGTCAGGTTTATCATTTTTTAAATGATTTGACTCCAGCAAATGAACATGCTGACAATCTTCAATTATATTTTGATGACCCTGAGGTTGAATTAAGTAATCGTTTAGCATCCTGCCCTAGACTGCAGGAGAGCGTGGTCAAGAAAATTATGAATGTTCTTGAACATAACCCATATGCTAAGTTTTTTAGAACTCTAAGTAGGCTACCAAATGTAGATGATTATCACATAGTATTGAAAACTCTTCCTGGCCTTGACCAAAGAGTTTACAATAAGCCCACTACTTCACAAGTTGCAGCTTTATGGGTAGAGGGTGAAGAAAATGGAGAAACATCTAGGCGAAATATCAGAGTCCATACTCATAGTGGTACTTAAAAAATGTTCAATATTACTATGGATGTTATGATCCATTGCAGTACCCGCTCATGTTTCCTTTTGGTGACCTTGGTTGGCACCAAGGAATTCCAAAGAAAGGTTTTAAAACACAGTCTACAAGAGGACCGAAGAAAAAACTTGCTGCTGACACTATTTGTCCAACCCGTGTATCAAATGTAGATGAGTTATTCCAAAATGAGGAGGATGGTTAGTGAAATAAATGTATACTTATTATTATTTCTTGTTATTAAGGTTAGATAGATCTATAATCACTTAATTTAACCTTTTTTCCCTGAACTACCAGTCATGAACAGGTTTCAAGATGATCCAGATTTTGTGTCTCTGCAGGAGTATTATGCATATAAGCTTCAAATAAGACATAATGATGAATCTCTATTGCTCCACTTTGCTCGACTACTACAGCAGTATGTAGTCGACCAATATGTCAAGTTAGAGAGTCAAAGGCTTGATTTCTTTAGACTTCAACAAGAAGAGATAAGAAAAGAGTTTTTGAAAGGCATTATCGATGCTGTTGCTGCTGGTGAAACACAAGCATGTAGTATAGGTCAGCGCATCATATTACCTCCGTCCTTCATCGGTGGGCCGAGGAATATGAGACGCAAATATATGGATGCAATGACCCTTGTACAAAAATTTGGAAAACCTGATATTTTTTTAACAATGACCTGTAACCCTAATTGGCCTGAGATTAAAGAACATCTAATTGATCAAGAAGAAGCACAAAATAGACCAGATTTACTTGCTAGAGTCTTCCATTCAAAATTAGAACAGCTAAAAGATGATCTTTTTAAAAAGTGCATCTTCGGTGAAATTGCTGGCTATACCTATGTTACAGAATATCAAAAAAGAGGAATGCCACATGCTCATTTTTTGCTCATATTGAAATCTAAACATAAGTTATTCACTCCTGAAGAATATGATAAGATTGTTTGTGCTGAAATTCTAGATAAAAAAAAGTATCCTCATTTGCATGAAATGGTTATCAAACACATGCTCCACGGTCCATGTGGACCTCACAACCCATCTAATGTATGCATGAAAAAGAATGGTAAATGTAGAAATAATTATCCAAAGGATTTTTGTGAGGAGACTTTGCAAACAGTCAATGCATATCCAGAATATAGAAGACGCGATAATGGGATCCAGATTTTGGTTCGATCTGCTCTTTTAGACAATAGATGGGTTGTGCCATACAACCCATATTTATTAGCTAAATTTGACTGCCACATAAATGTTGAAATATGCTCAACCATCAAGGCAGTCAAATACATATATAAATATATTTGTAAAGGTCACGATAGGACCAGCTTTTGTGTTGTAGGCTCGAATTCAGATTCTGTTATAGATGAAATTAAGCAATATGTATCTGCTCGATGGGTGTCTCCACCAGAAGCAATCTGGAGAATATTCAGATTCACTATGAGCGAAATCAGACCTACTGTTATTCATTTACAATTGCACTTAGAAAATTATCAGACAATAAACTTTAAGAAAAAGTCAAATCTAGAAAATGTTGCTAAGAATCCACATTTAAAAAAGACAATGCTCACAGAATTTTTTAATATGCATAAAACAGATGAATATGCGCAAAAACTAAAGTGCACATATTCAGAATTTCCAGACCATTATGTTTGGAAACCGAGTCAGAGGTATTGGAAATTGAGAGAGAGAGGAGATTCTATTGGCCGCATAATGAATGCACATCCAGCCGAGGGTGAGAGATATTATCTTAGACTCTTGTTATCAAAAGTTAGATGTCCAACTTCATTTGAAGACTTACGGACTTACAATGGAGTCATCGTTTCTACTTTTAGAGAGGCTGCTTTAATTAGAGGCTTGTTGCAAGATGATAATAGTCAGGAAATTTGTCTAGAAGAAGCTTCTCTCTTTAAGATGCCTTATGAAATGAGGCGATTATTTGCCACACTGTTAGTCTATTCTTGTCCTAATGATCCAAAGAAACTGTTAGACAAATTTGAAGTCCCAATGTCAGAGGACTTTCTTAAGTATTCAACATTGACAAATAGAGAAGTTAAACAGAAAGTGTTCCAGCAGATAGATGGTTTTCTACAGTCAATGGGAAAAAATATACACTCTTACAATTTGATTCCATCTGACTTCTCATATATTGATATAGAGGGTCAAACTAGAAAATTGAGGGCAGAAAAAGGTATTATAGTCACACCAGAGGACTTGAATGCAATTCATATGCTAAATGAAAAATAAAAAAAAGCATTCATACTTATTTCTGAGAGAATTTATGCAGGAAAACCTGGTGCTTTCTTTATTGATGGGCCAGGTGGTACGGGGAAAACATTTTTGTATAGAACACTGCTAGCTGATGTGAGAGCAAGAGGATTTCTTGCACTTGCAACTGCTACATCGGGAATTGCAGCTTCCATTTTGCCTGGTGGAAGAACTGCACATTCTCGTTTTAAGATTCCCATAGATACTTCAGATAGCACAACTTGTAAAGTCAGTAAACAAAGTTCTTTAGGATCAATAATTAAGGAAGCAAAACTGATCATTTGGGATGAGACCTATGTGTAAAAAAACTGCTATAGAAGCATTGGATCATCTCTTAAAAGACCTAATGGATTCAGAAGATATCTTTGGGGGAAAGATAGTTGTTCTAGGAGGTGATTTTAGACAAACACTTCCAGTTATTCGAAAAGGAACAAAAAATGAGATGATAGCTTCATGTCTAATAAATTCTCCATTATGGGAGAAACTTGAGAAAGTAAGTTTGACTGAAAACATGAGAGCTAAATTAGATCCTTCATTCAGTGAATTTCTATTACATATTGGAGATGGGACAATAGAAACCGCACCTAATGACATGGTAAAACTCCCACATTCAATTATACTTAGTTATGCAAATGAGGTTGATGCTCTTGAAAAATTGATTCATATTGTCTATCCTCACTTCAGTACTGACTTGAACCCATCCTCCTCCGCACAAAATAGGGCAATTTTGACTACAAAGAATGAGTTTGTCGATGAAATTAATGAAATTCTTATACATAAATACCCAGGTGAATTAACTGAGTACTTGAGTTATGATGAGACACTCAATGAAAACCAACAAGCTGAGTATGTTGATCTATTAAATACTCTAACAGCTAGCGGCTTACCACCACACAGACTAATGTTGAAGCCTAATGTACCAATAATGCTTTTGAGAAATCTTGATCCTCCTGAAGGATTATGCAATGGTACAAGGCTTGTGGTGAAATCCTTGAGCAGAAATGTGATCCATGCTAGAATTTCATTTGGTGACTTTTCCGGGAAAGATGTTTTCATTCATAGAATTCCTATGCAGCCTCCAAATGATGAGCAATATCCAGTACCATATAAAAGGACCCAATTTCCTATTCGACTCTGTTTTGCAATGACCATAAATAAAGCACAAGGGCAAACATTAGATTTTGTAGGGATATACCTAAAAGAACCAGTATTTTCTCATGGCCATTTGTATGTTGCTCTATCTCGAGCAAAGACAGCCTCTGCAGTGAAAGTGTTAATAAAATCAACATATTTTGCTCCTCTGCAGATTGATCAAACCAAAAACATTGTGTATAAAGAGGTTTTCAAAGATCACAGTTGTGAATAGCATCTCAAGTTTAGTTAAAAGTGCCTCTTCTCTTTACGTTCAGTTTAGTAAATTTCTGTGACCTGCTCTTTTCACACTACAGATACCTTTAAGACAGATCTGACTTTTGAATAAGCAGTCAAACATCATTCAAAGTTCCTTCTTAATTTATGTTTGCCTCACAGAATTTATGTTTATTACCTTCATCAAGGTCAGTTATATTTTACAATGATCTTGACTCCCAACATTAAGTCAAATATAGTTATCATTCTTTTTTTCTGTAATGGTTTCCTTATTTTATATTCACCTTTCCAAATTTTCTGTTTTTATTACTGTCATTTTCAAACACATTTTATAATCATGTGAATTTTACTGATTCAGCTAAAACTTCCAGGCCAATATGCCCAGACATATCTCTCAGGTTCTTCATATAAAAAAAGAATCACAAAAATGGACTGTTTTGGTCCAGATGATTCAAAAGAGTCATACGTAGTACACTCAACAGACTCCACCAAAGAGGATCCAATGATTTGTTGTCACTTATTCTCAGGTTTGTTCTAAATATTTCTTACAGTGATTTACAGCAAGAATTGAAAAAAAACTTTACTTTTCACATTCTATGATTAAATGTCGTAGTTTAGTATAGGAAATCTTTTTTTACCCAGTACACTTTCCAGATATTTCTTTGCCCCCATTTTTAACAACTAGCCTTTTCCATTTGCATTCTACAGTTTACTAATAACCCATGCTTATTACAGCATGAGTGAATGCATATTTTTTATCAGCTATCAATAGCTGGGATATTATTTATACTTACATAAAACAAGTCTACCCCAATAGCCATTACAGTTGGTTTCATGTCCCCATCAGTTTACTTTCATGTTTACTAATTACAAATTAAACTTTCAGTTCCCATTACTTTCACTAAAAACAACAACATTAGTGAAAATCTTGAATTTTGTTATTACGTAATGTGCCTCAACCAGTTGCAAATTTTACCTCTTTCCCTTTTTCAGATTTTTTTTTACACTAATCTACATTAAAATCTAGCTTTCCCCTTAATCTTTCAACATTCTAAATCCAGAAATCCTGTGTAAAGAGTTGATTCAAAACTCATTCATACAATTTTTAGTCAATCAAACATGACATTTTAATCTTCCGTTGTCATATTACTTGTTTTGCGTTTATCGCTTTCATTACTGTGCCCCTTTTTTTTGACAAGTAACAGATTATTTGCATCTCTCTATATTCTGGACTCATTATAGATTGGTACGTTTTTATACTAACCCAAAAATTCATACTATCCCACTTTCGATGTAACATGAATAAAATTTTTTCTCTCGCACATCTTTATTTCTGCTATTCATGATCAACCAACATAGTTCTGTTATTTAAGTTCCAAAATTTTATTAACCTTTGCTTACATAATACTCCAGCCAGTCCTCAGTTGACTACTCCATCAAGCAGTAAACAGGTCCAGCCATCTACCCCACAACTTTTCACACCAACTACTGGAAGAAATTTCTGAATCTACTACACAGGCCACACCATTAGCTGAAAAAATGGTTGGCTCAAAAAGGACCCTTCAGTTTCCTGCGCTTGAAAATGAAGCTGTGTCTCTAAAAATTTCATCACCAAGCACCAGAAAATGTCTGACCACCTTAGTGCTCCAACTTTCCAAAGATATGCTTCGAAGCAGCCCCAAGGATAAAACTGAAGAGCACTAAAATCCAATGAAGACTTCATCTACTCTTTTGTTATCTACTCACACTGCCATGTAAGCTATCTACACTGTACTCTCCATGTAATATTACAACCTATTGCTCCAATATCTTTTGATAGAGCAATGTGTTTTAATATTTTTTTAACCCCTCTTCAATAGTGCTATTACTTGTGGCAGTTTGTTTGTACTTTCTATGAAAAAATATTAGCGTGCATTTGTCAAATAGCTTTTTGTAGACAAATGCATGCTAATATGTACAAATTGTTACATGAATGAATGCTTCTTTCACAAATGACTACTCCATTTACCTTTATCTGTCATGTCACGAGTTTGCATTGCACTTTCTTTTGCCTTATTAAAAAAAAAAAAAAAAACCTACCCGCATTAGCTCCACCTGTTCACTTAATTTCTCTGCCAACCTTATTCACAAACATGCTTCACAATGTTTAGGGATGCACATATATTCTATTTATTTTTCTCCCCCATCAAAAGTCACCAGCTATCCATAATTCACAGAAAGTTTATGCACATATAAGTTTATGTACTATTACCTAGAAAGTTGATTGATTAGAATGTTCTTTGTGAATAGTAGTACCCGAATATAAGAAAAGATTCTGTGAATTTTTCTTGTTCATTCTGTTAAAAACTGCGTGTTGTCCCCCCCCCCATTTTGGGGTTTACATTTCAGATCTACCAGCGACTAATGGTTCAAGGGCTTCCAGGGACGACTTCTTGCAATGGTCCATATGATGTTTTTCAAAAAGTTATAAAGGCTGAAGGAATTCATGGTTTGTATAGAGGTATTGGATTAACAGCTCTGTCTCAATCCCCTGCATCAGCACTTTGGTGGGGAGCATATGGGGCAGCTCAGCACATGATTTGGACGTATGTTTTGGTAGTATAAATGCTACAGTCTCTTATTATATCTAGCAGTAGTTCAGGCTAAAATGTTTTTTTGTGTTTACTTTCTATGACTTCAGGAGCCTGCGTTACCTCGCAACATGCCGTGCTTGGATTTCTTCTCATCAAAGTACTTCATTCTCAGATCTGTGTTCACTAAATCAAATAAAGTCTGGTACTCCTCCTGAGACCAATGTCCTCTTCTCAAATTTTCATGTCTTATTCTGCGCCAAGTATCCTTTACGTGAAACCTATGTTTGCCAAGTTCTTCAGCCAATTCCTTCCATTGGTTGACTTGCACAACTTAACTATTTCTCTATTACACACTTCTTTGTCACTGTATACGTCTCACAGTCCCTTGCATACAAAATATACTATTGTATCCATCTACCCTTTAACATACAGTTACACAAATGAACCTTAGGTTTCTCATCCCTGTTCCTCTTATATACGCAAGGGTTTGAGGTCTTACATAGTGCTTGTGACATCATGTTGTCTATATTTGGCCAACTTATGCATATGTACGTTTTCACGACCATCACTGTTTATGAACCTGCACCTGGTTTGAAAAAAATATTTAGCTTTGTTGCCCAGACCAAAGGTCTGGCAAGGTACTATATCTTTTACAATTATTTTCCTCATCTCTTGCAAAATGATTATGAAAGCTGACTGGTGAAATATCAAATTTTTCTGATTCTGTTATCAGGTGGAACTTCAGTACTTGCACGAATATGCTGCAATTAGTACTAGCATTGGACTTACTGCATATCCAATTGTCAATTTCTCTGGTGTCGTTCGAAATGACAAGCTTGCTCTAGGTACTGACCTCTCTTTTGACACTGCCACAGGGAACTTCACTAAGTACAGTGTTGGCCTTAGTTTCACCAATCCTGATCTAATTGCTGCATTGACCTTGTGAGTGCCCTTTATTTTTGATGGATTTTCCTTTTCTCTTTTTTTCCCCCCTCAGCTTATCTGCAGTGAATTTAGTTGGCAAACTTTCTTTCACGATTCATGCTCTGTGTCGTGCTGTAAATATTTGCTCTCTATTTATCTTATTCTAAGTATTAAAATTATTCAAACAAAAACTATCCAATTTAATGCACTATATGAATTTGGGTAGTAAAAAATATTTTAAACCAGCCAAATTGAATTAGTTTTCCTTTTATGACAGATTTATCTTGAGTTTCCACTCTCCTTTAGATATTAAGTGTATTTTGTGCTTAATCAAATTCCATGACAGAATCATGGACAAAAGTTGCTACACAAAATAGGCCACTTGTCAATGTAACATTTATTTGACAGAACTTTTAATTTTTTCCATTTTGGCTAATTATCAAGTGTATTGTTTGCTGAATTTAATCTTTTACTTTTTCTAATCTGGTTCAATGCTCTGTGTCATACTTTCTCGCAGCCATGGTACCTTTTCCTTCCTCTTGCCGCTGAGTACTGAGCCTTTTCACGCATGATTTTGCTACGTTTCCAACTTTACTTTGGTATGTTGATAAATTTTAAAATTCAAAAGCGGTATATGGTATTAGGTGTCAAAATTAATTTCCAAAATCTAATATTCTCATGATATTCAATGTCGCCCTTGGCATCACTGAACACGTGTTGCTTTCACTTGCAATTTTCTACATTAGATTGAGTCACATCCCGGTCTCATTTCCTATGAAGCTTTGTGTCCTACTATTTATCTGTCTGATAACTCCTAAGCTTCAGTTGCTATCATGTTTCAATTGCTGCCATTGTTTCATTACACTTCCGAATTTTTGGTCCCTTTTATGGTTTGTCTTGATGATTTTGACACTAAATCTAATTTATGTACTTTAGTTTGGAAATTACAGTTGCTATCTGAGCCCTTTTTATGAATATGCAAATTACTGTAATGTATTGATACCAGACTAGACTGGTTGGTATCAATGCTCAATCTCAGCACACACTTTTGACATGTTCCACTTACCTATCATTCGAGGAGGAACTCGATTATTTTTACTCCAAAAGTAGGTTTGTGATGCTGCTTTAAGGTTAAAGTTTTTCAAAATTTAACTTCAAAGGTAGACTACAGATTAAGCAATTGAATTCGTAAATACGCATATGATAGTCTTTTGGCTGCTCTGTTGACTACTCAATTATCTTCTTGTCTTTATTGTATCACCTAGAAGACAGTGCTTAAACTGTGATAGCATTCTTATCTTTCAGTGGTTAGTTTTTCCTGATGGTTCTGTCATGAAAAGAGTTTAGGTTATCTTTCAGTGGTTAGAGTCTGTCTTTACCTTTTTTTCTTTTCTTTTTTAAGGATACAGTTTTTAGTTTCAAATACATTCTAATACATTCTAGAGAGGAAAACCTTTATTTCATTCTCGCTCTTAATTGTAAATTTTTAAGTCTTTCAAATTATGGCCTCCACAAATTTGAAAATGGAAAATTGATTTCTTTCTTTAGTTTAATTTTTTAACATTTTTTTGTTCATTCTCTTGCCAGTTGTATTGCACATGATAAGCTATGGTTATGACTATCACTGGGTGGACCAAAATAATCGATTTGATCAAGAGGTGTTCTGTTTCGCACTCACAGCTATATGATATTTCTTGATTTCATTGCCAAGATTGTCTATGTAGCGATTGTTGTTTTGTAGTTCTTAGGAGGCCCACCACCCATGCACCCCTCCAGCAGTGGGTACAATTAACATATGTGAAACTTTAAATCTAAAGTCGATTAAGTTTGTCAAGCCTTTCACCTAAATGCCTCCTGTATTAGGTCCTCATTTAGTTAGATATATTGTCAAGGTTCATGAGAGTTCCTTAATAAGTTTCAATTTGCTGGTCATGACAGAAACACATCCAACATTGCAGTACTTCTTCATCCGAGAGATATGCTACATGTCATTATAGGTCTTCTATTGTTTTGCTACAGTTGTTATACCTTCATCTGTGATCCACCTGTGGTCAGGATTTTTAAAAAAATGAATATTGTTTTGAACTTGTTTCTATCTTTTTCAGGAGGCAAGTGTACAGAATCACAAGTTCTCTTTTGCTGTGTACTTGTGTTATCTGGTCTATGCACCTCTTTATATTGCTGGACCAATTATTAGCTTTTCTGTCTGCAGTCCTATCATATGGCTCTTTTTTGTGCTGTTTCTTTTATTAACTACTCATGGTAAGAAGTGTTAAATGATTTTTCGCATCCATCTAACTCAAAAAATTAATCAAGCCATCATCTGACGGACGATAAAAGATCTGTTCAGAACTTCAAATGAAGAACCTTGTTGCTGCTATTATTTCTTGGAATAACTATTTTTTTCATGTATACAAACTTTGATTGATATGCGGACTTTTTCTTTTCCTTTTCCTTTTTACTCATTTGGGTAGCTCTTTTGGCAAAATTGCAGTTTGATCTGCAATTCCCTTTCCAGATATGTTCCATTCTCCAATTCCCTTTCCAATTTGTCGTATTTGAACACTGTTGTGCATACTTATGCAGGCTTTCAACAAAAGCCAAATGTTGGGTTCAGTCAACAAAATCAAGAATTTAGCATTCACAATGAAGATTTTGCTACTCTGCCAAGATGTAAAGATTTTATTATTATTATTATTATTTTTAATACAAGTACTATATAGCATTTGTTGCTCGAAATTCATTGAATGTCATCTAAGCTTTGCAAAGTCATGTCGGTTTGTTTGGTTGCTCGAAAATGTATTCAAGGAGGCATAGCATTCTTGTTTGTTTGGTGTAGCTGAGTAATTCCAACATCATAAATCAAGTCCAAACAGAGTTCCAATCAACTACGTTTGCTTTATTAATCAAATCCAAACTCAAACCTTCAGTACACAAGCTTTAATCAATTGGAAAACTATGACATCTGCCTCAAACAAGTTGTGTACAATAGAGAAACCTCTCCGTCCACCGCTGAATCCGTTCTTCTGCACTAGGTACTTTGTTTTGTATTCTTCTCAATTTTCGTCCACCAAAACAACAATATCATCTTTCTTCGCCAAATGTACATCACAGAATTGCTTCGACAGACTCTAAAATTGAATCACAAATATTGAGAACATTATTCACATCTCATAAAAGTGATCAGAATAGGGGCAACATGAAGGCTTTTAGAACTTTACAAACCAAAATCCCCCGGTCCTGCGTGGAGGGAACCACAATTTTGGGAACTGCGTGGGCACAGGTGGGTGATGTTTGACTGTTTACTTAAAAAAAAAAAAATACTCCAGATTGAATAAATTTTTCCCTTAAGTGAATTGACAACAACATAAAATGCAACTTTACAAAACTGTCGGACTACATCTCAGATAACATAATGCCGAAATCGAGCCAAATTTCAAATTTCTTTGCACTTTGCACCATCAAGTGAGGTCACATTGGTATTTACGAGAATACTATAAAACATAAGTATCACTTATTTCCTTTTTCCAAGCCAGAGTATATGACTTTCCATTTTCAGTCATTTTTATAGTTGTCTAATCCCACACATTCCAGGAAAATGTCTGTATCCTCCCCCAGCCCCTATCTTTTCTCATATCTAAGGGAATTCTTTTACATCCATATGTTAAATTTAAAATTCCTTAAGCATTCTCATCAAATATCAATATCAATTTTTAATTTAAACTCAAACTATAAACAACACCAAATTTTTCAATATCATCACACAACACATTGGGCAATGGCTGTGCCTTGCACAGCCAGCCAGTTTCTAGTAAACCAAAGGAAGAAGCATGACAAGGCCATATTTTGCCAACTCATGTAGTTAGGTGCATGACAAGTGTCCCTCAATTGCCTAGTCATGCTTTTGATTGGATTTTATTGGAGTTATTTTGCTGTTTTGTGGTTGATAATTCGTCCAACAAGAGGAGAAATAAGGCAATGATTTTTATATAGCCTTTGCTATTTTTAGAAAGGGCTCAGTTGCAAATCCTAATTTATTTTCGGGTCCTTGAAGTTCAAGTGCGTTTATGTTTTGCGCCACACATGTTTTCTAACACTTTTTGAAAGATGTTTGGTGATCTTTTTAGCATTATAAATAAACGTAGCAAGTGCTTGAAATCTTGGCAAAACCACATTTTCACGTAAGAATTTTATCACGATCAAAACAAGGCGAAAATGGGTCATTTATTTACACAAAACGTTCAAGTACATTAACTGACAATGGCATGGTTTACACGGGTGCTCACAAGGTTAGCCTAGCTTGGAAGGTTTATTTGGAATTTTTTTAGAAAATATAAACGTTTTAGGAACTTTATGAAGAAGGATGTACATTTTCAGTAGAACAAAGTAGGTAACAATATGTTTAATAGCATCAATTCATATTTCAAGAAGCCACGGATCGTGATTGCTCTTATTTATTGGAAGTCGTTGATTCTCTATATCACTGCACAAGAGTGCACTACAAGGGCATTGTAAGAAAATACCAAAGGAAAGAAGGATGATTCATATTATTTGAGTATAATAATTGCAATAAGCTAAACTATTTGTTAATTGAAAAATTTTACTTAACCCTTATTTTTGTGATTCAAAAATTGAAGCACAATTTTCAAACTCATAATATACATATCATTTCTAAGGCAAATCCCATTAAGTACATTATAAATAGACTGATACTTTCTGATGGTGTGGTTAGATGGTTTTTCCAATTGTAACAGTTTGAAATTATTTATGTTCTATAAAAGGCAGTGTAACAGTTTGAAATTATTTATATTCTATAAAAGGCAGTGAAAGGCTAGGTTTAGATAGATTTACTAACTGATCCTCTGCTAGTTGCCGAATGGGAACTATGTTATGATCTATCTGATGAGCATGTTCTCCTTTACGAGATCCATTCACCTTCAAAGATGTACTTTGATGGTCCTTCTTTTTATCATGGAGTTAAATTAGTAGCACCTGATAGAGAGTTTTGCTATAATCCTTTATCCCAAAGTAATGCTAATTGAATAATGGTATGTATCAAACTCTCATATATAGACTTGAAATAGCTGTTGATATCGAACTACTTGAGTTTCAAGTAAATTATGACTTAAAGTTGGTTGTTAACAACCTCTTAGGAAGCTTCAAGGTTAAGAAGCCTGAATTAGTTTTATATCGTATTTATGCAATGCGACTCAATAGGTGGTTGGGAGAAATATTTAAATATTGAAAAATTTGAAAATAAACCAATGTAAGAGTGCGCTTCTACAATTACTTCAATATCTATCTATTATTAAAATCAATATTGGATCAATAGGGATTATTTTTGCAAAGTTGTAAAACTTTAAATCTATGAATGACAAACATCAAAATGCAAATCCATCGAATTTCAACAAGAAAACTTACAAGAATAACTCGTTTATTACATACAACAATTAATGTATATGAATAAAGCACGTGGTCAATAGTATGAAAACTTTAGTATCACATTTTAAAAAATGGTAGGCTGTAACTGTGCACTATAAAGTAATTAGCTAGCATTCTATGTTAAGTTTGCAATACTAATCAATATTATAAAAATCCTAGACAGTATTCACATAAGGAAGTATGTGTAAATCCACATAGCACCACACCTCATCAAACACCAATTCAGGTTATCCTTGTAGCTTACTAGATTAGGCATGATAATGAATAAGACACTTCCTATAAAATATCAACTAAGTGTTTACCCATTTTTTAAAATAAGTCTCTTACTAAATCTTAATGGGTAGTGCTGTGAATTTAAAGCCCAAACAACCCATGAATTAACCATCTCGTACCTTATACCAAATAATTAAACTTGTCAAATCTATAATGAAACTAAAATGCATGTGTCTGAATAGTTTAAAATATCTCAAAACTAAGTTTTGCTAAAACATACATATATACATGTGTGTGTGTGTGTTTCATTGGAATGAAAACACAAACTATAATTATGATCCAACAACAGCATCACATATAATCTCGAACAAAAATGACACCTCAAAGATGATGTTCAAGTAGTTAGGATGAAATAAGACCAGCAAAATGATATAAGAATCTATTAAAATATGACATGATATATTTTTTGGGATAATATCATAAACCTCCCCTGAGGTTTCTCGTAATATCACCTGGTCGCCCTATAGTTTTAAAAATATCACTCACCTCCCTTGGTAATTGTAAATTGACTATATTAACCTTCATATCAAATAAATGGATGTCAAAAATGAAAGAAAAAGAATCAAATGTCACTTTCTTCTTTTTTCTGTTTATCCAACATTCTTTTTTATTCTTTTTTTTTTTTTGTATGGCTATACAATTTTTTACTTATAAATTGTAATAAATTAAATTTTATTTTTTTCTAATTGTGATAATATGGAATATGAATGTATGATTTTTTTCCTTTGTTTAGAGTTGACTTTTATAATGAATTAGTACAATTTAAAGACTTGGGTGATGAGTTGTGAAGATGTTAGGCAAAAAAAAAAAGGCTCATAATGAATTAGTTTTAAATATATAAATTAAATTGGTACTAGTATATTTCTTTACAAATATCCTTTTTTATTTTTGAAATTTTTATTTTTATGAATTATAGATTTATGATATAGTGGTACGAGAAGAAATTATTTTTTAGGTGGTGATTTTTTTTTTGAACAAACAAAGTGGTTAGGAGTATTTTTATTTAGCAAAATGTGCAAAAGGGTAGTTTGGGACTTTTATAAATTTTGTTACACAAATAACAAAAGTAAGGGAGGTAAGTGATATTTTTAAAAGTTTAGAGGTACCAGGTGATATTAAGAGAAACCTCAGGAGAGGTTTTTGATATTATCCCATATTTTTTTCCTTCTAACTTGAGGTCATGAAGTCATGAACATCCAAACCTACAAATCAGAACAATATTAAACATGTAATTAAAAGAGCAACATATATACATTATTGACTGCATAAATTAAGAAAGGAAAAAAAAGGCAAGGAAAAATATCAGCATATCCAGCCCGTTATAATATATTACTACACTAAACACTAAAAATCAAACCAGATCAATTAGTTCGATCAATTGAATTGCGAATCAACCATGTCCCCAGGTTGATTGAGCACAAAAGCTGGAAAATGTTTAAAAAAAATAAAGATCAACCACAACCGTCAAACTACGATTTTTTTTAATTTCTAACTTATTTCAAAGTAAAAAAAAAAGTAATAAATTCACTCAAACCTTAAAACTAAAGTAACTAGTTGTCAACTCATTCTTTCCATCTTTCTCACTTTTTCTTTCCTATTTCTCCCCCTACTTTTTTTTCCTCCTCCAACTCTTGTTTTCGTTTCAAACTTGCTTCTATTAATTTTCTTGTGGGTTTTTATACAAAAAATCTATATGAATTGAAAGATATAGCAACCTTAAAATCTTCTTGTATTCTGGAGACTATGCTATTTTTATTCATTACCATCCCCACTGCCAACAAGCAGTTGAAGCCATCTCTCACCACTCATGCTGCCGTCGCTACCACCCATCAATCAAGACCACTGCACTCTTACTGCTACTGCTATTATTATGAATCTTCTGCTTTTTTAAAAAAAATTTTTGTTTCATATTTTATCTTTACACTATTAGGATAATTATAAGATTTTAGAAGATTTAGAACTGAAAAATTGGTTTGCTTTGTATATGATGAAGATAATGATGAGACTGATGTAGATTGATTTGCATAGTAGATGAGAAAATTTTTGGATGAATGATTGTCCTCAACTAAAGATGAGATGATACCTAAATCCAAAAAAGGGAAGGAAAAAAAATATATATGAGATGATAGGATAAGGCTGTGGTGATATGAGACAATCGCTGCCAAACTGGATAAGTTCGAGATGGAAGTGAATTTTTTCCTAATTTTCTTTATTTTTTTGAACTTTTTCCAAGAAATTATGATTTTTTTGTTGTTGATTTTGCTATTGAAATAGCATGTTGTGTAGGGGTGGCAATCGGGTCGGATTGAGAGACTGGTATAACACAAAACCCACTGATCCGAACCCGACCCGTCAACCCAAACACGACCTGATACGGGTTGGCGGGTAGACCCAAAATGACCTGAAATGTCCCGAATTTTTTTACCTTTAACGGTCAATCGGGTCAAACGGATCAACCCGTTAATGACCCGACCTGACCTGTTTATTTTTCGGGTCAGTCGGGTTCGACCCGATTCTAACCGAACCCATTATTTTCGTGTTAGGTTCGTATCGGGTTTTCAGGTCGTGTCGGAAATTACTACCCCTAATGTTGTGTGCATTTTTGTGGAAGAAATTCTGCATTTCATGTTTTTTCGTATTTATTTTATACAATTTATTATTATTAACTTTTTTTAATTTTTAAAATATTAATAAAAACAAGGACCGATGAACTAGCTGATTGAACCGGGAAAAAAAAAAACCCAGACACCTAACTGGTTCACTTGCCAGGTCTGAGTTTTAAAACATGTCTAGACAAGAAACGATTGGGCCTTTAGGAAGCACTTGGCGGGGGAACCGTACAATGTCTATTAGCCTTCGCTACCTGCGAACTCAATATCAAACATCTCAGCAGTCAGCACAAAATAGACAAGAAACGATTGGGCCTTTAGGAAGCACTTGGCGGGCGAACCGTACAATGTCTATTAGCCTTCGCTACCTGCGAACTCAATATCAAACACTTGGTAGGCATTGCTCTCATTTCAACTATTCCACCAGAAAAACCACAAACAAAACCGTCCCCATCCTCTGGGACGACAGAGAATCTGGTTCCACGACTCAAGAAGCAGTCACAGTCCAATTACATTCATGGGGTCGCGGCGCCTCCGGCCAACTCGGTGGCGGAATTGAAGAAATACGAATATATCCAGCGGCAGTTGCTTCGCTTTTGCTGCCAACTTCATTTACTCTGTCTTCCCCCATTCCAGGTCGCCTTCCTGTGTCAGAATCATCAGCTGAGAATGAGAATGAAGTTGTTAAAGTAGGTATTTCTTGTGGGCTTTTTCATTCGGCAGTGCTGGTTAATGGGCAACTGTGGATATGGGGCAAAGGTGATGGTGGCCGCCTTGGCCTTGGCCACGAGGAACCCGTATTCGTTCCTACTTTGAACAGTCATTTGGGGTCCAATTTGGTTAAATGTGTTGCTCTTGGTGGCCTGCATTCCGTTGCTCTCAACTCTCTTGGGCAAGTTTTTACGTGGTCAGTAGCCTTTTTCTTTATGATCAGTTGACTAGATATTGGTGGTTGGATTCATTGCTGTTGTTATTGTTCAATTGTTTAGTACAAGAAAACCATTAGGGGGTGTTAATTGATAGAACATAGAAACTAGCGTCCACAGTTTTTGGGCATATTGGTCTTCGATAGTACTGATGCACTTGCTCGTATCTTAAAAAAAAAAAAAAAAGCGACGATGGTTTCAATTTGCTGTTTTCCATTTCAATGGAGTAAAAATTGTCTCTGGTTGGTCTCTGTTTGCATAAATGTGATTTGGAAACTTGGATGTGTTTCTCAAGCAAGGAAATAATAAAGGGAAGAAAGCAAAGAAAATAGAAAAAGTAATATTGGTTACTGAATGGTGAAGTACAAATCTTAAACTTGGCCTTTTGCTATGTCAAACATACCATCAAATATTTAAAACACATTAGCATTGCTGATAGATTCTGTCCAATTCAATCTCTAATTTTCACTCGTTCAATTTAGTTGTACTGGAGGATGGTAACTTAACTCTTGGAAATGTTCGCACTTCCGTCATTGTCGCATATGGTCTCTGGTGAATCTTTGATTTGTGTCGGTTGATTATTTTTTGTTTTAAAATGAAAGTTTGCAGGGGATATGGCGGCTTTGGTGCTCTTGGACATTCTGTTTATCACAGGGAGCTGCTCCCTAGGTTAGTTGAAGGTCCTTGGACTGAAGAAATATGTCATATTGCAACAAGCGGGACACATACAGCTGCTATAGCAAAATCAGGTTAAATGTCTGACAGTGTGTATGTAATCCACTCTGGTTGATTCCAAAGCTAATTAGAGTTCATTATGATATTATTTTCCTGTTACAGTCTTTTACGGGCTTAATAGAGGTAAATTGGTTATTAGAATTTCCTGAAGCTTCTTATGATTCCTGAATTTCATCATAAGCATTGTACGGTGAAGATGATGGCTATTGCACCCAAGATTCTTAATGTGTCAGTTATTAGTTAGAAATTCATCCTTTCAAGAGCCAATGACACATCTAGTCTCATGGACCAACTACATCTGGATATTCTTTAGCTGGATTATGTCATTCTGAATCTGCAAAAGGATGTGGTATCTTCAAATAGTTTATAATATATGATTGAACTGCAATTCTTCCATGACAAACAGATTACAGCAACTTAAACATCAACATTTTCAACTCATGTTCTGATGCTCCTTAGCTTCATCCAAATCGCGGTAGAGGTTTTCATGAAAACTTTAGGGATTGTTTTAGCTTTTTGACAGGCTTCGGGACTCACATATCAGGATAAGCAAGATAAGATAGAAAATGCTGGTAAAAATGAACAGGTTGCTAGGATTCCAGTAACAGAACTTTCTCTATAATAGTTTGGTGTTCTGATCTAGGTCAAACAAATATGTATCAGAGCATCTGAATGTGTTTGTAGGATGCTTTTCATGTTTATGTTCCTTAATTGCACTCCTAATATAAATCCAAGCAGGCGAGCTGTATATCTGGGGTCGAGATGAGGGGGATGGTCGACTGGGCCTTGGCCCTGGTCGTGGCCCAAATGAAGCAGGTGGCCTAAGTATACCCTCTAAAGTAAGAGCACTTCCAGTGCCTGTAGCTGCTGTTTCATGTGGTGGTTTTTTCACAATGGCATTGTCAAGGGAGGGGCAACTTTGGAACTGGGGAGGTAGCAATTCAACAACCTTAATGTTGACATGGTTTTCTTCCTTTTCCATTTCCAGTGTTTCATGCAAAATTTAAGTTTAAAAAGAATGGCTCTAGGCATGCATTAGCACTTTTAATAGTTTAACATATGGGATTACGTCTCTTCTCAATGTGTTAGCTCTCTTGATGGAAGATGTTACTACAGTGTTCTAGTTTTGGTCTACGGAGTTTTTACTTCTGACTCTGTGACCTCTATTTTTCTCCACGTCATGCACATGACTAAATGCATCAATACTTCTTAATATTAATCAGTTTAAAAATGTAACTTTTGATTCATCAGACAAAGATCATGGATCGTATATCTGAACTGAAGGCTAAATTTGAGTTCATTGAACAAACTACACTGGTCTAAAGAGCCAAAGAGAAGCGTTTAAGTCAACGTTGCAGTGTCTGTTGGCTTGTGCAGCATTTAGTTGTATTTATGATCGTATTTTAAAGGATATAGAAGGTAATTATCATGTCAAATATGTAAAACATGCTATTCACTAATCAGTGGCTCAGATTTTGGAAATTTCAGAATGTACTTATGTATTATACTGAAGCTATAATTTTATTTCTCCTATTATGGACAGTTATGAAGGACAAATGTCATCTGATATAAGTTTAGGGGATTGTAGGCCTCTTTAACTTGCAAAGGAAGCCGTATATGTCCCTAAAATAATTTTGGGAGTTGTTTGCAATTGTGAAAAGGTGATGCAAGGGAACTCTCTCTGTATAAAATTGTCTGAAGTTTCTTGGACACTTGAAATCGCAAATCCAGTAGCATTGGTTATCTGGTAGAAGATTTAGCTGGTAATGTTGAATCCACTTTGCTGTACTGCCGGTTTTCAAGTTTATTTGGCTGTCAATATAGGAACAATACTTTTGACCTGCACAATTGGTCAAGTAGACCTGCAAAATCGGTCAAGTAAACCTGTAGCATGTATGTCAGAACCATTTGGAAATGCTAGACTAAATTCTTCTGATACCCAGTGGCCACTTTTTTCTGAAACCAGTACTACTTCAGCGCAATACTTATTCTGCGTTGTTTACTAGCTCCATTTCCTCTTTCCTTGCCACACTTCAGTTCTATTCAGCTAGCTTGCTAGTTCTACAGCTCCTTTTGAGCAACCTTAATATATGTGTGTTTGTTTAGTGGCATTCAAGTGAAAATGAGTTCTGGGTTATTGCGTTTGCATTGTGCTTGAAGTTTTGGTCCAAGAGAAATCTAGTAAGGTACATATTTTTTTTGTGAATTTCATGTGGTTGTAATCATTTTTAAGGAGGCATGCATAGGTTGTTTTTAAAGATTAGGTTATCCTGTCTGACTATGAAGGTTTGGGGTTCACAAATTACGAAATCTGGGGAAGTGAAAAAACCTTTTAGCTTATGACCTTTGTTTATCCTCTGCTGACCTCCTCCCCTCCATTTCATAAATGGTCAAGTATATTATTCATCATTCCAAGTTTTCAGTCGGAGTCTTGATAGCGTTTGTTCCTATCTGTTTGAGAAGGACTGGTTATTGAAATTATTGGAGAGCATACTGTATTAAAGAAAATGGAAACATTAACTAATTTCTATTGACATTTTAGAGCTCCTCCTGAGGACCAACAAACTGGTCTTTCCTACAAGCATAAAGTGCATGTTAGCTTTTAGCTAATTTGATCCTGCTTGACAATGTAAAATGAGCACAGGCTGTTATTGGAAGAATCCTCATATCTTTGTTCCTCAGCAAATTCAAATTATGAGCTTGGACGAGGTGAAAAGCTTGGTGGTTGGAAACCACAACCAGTTCCTAGTTTCAAAGATGTTCATATAGTCCAAATAGCAAGTGGTGGATATCATTCCATTGCTTTGACTGGTACAGTTATGAGAATCTCTAGGCTCTTATGCACACACATGTAAGAATCTTACTGCTGATTAACAATTTCAGATAAAGGAGAAGTTTTCACGTGGGGTCATGGTGGGCATGGTCAGTTGGGTCATTCTAATATTCAAAATCAGAAAGTTCCTTTGCGCATTGAGGCATTAGCTAATGAGAAGGTGACCTATGTTGCTTGTGGGGGCTCATCATCAGCAGCTATAACTGGTAATATTCACCATTTGCAATTCAAGTATGTGTGGTCATTGTCTTAAGATTTTTCATTTTCTGTTGTCTTTCTACTGTAATTGCAACTGTTCCTCAGTGTGTTGCTTCTCCCTTTTATTGTTCTTCTCCTCTTGCAATCATAGTTGGCCTCTTCTTCCATCTGCATTTTGTCTTTTCGTGGTTGGTTGCAAGGAGATTTGGTTAAAGGTGGTAAATGTTAGTTTTGTTCCTGTATATTTTGGTTTGAATAAGAGCATAAATTGTTTCAAGTTTCACCCCTGCTTGTGAGGATTTTCTGTCCATGGTGCTAATACCATGATGGGATTATGTGCATATTACCTGCGTTGGTAGCTCAATATGAATAAGGTGCTGCCTGAAAATCCCAGGGCAAGTACTGTTATGAAGACAGCTCAAGTGCATGGAAGAGGACGGAAGCTAACATGCTCTTCTTTCTTTTTCTAATCCTTTCTGAGGAACAAAACGTGTGAAGAATAAAGTCTAGTACAAGCCTGCTCCTTTTTTACCAGAAAAAAGTGACAAGTATAGCTGTTTTTTTTTTTTTTTTGATCTTGTCATGGGAATGTTTATGCTGAAAAGGTATTCATTACTGCACAGATGAAGGCAAGTTGTACATGTGGGGAAATGCCAAGGATTGTCAACTAGGGATTCCTGGTCTTCCAGAGGTGCAACTGTCTCCTGTTGAAGTTAAATTTCTCACAGAGAATGATGGATCAGTGATTGACAAAGTACTTTCTGTTGCAATTGGTGCTTCGCATGCCATGTGTCTGGCTATGAGGTCAAGTAGCTGAAGGTCAATATGCTTTGTGGCATGCTTCAAGCTCTTTCACATGTCAGAAAGCTCAATGAAGAATTGCTTAAATTATACAAGGAATTCATTTGTAGGCAGCAAGCACCAGTTACATGCTCTGGGTGATGGGAAATTCATCGAATTGTGCCTAGTGCTGCCTCTGATTTGGAATAGCAGTAGATGATGCATGCATATTTTGATAATTGCTTTTTCCCTTTGCTAAGCTCACCTTAGGCTGTCAGGCTACATATAGAGCAGCTATTGGAATTGATACAACACTTAGAAAACAGTTACAACAATTTTGGTCCTCTCTAGTCTTTAGATCTCTGGTAAAGTTATTAGGACGTTTGTAAAGATTTGAATTTCCTAATATCGTCTGTAAAGTTTTGGGCAGAAGTGAGATTACTTGTGTACACTAATACTTGAATGAGGTTGCACCCTTCCATTATCTGGAAAATTGATTCTTGGAATTAGAGATTTGCAGATGCTGCAAAATAGGACCAGTTTTGCCCGAATTAAGAGTTCTGCTCTCTCTTCCCTAAGGATTTAAGAAGCATGGAAGGGGAGGAAGGAGTTGAATTCAAAACTGGAGTTTCAACCTTAATCACTAATTCAAGCCTCCTAGTATTGCATGTAAGTTATAATACGGATTCTTTTGATCTGCATGATGCCTGTGGTGGCAATTTTGGTCAGAAGGAATCCGCTACGTATATGAATATCGATCTTTTGTTTCATATTAAAGAGACCTTTTTTTTAATAAAAATATCGAAAGTTCATCAACTTTCCAACAAATCCATCATTGGAAGTCCTTTTAATCATTGACTTCAAATTAAAGTTGTGAACATCAACTTAGTTGGAACGGAGTCTCCAAATTAAAGTCGTGAACATCAACTTAGTTGGGACGGAGAAAATTAAAAACAAAGACAACAGCTCAACGCCTTCATCTTCTATTAGTTTTAAACCAATGTCCACAGTCAATTTTCCCTCTTATATTCTTTTCAATTTCATCTAATTATTGGTCCTCCTCTTCTTTTTTTATTGTTTTTCCTTCTCTAGTGGGGAGTAGGGCGGATTTAAATCCAAGACTTCTATTTTTTGGAATATCAATTTTAGCCATTAGACCAAAACCTACTCCATTGGTCCTTCTCTTCTTAATATATCCTTCCCATCCAATCGTCAAACTTACCTCTTCTCTATCCTTCTTTTCGTATCCCCTAAATGAGTAGCCCACTAAGGAAAAATCCAATCAAAAGACAGAGACACATAACTGTTTTGGTGGTTTGAAGTTTTAAAATAATCAATGTTAAAATGTGGTATGCTAATTACTAAGAATGTTACCAACAACAAAGGATGTTGACAATGATGGAAATTGGTTGGGGAGAAAGTTTGATAATTAAGAGTGAGAGCTAAGGACGTTGAGAAGAGAGGATTTCAAAAAATCCATCTCTAGATCTCCTACTCCATTTATTGCTTTCCCTTCTTGTTACTTTAAAGTAGCTATTTCCTTCTTTCACCTTTCAAAATTTCGATATCTATGCAATATATTAAAAGGAAGGAGAGGAATTCTGTGTAAACTTTATTTGTCACCTTTGAACTTTCAATTTTATCTTTATAGAAACTATTTTATTTCAACTATCAAATCACATATTTATAGTTAGTTATCTTAAAAGCATGTTTTACTTTAACTATTTAATTTTAATGTAACTAACACTAAGCATTATAACAACCGATATAACATTTATCCGTATAGTATATAAAGGAAAAGGAGGGAGATCTGACATAAATATTTTTTATAACTTTTTGAACATTCAAATTTACCCTTATTGAAACTACTTTTATTTTAAATACCAAAACACATGTTTATAGTTAGTTATCTTGAAAACATGTTTTGCTTTATCTATTTACTTCCAACATAACTAAATACTAAGCATTGTAACAATTATTATGTGAAAGAAATCTAAGAGATTAAGGTTTGCTTTAATAACGAAAAATTTATATAAGATCCACTTACCATAAAAATTATACATCTCTTTATTGCACACACATCGAGTGTGCAAAATGAACTAGTTACTTTTTATTTAACTCAACCGATGTTGTTGTAGTTTACTCCTAATTTCATGGAGAGAGATTAAGAACATACATTTGATTATGGTTTTAATTTATTTTTTGTAAGGACCATCTATTCTTGCTTGAATAAAATAGAAACCTAGTAAATCCTTGTCAAAAACTGGCTCATCAAATGATTGATTTTATTGTCTACCTTCAAGAGATGGACTTCCATAATACGGGAATATCATATACAATGATAATAGTACCTAAATATAAATGAAACTATCAATATTTTAGAATAAATCTTATATGCACTAACATTATATAGACTATCACTGTTGGATACATGAAACATATTCAAAATTTGAATTTCAACTTTAAATTTATATTAATTATCATTCATAAAAAACGGACAGTGTACAAAAGATTAATCCATATTTTTATATAAATAGACCGAGAAAACCACAGCCAATGTCCCACTGAACTTGATAATAGGATTTTGGTGGTGACACTAATTTATTTTAGGTAGCCACTATGAAAGTAACTGATATTTGACCAAAAAAATACATATATTGATAAAGTTACATTTTTTTTTTTGTCAAACGTTAACTTTGTTCATAGATAAACTTGATAATACAAGAGTTAATTACAAAAGGTGGCATTACTCCTGTAATCGTTGAGTGCCAACTCTTTTAGCCAAATTGGGAAATCAAGTTCCCACTTTACATCATTAACTAGTTTGATAGAAAATTTTGCTAGCCTATGACACAAATCATTTCTGATTCTATACACAAAAGAGAAGGTGCATTGCTCAAAAACCTCCCTCATTTGCCAAATATCTTCCAGAACAGTTGACATGCTGCTGTCCTTCAAGTTTACTGCTGTGATTTTGTCAATTAATTGCTTACAGTTAGATTGAAATTCAACTTTTTTCCACCCTACTTCCTTTCCCATTTGCATAGCTATTCGGATGGCCAAAGCTTCTTCCATACATGCCTCTCCTTTTTTTGTTTCAACTACA
Source organism: Gardenia jasminoides (assembly GCA_013103745.1). NCBI lineage: Eukaryota > Viridiplantae > Streptophyta > Magnoliopsida > Gentianales > Rubiaceae > Gardenia > Gardenia jasminoides. The sequence goes on along the minus strand of CM023099.1, from coordinate 25,616,706 downwards.
GCCCATGCTCTTATAATTTCACCTTTCTAGTTCCTTGCCACTATGCCCTTGCCAGTTCTGTTTGTCTCGAGAGAAATCGCAGCATCCATATTGATTTTAATTTCATCCTGCTGAGGTGGTCTCCAACACTAATTCTGATGTGAGAGAGCTGCTTCAGCAATGCAACTTCTGTTTTCCTGTTCGAACACTTCCTTGTACTCCACCCATTCTTGTAGTGCTTTTTGAACAGTTGCAGCTTCACCTTGTATGCTCCTGTTAAAACAAGCCTTGTTCCTGGCCTTCCAAATCTGGCAGAGAATATTGATTGTTAGTTCTATGCGGTCACTTCCTCTTTCTCTTTCCTTTGCTTGCAGTAATCCTTCCCACCATCTCCAGAAGTTAGCTTGAAGGTCAGCTAATCCTCCCCATGATACTGGACTGAGTTTCCAGATTCTCGTGGCAGATCCTCCCCATGATACATAAAAATGAGTTTTATTTGCGCAAACAATTTGCTAAACAAGATTTTGACCTTCTGTAGAATTTTGACATGGGCCGAATCCATATGCCAAAAAATGTGGACTTCATAGGTGTGGTCCACATAGTGCCCACTATCTGAGACTTACTAGGACGGATGGCAGGGGAACAACCACAACGGTTCATAGGCGGCCAAATTCTGCCCACAATTATTGCGAAAAAAGTTCCTTTTTTTTTTTTTTTTTGAGAGCGATTGCGAAAAAAGTTTGAATAGCCAAATGCACGTCGCATAATCTCCACAGAAATGATATGCGTAAGTAACTTATGACAAATCACATTCTTGTGACGAAATTGTATAGGCACAATATGAATAATAATTGGACACCAATTGACATGTAAGGGCACAAGATTAACAATATTTGAATATTAGATTCTTAATTACAAAATTATATGAATAGTTGACAACGAATTACAACTTGTTGAAGAGGTTGGAAACCATGCTTTCCGTGTATAATTATATATCAAATTGACATGATTTCGAGATGTAATATGCCACATACAAATGTGAAGGTTAATCGACTTTATCAGAGTTTTTTGACCATATTCTAAAAATAGTTCCATTAAGTTTTGCTTGGATCAGAGGATCCCCATTCAGGAAAAGAAACAAATAGGCTGATTGTAGAAGAAAAATAAACCTAATGTAACTGTTTAACAGTAACAGCATGCGCTTTTTGCAGAGGATGAGAAGCAATGAACAAGGAAAGAAAAGAAAGCTAAAAAGGAAAGAAAATGAACAAAAACACATTAGATGCACAAAGAGCAAAAAGATATCCATGTGTTTAAGGAAATTTGGTTAAGAAACAACTAGTTAAAAATGGCAATATGAAAATTTTGAAGGGGTAAAGTGCAATTTATTCAAAGTTGATAGGGGTTTCGTACAATTAACACTCAATAAAACTAGAACAATAGAGTACAATCAATGCAAATGCATTGCGTGCAGGCAATTTATGTGATTTAACATCCTATAGAGCAAATAACTCTTTCATGTAATTTAGTAGTGACACAACATTTGAGTCTTGATATTTTATTTAATAAAACATCATAATTTGATTAAATTCTGCACCAATAGTAGAAGTTACATCATCAAACATACACAATTATTAAAGGAAAGATATGAAAGACAAATACTACAGATCCGAAAAATAAATAAAATTACATTGTAAAAGTTTCAACAAATATTTTAAAAAATAAGAGAAAATAAATGTAGGTCCACGAATATCTCAGCATCTTTATTTGAATAGATAACATTAATAATGCAATTGACTAAAATAAAAAAGATTAAACTAAAGAATGTTAAACCATACAAATCCTAATATGTTTTCCTTCTTTTTTTAGATTATTTTTTAAATTTTTGGCTAAAAGTCATCATCATAGAATGCACAATTATGTAAGTAGGACTATGGTGAATTAATTTCAATATATATTTGTTTGCGCCTGTGACTCTGTGAGAGATATTATTGTGAAAATAACAAAGAATGCCATGCGTTAAGCGGATTTTTGTCAAGAAACAATAAGTATTAGTTAAAGTGCCTTCTTGAAAAGTTAAGGGAACAAAGTGCGATTTAAAAATTCATGGGGTTTAGCCCAATTAAGCCATAAAAAATTACAACAAAAGGGGACTTATGTACGTAGCATGCAGGCAAGTTAGGTGGCTCATGAGATCTTCTCCTCTAAATTTATCTAGTAAGAGTTTCTTTCCTTTGAGAATTCCTAGTGAAATTTTTTTCTAAATTTTGATTTGTTTTGTTAGATCTAAATTCTTTAAGTCTATTTTTCAGATTCCACCATAATATTTTAACTTGAAATAGTTAATTAATAGATTTGACAATTGGAAGTATACACAAAAGTTCTTGGGGTAGTAGTAATTCATTTGATACTTTAGTGTGTTTGGAATTTTACATCATAATTTTTATTTATTTTTGAGATCTGAGTTCTTTAGATCTTTTGCATTTGTTCACATACGACATAATTTCTACTATTAGTACAAATTTCATTATTTAATGAATTTTTTATGTGCTTTATATTATAGAACACTTGGATAGAGTTTTAAGATGTAAGGTTAGTATAATTTATCTAACATCCCTAACTAACATTGTCCCACAATTAGCCACCGTTACGGTTAGTCACCCTTAAGGTCATGAGTTTTGTTTTTGGAGGTGGGGTTATAGCCCACAACAAGTGAAGAGCCCAAACCTGCAGGTCAAGAAACTCAGCACCCCTCCAAAAGGCCTCGGTCAGGTGGGGGTTCACCCACGTCTGGTGATATAGCGGCCAGGATCCTCCTCTCTAACCGATGTGGGATCGTTACAATCCACCCTCCTAGGGGACCCAATGAGAACAAAAGGCCTCGGTCAGGTGGGGGTTCACCCACGTCTGGTGATATAGTGGGCAGGATCCTCCTCTCTAGCTGATGTGGGATCATTACAATCCACACCAACAAGTGAAGAGCCCAAACCCGCATGTCAAGAAACCCAGCACCCGCTGGCACACCAACAAGTGAAGAGCCCAAACCCGCAGGTCAAGAAGTCCAACACCCCTCCAAAAAGTCTCGATCAAGTGGAGGTTCACCCACGTCTGGTGATATAGCGGTCAGAATCCTCCTCTCTAACCGATGTGGGATCATTACGATCCACCCCCTTAGGGGACCAATATTGTCCCACAATTAGCCACCCTGAAGGTCATGGATTTTGTTCCTGGAGGTGGGGATATAGCCCACAACAAGTGAAAAGTTCAAACCTGCAGGTCAAGAAGGCCAGCACCCCTCCAAAAGGCTTCGGTCAGGTGGGGGTTCACCCACGTCTAGTGATATAGCAGCCAGGATCCACTCCTAACCGATGTGGGATCGTTACAATATTATTATCATTATTATTTATTTTTCAAAAAAGATAAAAATTTGAGAGTCCTCACAATTTATCCCTCTAATATATACTCCAATTCTCAGTTTATCTTCTAACTTTTTTTTTAATGCCATTTAAATCCTTACAAAACAAAATTATCCGTCTATTATGTTGATTCTTTTCTTCTCTCTTTTCTCTTTTCTTTCAAATTCGTATTCTTCAGTAGATAAAATATTCTTCTATCTATTTGTTACTTTTTCTAAAATTTGTATTTGTCAAAGAATCAAATCTTAATTGAATTTTTTCTATTATTTTTTAACATATAGTAATTTTTCATTAATTTGTATCTCTATCATTTGACATAAATCATCCTAACTTGTGGATTTCCAATCTATCACCGCATGAAGAATACCGACCAATTATATTTTAATTAATGTCATTCATTTTTCAATCTAAGAAATTAAAGGAAAATTTTTTAATCTACATACTCATAATTAGAGAATTTGAAAATGAATGACTCCTTTTTTATAATCACTTTCACATCCTGATTATTTGGACATCTTTTTTTTCCCCTCCAATAGATTTTTTCATATTAGACTATATTATTTACCATTCTTTTAAAAGTAATCAAATATTAATTTATTATCTAATAAATCTACTTTCCACTTTTGGTACTTTACTACCATAAAGCAGAGGATCGAAATTTAACCAAGATCTAAGATTAATTAAGAAAAGAAAGAAGAAAAAAGGAAAAAAAAAAAACAGACTTAGCATAATTGAGCAGTAGTTTTGTGTCTTTGGGGAGTTAAGTAAGAAAAAATAAAGTTTAGAGGATAAACTGAAAATTTGGCTATAAATTAGGAGGAATTTTTGTGATTAACCCTAATATGTATGATTTTAATTGTGGTATATCATTCAAATTTTGAAACTTTTGACCTGGAAAATCTGTAAATAACACTGCTAGTGACTATATTAAAGAAGGTCAAACATAATTCCAATCTCAATATATTTTCTTTCTCTTTTAAGGACTATTTTTGGATTTGAGCCTAAAAATTATTTTGTCATCCAATTCACTTATAACACGGTGTGTAAAGACTAATCAGGTTTGCATGAATTAAAAAAAAAAAAAGTGTACGTGAGTAAATAAAAAACTTAAATCACTTTAAATAACAAACTTACACGCATTCTTTTATCATAAAATGGCCCAAAAATACACTACTTGATTGTCTTAATTCAACCAATCAAAATAAAAAATTCCCCAATTTTTGTATCAACTATCAACCGCAGTGTCAAGAACTTTGCCAAGGAACCTAGTAGAAAGTATCTACTTAAGGGTAGATCCAAATACCTTCTTGGACCATGCACATTTATTATCCTTGCGTCCTCTTCGGTAAAGGGAAACATCAATTCTTTAGCCGAATAAGACTATTCACATAAGCATTCAATTCTTTTAGTTAGAGATAAGCACCATGCAATCCATGTATACTCCTCAAACTTTTTCTCTAAATGCCATTAGGTCCATCATTCATGCAACTGCAAAGTCTGTGACCCCATTTCATTTAATTCTCCCCTCTCAACTAACCTCACCCAGAGCCACCCATCTCTCTTGCACCATGCCACTCTCATGAACCCCCCCTGCTCTCCTGTCATCTGAAAATACTAGAATAGTTGCAGCACCGACTATTGAATCCCAATATCAAGAAAAGGGAGAGAAGAAAAGGGTACATACACATGTAAGTCATTAAGGAAATAGATGTGAAGCTTAGTTATTTGAGTGATCATTATGGTACTTCTATTTGAATGAATTTGTCATGCAGTTGTTGAGACATCACTACAACTTTTCTAGAGATTGAAGGGTTTTTTGGAGCTATGGAGATAGAGGTGGCAAGTGGTGGAGGAGATGTAGAAAGAAGGGTTTGGAGAAATGGTGGAAATGATGGTCACAAGGGTGTGGCATACTTGGTTTGGGAAGATTTGACAGTGGTTTTGCCAAATTTTGGTCATGGACCTACAAAGAAGTTGCTTTATGGGCTCCATGGCTATGCCGAACCTGGTAGAATCATGGCAATTATGGGTCCTTCCGGTTCTGGCAAATCCACCCTTCTTGATTCCTTGGCAGGTTCTCTCTATTCCTCTAATTTGGCAAATTTGATACTACTACACTTATCATGCATGATACAATAACAAATTCAGTACTTGGTATGGTGGGTTTTATGTGTCTGAAATAATAATATCATAGTCTATAATTTCTAGATAACCGTATGGAAGGAATTAAGGAAGGTGATGTAGTTCTTGAATTTTCCTATTGAAAGACATCAAACCATTGGAAAAATTAAAAAAGTTTTCCTGTTTTAAACTTTTACTCAATTGGAACTTGCTAGCATACAACTGTTTTTTCTTAAGTTTATATGCTCGAATTTGTTTTCTTTTCTAAATATAAAACTACTTCTTGCTCGGAATGGAACTTCTCCTGCAAATACTTTGACAATAGCAAGTAGTTAGGAAGAAATCCCAGAAATACAGCTGCTTTTCTTGTTTATTTTTTATTTTTTATTTTTGGGGAGGATCCATCATGATGCGGTATTTCCTTTTAAGGGAAACAGAAGGTTTCTCGGGATAAGAGAATTCCAATTTGTATGCCTAGGAACTTTTACAAAACAACAACAATAATAATAATAATAATAATAATAATAATATTATTATTATTATTATTATTATTATAACAAAAACAACAACAACAACAATGGTACATAGAGGACTAGTAATTTACAGAAAAGCTCTTACCTGAAAATTGACAAAATCGGAATATTTTTAGAGTTTAAATTTGTTTAATCCCTATTCATAAATAAAATATTTAGATGTTAAGTTTATTTAACCCCTAGTCCTTTTTTTTTTTTTTGGAGCAACCCCTAGTCATTAGTCAGTTAAGTTACTCTAAAGTTTGAAGGCTTTCCCAGTGTTGGAGTTTTGGGGCTCTTTTACCTCGAAGTTCTTTTTGATAGAATGAATAATTTCGCATAGCCTGCTAGTAATCTATTAAAACATCATATCTAGAAAATGAATAATTAGCGATACATAGCCTGAAGTCCAATTTCTAATGTGAATAAATAAAAATACAATTCCTACAAAAGAGGAAAATCTCTGTAATTTAAAATCATTTACTTATTATTTGTTAAAACTTTCACGGTCATAGTTTTGGAATGCAAGTTGTATATTACCATCAATAAAATTACTTAACACATTTTGACTTTACTTTATAGATTCTGGGCACTATTTGCACGTGAGCTCATACCTAAATAAATTACGTGGTACTCAACAACTTGTTATGACTTATGAGGTGACAACTACAGTAGATGGAGCCTGGATAGGCACCAACGTCATTGTAAATTCTTGGGGAAGAGTAATTCAACTAGTTGAGTTGACTTGATTACAACACAAAATGAGAAATATGAAGGTTTAAAATTAAGACAATTTGTGGGTTACAAAGATCTGGTCCTTCTTCACGATACTTTTAATACTGTGGACTATGGGCCTCTTCTAGTGGGGACCCAGATGTGTAAATAGTCCACTATTTAATCTCATTTCTTTATTTCTTTTCTTTGCCTTCTTTATCTGGTTCTGTGTGGTTGCTGGGCTGCCTTCCCTCATTCACATTAAAAGTCACAAATGCCGGCCATAATTCTAGAGGTATTTATAGCTGAGTAGTTAACAAAAGTACGGAAGAATAAATGAAAACTGTGACTAGTCCGTGTCTCTTGCTAAGCTAGCTGATATTCATTATAGGCAATAACTAAGAATTATGTGCGCGTACATAACTTGGGGCCAGAACGTTTGTGATTTGGTACAATTCTCTAAAATTTATTTGCTATGAGATGACATTAGATATTGCTATTTTGGAGTAAAAATTAGTTTATATGAATAAAATATTTTATATATTTAGATACAATAAATTAATGTTATTGTATACTATATACTATAATAGATATACCAATCGCATGGACTTCACAGAGGGAGCTGAAATGACTGTTGATCTTTAATGTGGAGAACGATTTGGGGGGTTTGGAAAATCAAGCGAAATGGAACCCAAAACTCGTGGTATGTGCATAAAATAGTGGTAAAGTTGATATCTATAAGTTCCAGTTAAGGAATTAAGGCAACCAAAACAGGGGAAAATGCAGTTTTGGTCTCCAAAATTTGGTACAAGGGCTATTCTAATCTCCAAAGTTTGGGCCAAAATAAATTTGATACCAAATGTTTTCCATTTGAAGTACATTTACGACAATTGACTGATTTTTTTTCAATTCTTATTGGAATGGAGTCATGTGAGGTCATGTGACCCAAGTCAGAAATTTTAAGTGAAGAAGGGAGAAAGAAATGAAGTCGGGATTCAAGATTAATTTCGGGATGCTCAAAAGTATATCTTCATATATTTATTAATTTCTCTCTTCTTTTTTTTAAATTACATGTGTGTGGTTATGTGAGTAATTGATACTTAGTATTATGATTTTTTAAAATTGGATGTAAGGGTTATGTGACTCCATTCTGAATGTCTTTCAAATTTGAAACATTAGGGATCAAACTTGCTGTGGCCCATACTTTGGGACTAGATTATGTTGAGGAGAGAATTGATAATGAGGTAGACGAATGAGGTTCAATGTAAACTCTAAACTGTCCAATTTAGTAGTTAAATCTTTTTTTTTCTGTAAGTAAAAATTCATCCATTGAACAACGAAACAAAAAACTGGATCCATGCTAGTTCAAGGATATTTATATGTTGAAATATACTAGTTTAATGACATATTAAATACCATGATGTTATAATTTTTTATTTTGAATCAAAATAACATGCTCTGAAAAACTGGTACTGTTTCTAGCAGTTATCCTACGATTAGGTGATATTTTAATATATAAATTTTCTGTTGAAACAAGGTCTACATATAATCGTATACCTCTTGTTTCACAGTGGAAGTTGGACATTTGACATATATCCAAGCAACAAAATTACCTCCTTCCCCAAGTTGAAATTGATCTCTAAATCACAAATTTCTTCTACACAAGGAAAGCTTACCTAGATTGTTATCAAGACTGAATTGTTAAAATAGTTTCAAAGCTGTTCATTATATGCATGGTTGTTTTTTGGAGTATTTTTAAGGAAAAAATTTACTCTGGCTATTTTTTAGTTAAATACATATATGAGAAATCACATGCGGTTGGTAAACGTGTTTGGAGTTTTACGAAACATATTTCTTATTTGGAGTTTTTTCAAAATATGTTTTGAATAAAAAAAGTTCCATCTAAACTGAACCACTTTGGAGTTCGAAAATTGATAGTACTGCTTTCTTTTATGAGTACATATTATATGGGTTGACAAAATACACACACAGAGATTATATATATACATACACACATACATACACACACACATACATATACATACATACACATATATATATATATATATATAATACATACATACATATATATATATATATATATGTGTATGTATGTATGTATGTATGTATGTATGTATGTATGTATGTCTCTGTGTGTGTGTAAACCAACACATTTGGTACGCACTAAAGCAAATATATTTATTTTGTCACAAGGTAGTTGAAGGACATATAGATTGTTTGAACAAAGTGAAATACGTTAGTTGCACTTGCATGTCATCATGCCTCAGTTCCAGAGTAACCATATCAAGAGTTTCATTTATACATGAGACACAGAAAAATTGCTCCAAGAAGAAAGAAAACCAGACATGAAACATGTTCAAGGCATGTAAATAAAAAGATAGAAAGAAAGATTATTGCACTAGAAGGAGACATTCTTTGCACAGATGGGATAGTAAAAGTAAGAATGTTGCCGCAAATGGCTTTCAGGGTGTCATTTAAACATAGAACTCTTAAGGCAGAGATGCCTGATTTAATCATTATTGCAGAGACCTTTGGCATGTAACAAAATGAATTGGAAGAGAGAACCATAGCATACAGTTCATGCATTGGGATTTATTACTCCATGTTTAAGTAGCACATATATGTTCTTGAAATATAGGAAAAAAGGACTCTACTTTTTTGCTTGACCATTTACACATTTCTTTATTATTTTGTGCAATGAACTTGAATTTTCGCTCACTTTTTTGAGTGTTTAAGAACCTGTACCTTTTTCTCAGTCACACTTTCTTTCCTTTTTTTTTTTTTTACACTATGTCTTTTGAAACAGGTAGGCTTTCAAGTAATGTTGTGATGACAGGAAATATTCTTCTGAATGGAAAGAAGCGAAGACTTAACTATGGAACTGTTGTAAGTATGCTTGTTATGTTATGCTCAGGATTCACATCCACATCCACATTTCAAACATGTACAGGATTCTTTGCAACACAATGTTGGTGATGCTGATTTTCTTTGTACTTGATCAAACATAACTTATCTGCAGTGTCCTAATCCAATGTAGGGCACTAAATGATATTTTCATCAGTTAATTTTGATATTTGGAAGAGAAACATAGAATTGATGATCTCGGAACTAGAATTCTAAACATATACTTAGTAGTAATTCTTTCCAAGAAAATTACACAAAGTCATACACAAAAAGAAACAACAAAAAAAAATTTCCTATCAAGAAATGGAAGATGGTTATACCATAAATTACTACACTTCTTTTTCCTGATTAATAATTATAATCTCAAAGAAAGCCTGCAAATTTACTGTCATTCTTCTCTTAGAAGTCAAAATACATGAAAATGAGCCAAGCTGAGATGTCATGATAGTGAATGCAAAATTTTCAATGCCAGCTATGAATTGCTGATGCACATCCATATACTATATCTCTGTTATGCATAACAGATTTTTCTACGTTTCTTATATTTGAGATTACTCCCTTTATCTCCCTTTGCTCCATTTAAACTTTCCATTATTTTTCTATGTATGGCTGGTTTTTCAGGCATATGTAACACAGGAGGATGTATTGTTGGGAACCCTTACCGTTAGAGAAACTATTACTTATTCAGCACATCTCAGGCTTCCAAATACCTTCACAAAGGATGAAAAAAAGGAAATCATTGATGGAACAATAATGGAAATGGGACTTCAAGATTGTGCAGATGGGCTTATAGGAAGTTGGCATTTAAGAGGTATAAGTGGAGGGGAGAGAAAGAGACTGAGTATTGCCCTTGAGTTTCTTATACGGCCTCGGCTATTGTTTCTTGATGAACCTACAAGTGGCCTTGACAGTGCATCAGCTTTCTTTGTGGTCCAAGCTCTTAAAAATGTTGCTCGTGATGGAAGGACAGTGATATCTTCAATTCACCAGCCCAGCAGTGAAGTATTTGCACTGTTTGATGACCTGTGCTTACTATCTGGTGGAGAAATTGTTTATTTTGGAGAAGCAAAGATGGCTGTAAAGGTCTGTTCCCGTATAATCATCACAGAAGAAAATGCATTTTTTATGCAAGTTTAACTTCAGAAGATGATGAATGAAAATTTTATCATCTTTGCTTTCTGAAATTTGCTGTAGTTAAAGTCTGAATAATTCTGATCACTCCTTTTCCTGTTACTTATGCAGCCCATCTGAGTTTTGAACCTTTTATTTCCAGTTTTTTGCAGAAGCAGGGTTTCCATGTCCAAGCAGAAGAAATCCATCTGACCACTTCCTCCGGTGTATCAACTCTGACTTCGACGTTGTGACTGCTACTTTGAGAGGTTCTCAAAGACTACGTGTATGAGCAATAGTTTCTAGTCACTCTGGTTTTCCTTTGTCACTCTCAAATTCGTGTCTATTTGATCCCTCTATTTCTGGATCTGTAAGCTTAGCAAGAAAATGCGGAATTCCTCTTTCATCCAAGTTTACCAGTTGCTATTATTTCAGTATCGCATTTTATTTTGTCAATAACTTCTGATCTCCTGTTTTTGGCATTTGAAACTTCTGCCTTTAGTCCTTCATTTTGCTTCAAGTAAGTCCATGATGCTGAGAGTTTTATATGAATTTTCATGTAGAAGAGCATGACAGATGGTAGCCATTTTTATTGACTTCCCATCGTACTTTTCACATTTAGATAGATGTACAAGAGCAATAACCATTTTCAGAATGTCAGTCCACCTATTGGTCAGGATGAAGAGTACAGAATGATGTGATTCGCTACAACTTTTTCTGAATATACGCTTTATGTTTAACATACTCAGTCGTATCATTTACCAGAAGGTTCTATCATCTCCGTTTGGATGATTTTTTCTATGTTGAATAAATTGTGGTAGTTGTAGATATGTACTGTTCATATGCATCAATAGAATTTCAATGCTTCTTTAAGGGATTCTTATTTTTATAATGACTGTTGAAGTAGCAGTAAATGATTACTGAAAGGTGAAGCAATTTATATCCAAAAATCCTCTTATAGGTTATGATCTTACTACCAGACCATGGTTGAGCACCTATATCATCAGCAGAAGAAAGAATTTTGTTGGTAGAGTAATATCCAAAATTAGCAGCCATCATTAATAGCAGTTGGCTGCTAACCTTTTATTCTCTCTGTACTCCTTAAGTCTAATGCATTCCTTTGTCTTCAAACATGAGTCTGAGATCAGCCCATAAGTCCTTTCTTTGCTGGATTCTGTGTGCATGATTTATCTTCCTTGTTAGATGCTAATCCATGCTTTTTGCAAGGATTTGGAGGATACTCATTCTTAGATTGCACTCCACGTGAGGTAATAAAAGAAAAAACTGCAAAATGTGATGTTCATGTGTATAAGATTTATGCTGAATTAACCAGAACCCCACAAAATGGTTGGATACTACTGACACAGTGGTTCAGTTGAGAAATTCAGTTAACCGTTTATGGTACTTCCAATTCTAGATATGGAAAAATCAAGTTTTTAATCTTCTGTCAAGTATGCATACAAACAAGGCATTTTTTGGCTGTTGTGATGGCAGGAAACAGACAAGCTTTTGGATCCTCTCGGCAATTTAGCAACATCAGATATTAAAGCTATGCTTGTCTACAAGTACAACTCTTCTGAATATGCATCACGGACCAGGTCCAGGATTCAAGAAATCTCTGCCATTGTAAGTACATTTTAGTCAAGTGTTCCATAATTGTATTTATTTTTCTGTACATTTTTCCATGCACGATGAGTTTCACATTCAACTGGACGTTTGTAAGTCTTTAACCTTTCAGTATGTAGACAACTAGTAAAACTGACATGAATATGTCAGGAAAACCAACCATATACCTGAAAAATCATTTTCTGATTCATAGCGCAGAAAATCATTCTGTTTCTTCATGGGGTAGACAAAACTCTGAAATATTAATATACTTGAATATCCTATCAAACTTTCACTGCAATGATTCAATGCAAATAATTAACATATTTTCTGCACTGCAGCAAGGGCTTGAGACTGAGAGGATAAAAGGAAGTCAAGCAAGATGGTGGACTCAACTCTCAACGTTAACTCAGAGATCCTTTGTCAACATGTCTCGGGATGTAGGCTATTACTGGTCACGGTTAGGGATATATATAATTGTGGCTATTTGTGTGGGTACTTTATTTTATGATGTTGGCACAAGTTATACTGCAATCTTTGCTCGGGGAGCATGTGGCGGATTTGTAACAGGCTTTATGACTTTCATGTCTATTGGGGGGTTCCCATCTTTCGTAGAAGAAATGAAGGTGATTGAATCGTCTTTTCTTTGGAAAGCAAATATTAGCCCTTGAAGAGAGCTACATACAGGAAAAGTATCTGAATCTAAAGTTTTCTCTCCTCAGGTCTTCACTCGGGAAAGACTAAATGGACATTATGGAGTTGCTGTATTTGTATTATCAAATTTCCTCTCTTCCCTTCCATTCCTGGCTGCAATTTCAGTCACTACTGGGACTATAACTTTTTACATGGTGAAATCCCGGTCTGAATTTTCTCATTATGTGTACTATTGCTTAAATATCTTTGGCTGCATTGCTGTTGTAGAAAGCTGCATGATGATTGTAGCTTCACTGGTTCCTAACTTCTTAATGGGAATCATTGCTGGAGCTGGGGTTCTAGTAAGTTAACTTACTCAAAACTGTTCAACCATAGTAAATAAGTTACCTTGATTTATTTTCTGGTAAACAATCATTATCATAAATGTATATTCAGGGAATCATGATGATGACTGCTGGATTTTTCCGTTTGCTGCCCGATCTTCCCAAGGTTTTTTGGCGGTATCCAATTTCATTGATGAGCTATGGATCATGGTCACTACAGGTACTCTATGAATTAAATCTAGTATGCTGTTACCCCTGATAATGATAACATTAATGCAAAATATGCTCGGAAAACTATCAAATATGGAAAATGCGTCATTTGGAGGAATCTAGTGTCAAACAGATGCAACTATTCATGCGTTACAAGTGTTTTATTTGTTCCATGTGAGAAATCTCTCTTTGATTTAAAAAAAAAAAAAAACACACTTCTTCATTACATGTTGAGGAAGGACTAACTCAAAAACTAAGAAAGAACATTTCTGCTTGCTAGATTGCAGCAAGAGGTCCTGGGATCCAATGAGACAAAATGCGAGAGCCTAAGATTTTATAGTGCAGGAAAGCTAACCATGGATAACATTTATCTGAACCTAGCTCTTGGACATGCTGGGATGGCATAACAGATTATAGATCCAAAATTACAAACAAGTCTCCTATAACAGTGCAACTGTGACTTCAGGAGTGATGATCTTTATGAAATTATTGGCAGGAAAAAGGATATGCATGAATCTTTATTTGTCAACAAAAGGGAGAGGCTTAAATTGTTCAGTTACAATAATAATGATTGGCTTGCATAAAAGCTTGCATAGAGTGCACATGGATGATGTATAACTTCAGCAGTGATGTTACCGGACATGCATCATACAATAATGGAAGAATTCAAAACAAATGCATGCAGGTATAGTTGAGTGCATAGTAATGATGTTTTCCTGGACATAGATCAGTGATAAGCATGAGATGTGGACTTCTGTCAAACAAAAAAAAAAAAAAGGAAAAGAAGAGAAGAAATAAAGAAAAGTAAAAAACTACCTAAAGCTTTGACACTAAACTATCATTTGTTTGCAATCGACCAAGTTTTTTAGGCATTCTACCTTTTGAATAGCTAGATTGAAGCTAGTTCTTAGATTGGTGAATCTGCCAAGAGCTAGCTCACACTGTCACACATGCCCCAAAGAGTATTTACATATGGCTTCAACAGGTAATTGAGTCACACCATTATTAACTGCAACAACAGATCTTCTGGGAACCTCTCCTTTGCAATCCTTAATCACTGTGGATTGATAAATATGGGAGAAAAATAGATTAGTTGGTTTGGGATATCATTGCTGAAAATTCACAAGCTAGCTAAAGAAGCGTTAACCTGCTCTTAAATCCACAGAGTATATAATTTTGACATCTTACATTTTGTTAATCAAGATCTGACAGGTCTTTACTACTAATTGAAAAATATTATAGGTTGCCTCATGCTGATACTAGTGATACAATACCAAGGGTCCATCTGGATTCCTCTAGTACTAATTTTGGATTTCAAATGCCGCAAACAAGATGACATAAAAACTTACCTTGCAGGCATGTTGTTCTTAAGAAAGAAGTGGTTATCCACAAATTGATAATTTTGAAAAGGCAGCATAACCTTATCTCCCACAGAACATAATCATCAGAGCTCCCATGGGTTTAACAATTAGATTTCGCATGACTTGTCTTTCCCTGTTCAAGGGCATTAGACCTTCTTTTAGATTAGGGACATAAGTTTTTGAAGTAGACTCTTCCTTGATCTTGAAAATTTGGTCTCATCACTCAAAGTATAAATTTCAAGCTCACACATTCCAGGCCTACAAATGAAATATTAGGAGCTTCTCTCTATAGATAAAGTTAGTCTAGATATTTGTTATAGATACTTGGTAAAATTTATAGAAGATACTTGAGATAAGGAGTTATACATGGAAACTAGGCTAGTCCAACTGGACAGTAAATCTGAATCTTTGAAACAGTAAACCTTCTATCAAATGCCATGTGACAAATTAGATGACCATTTGAATAACGAGTGACATTAAGAAAACTTTTGCTCGCTTGAACAATTTGTTCTCTGTGAAACATATATACGTTTATTATCTACTCCGGCTGTGATCTTTTGATTTCTGCACGAGCACAGTTGAATTGACAGTAACTTGAGTGTAGAAGTTTCCAATTACTGAAGATAATTCTTGGTAGGACTATATTTGCAGTTGCAGGTGTACTACTTCAGACCCTATACGTTACAATACAGTTTATTTTCTGAGAACATCATCCTTTACGGATATAGAAGACACCTTTCCGGGACCATATATAGCGACTCATGAAATAACAAGAACATTTCAAAGTTCTCTAATGATGTATAAATGTAAATACAGGGAGGATACAAGAACGATTTGCTTGGCGTAGTGTTTGAACCCCTGTGGCCTGGTGATCCAAAACTGAAGGGCGAGGATGTCTTGAAAAACATGTTCGGGTTATCACTGGATCATTCTAAGTGGTGGGATTTATTTGCACTCTACTGTCTCTTCCTCACATACAGAGTTCTCTTCTTTGTTATCCTCAAGCTGAAGGAGAGGACTACACCATTTATCCGGTCTCTATACGCAAAGAGAACCATTCATTATCTCAAAAGGCGACCATCCTTTAGACGGAAGCCGTCGATTCCTTCCAGAAGGCATTACAATCTTCACTCACTGTCTTCTCAGGAGGGACTCAGTTCTCCAATCCCTTAGGATGATAAAGGAGAGAATACTGGAAAAATGTTACTTCCTTGCTTGTAAAGATGTAACGTTGTGTAACACTTCATCAAGAGTTATATAGGAGAAAGGGAAATGTCAGTGTTGATAAATCTATGCTTCAAGCAATCTCATTTAGTGGTATATGGCTTTGAATTGTTTGCATACAAGATAAAATTTTCATGTAATTTACTTTATTATCATATCAATTCAAATAAAGAGGTTACAGGAAAGATGTCTTCTTGCAAGAAAAAGGACTGAATTGCAAGATCTCATGCAATTTACTTTATTATCGTAATGTCAATTCAAAAAGGTCATAGCAAAGATGTCTTCTTGCAAAAATGAAAATTCGAATTGCAATACTACCATAGACATTTAGCTCCCCATCTTGATTTTTGCCCACATAGATAATATCAGTAGAATTTTGTTGTTGGTTTCTTATTCTTACAATATAAAAAGGGATTGCATTGAGCATCATGTTCTTGAAGCTTCCCAACAAATTAAGAAACAATTTCCTCCCTTGCCAGATGGTGGACTGGTTTGTAATGAAATATGAAGTGTACTATGGCGACTTAACTGTATAAATAAGATAAAAAATGCACAAATGAGTCTTGAAGAGTGTACAAAGAGACTTGTGAATTAAAACAGGAAACGCGAATCAAAATGCGGGTACGTTTTGGGTTGCGTTTTCACGACTGGCGTTGGTTTTTGGCCCGGACAACAAGTTGGTGTTGTTCTGATCCTCTTGACAATTTTGTCAAATAGAAAATGCAACAAATAAAGGGGGGTGCACCCGCGTTTTGTGATAATGTTCAGAAATTTCTAAACTTTGTTTGGCACCTTTTCATGTATAATTTCGGTTATTTTGATCCAAAGAGATGTCTAAACTTTTGTGAAAGATCAGCATGAATGTTTTTGCATTATGTGGAAACATAATTTTCCTGTAAAATAACATGTCTCTTAACAAAATTGTAGAACCAAAAAAAATTTCACAAAAAGTTATAGGAGATAAATTTGATAGAACCAAGGCATTTGGGGAAGCAACTTACACACATAAATATATGTGGGGGAAGAGGAATAATATCAATAATATATCAATAATCACACTAATAACAAGGTTTTCAAATTTTACTCTTCTCAACTGACAACAATAGTAAGATTTCCTATTTATAGAGTAGATGACTTGGTAAACAAGTTTTACAACCACAATCAAATACTAATTCCTAAACAATAAAACTACCATAACTTGACCCCATTAGAATTACCAAAAACCTAACGTGACTAAAACACTACTAAATAATAATATAGAAATTCTTAGTTTTGAATCTTGATTTAATATGCCAACATTATTAACAAACAATGGAACTAGAAACTAACTTTTCACCATTGATCATTCTTGTGAGGAAACTTGATATTTGCTATCAAGTTTTCTTCTAAATCTTATTGTATTCTAGTGGTAATTTGCCATAATCCTGTAGCAAATAGTTTATATTGTGGGGGCAAATAACACCTTAAGAATAGTGTCTTACTGTCACACCCCAAATCCGCGTCCCTAGACCGGATTTGCAACGTGGCACGCTATATCTGTGAGACCTTACTCCCACAAATACAAGGCAACATGATCATAACTTACAAAAATTCACTAAAATTTCAAACTTACAAGTGTTAGAGAAATACATACTACATTTAAACTAATACAACTGCTAAATTCTTGTTCTATACTACCATCTTAAAACATCTAACGGTCTACCTTTCTCTTATCTTCTACTCGTACCCGAACTCGATTTTGAGATCTGCAAGAAAAGTTATGAAAATGTGGGTTGAGCGACACATGCTCAGTGAGTAGTGCTTACTCCCCTATCGGATCATGTAGTTACATACATAATATATATTTACAATTCCTTTCACACAGTCCACATGTACGTAGTAGGATAAAAAGAAACATTTGGTAACTTTTCCAAAATTTACGTACATATTTATTTCAAATAGTGAGTGGCATACATTTAAACAATTTCCGTTTGACATGGCATGAAAACACATGACATGATCATTTTCACTGAACATACTTGCAAATCATAAACATATTAGTCATGTCATCATATTCTCAAAACACAGTTCTTAAACAATACATGCAACATCCTATTTCTGAGTATTCAACTTAGAGATTAACCCCTACTAGGAGGGCAACCAATGGATTTCATGACTACCAATTGGTCACATGACATGACATGGGTCAATCGACCGGACTTTATACCGAAATCCCATGACTAAGTCAATCGGTCGGACTCTATACTGAACTCTCACATGATCAGGACTATAGCCCCTACCTACCATTTCATGACCGTTCAAAACTCACTTCATATATCACATGCATTTTCTTTCACAAAAGTATGCCACTCAATTCATAAAAATTTGAATAGTAAAACATTTCAAATAGGCATACATGATCCATTTTTCATATACCAAAATAAAGCATTCACTTGTGAAAATTCATATTTAACATTTCAAAAATATAAAGGGGTAAGAACCACCTATTTCAAACCGTTGACTTGGAGCTATTATTAACTCATTCTTAACTTGTGTCAAACCTATAATCAATAGCATGTATACATTCATTAATTTACTTAACTTATTTTTCATGTAATCCACCCTACCTTAAACAATCCTAGAAAACGTGCTTATACATTCACTAAAGTGTACATGAATAGTTTCCCAAAGATAAAAGATTTCTCTTTTTGGAAAGTTTCCTAATTTAGAAAGTTTCTCATTTTTAGAAAATTTCCATATTTAGAAATTTCTATATTTTACTTTAATCAAAAGAGGTATTATTTTATGATATAGGAATAAATGTTATTTATTTGCTTACTCATTCATCTATTACATCTATTTATCTTATCTATTATTTATTTTTTTTATTTATTTGTGTGTGTATATACATATAGTTTATTCATGCTCCTATGTATTTAAATAATTACCTATTGATTTATAATAAGAACTTAACCTATTTATCCACTTAATATTTATAAGCATATCTTATTCATTTATTCACGTTTTTAACTTATTTATAAGTATTTACTTATTCGTCTATTTAGTATTTACTCATTGGTTCGTAGAATATTCATGTGTATATCTTGTTTACTCAATTACTTATTTAAGTAATTGTTATCTATTCATTATTCGTGAGTATACACTTATTTGTTCAATATTTGCTTATTGTTTCTATAATCTATTGTCATTTAAATAATTATTATAAGTTAATTAATGAATTAACTAATTACTATTAAATAATCAATCATTTAATTAATTACTATTAATTACTCATATGACTAATTACCCTTAATTAATTAAGAATTTCCCTAATTACCATTAATAGATCAATCATTAAACTAATTATTATTAATTAATCATTTGATTAATTACTCTTAATTAATTAGGAATTTAGCTAATTTTCATTAACTGTTTAAATCATTTAACTATTTATTACTAATTAATAATTTTAGCTAGTTATTATTACTTAATTAATCATTTAACCAATTAATCTTAATTAGTTAATCATTTAACTAATTATTGTAAATTAACTAATCATTTAGCTAATTATATTAGTTAATCATTTATTTAACTATGTATTATTAGTTGATCATACATTTAGCTATTTCCTATTAGCTAATTAATAAATTGATTAACTACTATTAATCAATTATTCTCCAATCCCTTATTAAAAATTAACAATTTAATTAATCCATCAATTAATTATGATTGATATTGTTAATACTAGTTTTAATTTTTTATTGGGCTATATTATTTTATTAGTGTTGGGCTGGTAAGTCTGGGCCTTTACTAAATAACCTTGGACCACATAACCTAAGTTGTAGTTTTATGATTTATGTAATTTGGGCCGAGTAGCTGGCCCAAAGTTTAAGAAAATTATTAACTCAAACAAAAACCCAATTCTGTATATTCCCAAAAACCCAATTCCTTAACCCAGCCCAATTTCATTTCAGACCAAAACCAAACTCTGACTCGTAGGGTTTTCTTGACCCGATCTGTTTCACAAACCCTACCGGTTGGATCCGACCCATTTGAAAATGGGTCATCTTCTTCCTTTCTTTTTTTTTTTTTTCCTTTCCTCCAACCGAAACCCTAATCTATTTTTTTTTCTTCTTTTCCTCCTTTCCCTATCGCTGCCGCCGCCCTCCTTATCTTTATCTTCCTTGCTTGGTTAATCATGATAATGCTCTCTCTCTCTCTCTCTCTCTCCCCCCCTCTTCCTTTTTGTTTTTTTTTTCTTGCTGGTTGCCACGACTAAGCCGTGGCCATCCCTTGCTTTGCTAGCCAAAGGCCGGCCTTTGCCGGCAACGCTAAGCACAATGGAGGGTCCGATGACCTTCCTTCAAATCAACCATGGCTGAAAGCTTCAGCCGTGAATTTTTTTTTTAAAACAACCCAGCAGTTTTTATCCATTCAACTAGGCTAGAAATACAACAACCATCTACCAAGTTCGCCTATGAATTCATCTATTAATTTAGGAAATTCCTACATACTCTCCTAAGAAATCTTGAATGAACAATATTGCAATAATCATGGCATAATTCCTTAAAATAATAATATGAAAACATGCTAAATATGGTAGTGAATCATGTAGCATAAATAAAGGAAGTAATCGTTAATTGTAAACTTACTTGATTAAAGGCGATGCAAAAGTTATCTGGTGAGTTGCCTTTGTGTCTTTAATTTGGTAAGAAATTTTCTGAAGTCTTTTGTTTGTGACATGTAGAGGAGAGAAGGAAACTACGTTGTTTGGAATGGTAAAGATGTTACGTATTTTATGTTTTGATAATAAGTAGTTATCTAGAAGTTTTTATCTGAATCTTAGTAGATTTGAGTGGCTTAACCACCCTACTCACTAGTTAGTAGTCAATTAGGATTAGGTTAGTGGGTAGTTATTAGAAGATGTAGATCCCTTTTTATTCTCTAGTAATTTAATTATTAGATAATTCTATCCTATAATAAGTGGAAATTTACGGGGTTTCACACTTACATGCTTCAAGATCACCATCTACATTTCCACTCTATTTGTGAAATTTGTGTTATACAAAATTTTTCACTTTCGTAGTGCTTGTGTACCCTTAATACTAATAGTCTTAAGGTGTTATTCTATGTTATGTGTGAGAGTTTTTGGCATTTTGGAGTCAACTACTAGGTGTTTCTCAAGATATGATCCGAAATTGTAACTGATCTCTTCTCCACATGATGATGATAGCAAGGCAAGTGAAAGAAGTGCAAAATGGATGAAGTGCTGTGTAGAGAGCCTCATGGATTATCTCTACAATTTCTACATTGCAATCAATTGCCTACAAAAATTTTGGACTACATTGGAGTTTGAGAAAATATAAAATAAGGTGCAAACAAATTTCTTGTTAAAAAAAATTGAATTTCTTATTCATTATAGTACCTGGCCTAATAGATGATTTATAAGTGTTGATAATTGAGTTTGAAGATCTCAAGTGGAGATTTTTGTGTTGTTTCATAGCAGGGGTAACTTCTAAAAAATTATTCCTACTTGACATGACTACAAAAGAAAATTATTTGTTGTTAACAATGTATACATAGTGGATCATGTTTAAGGCATCTTTGCATAAAAGAAGATTCTTGAATTTTGTTGAGAGAGAAGTGAATATTGATTCTATGATGAATAGACAAAAATACTAGTTTTAGAACAAGAAATAATAAAAATTGTTCAAGAGTGGTGTATGTGTCAAGTAAGGTTACATGACATACTTAACTTGGTTATTAATAAGTGTGTTAATTCTACTTATTTGATTAAATCTTTTTGTTCTTTGTGGTTTGGTAATTTATGATATGTGAAGACAGGTAATATTATTTTATATCAAAACATAGCCTAAGAAAAGAAGTGTTGCAAGACGTGCATTCTAAAGTGGTAATTGTTATATTGATCAATGTCTAAAATAGCATTTGTGTGCTACATTAGTCTAATTTTCAAATCATGACTTAGTATTTATATGCAGCCTTGATTTGGTTAGATGTGGTGTACTTACACTGAAAAGAAAGTTTAAATTAAACGATACTTTCTTTTATGCATGATACTTGCTTGTGTTGGTTTAATGTTTTATTTACAAACTAAATGGGGGTTGTTGGAGTAGTTGGAAATGAAACATGAAATGTACTATGGTGGCTCAGATGTACAAATAAAACAAAAAATGTACAAATGAGCCTTGAAGAGTGTGCAAAGAGACTTGTGAAATAGAATGGAAAATGCGGACCAAAACACGAGGTTACCTGCGTTTTGGGTTGCATTTTCATGACCAGTGCTAGTTTTTGGATTGGACAAGAAGCTGGTGTTGTTTTGATCATCTTGACAATTTTGTGAAGTAGAAAATGCAACCATTATTAAAATAGAAAATGAAATGAATTATATATTAAAAGAATAGAGAAAAATCAATATAAACAAAAAAGTGTGAAGAAAAATAATGACTCATAGTTTATGCAATAAAATATTTTTATAAGAGAAATAAATAAATAAATAAATATATATATATATATAAACATATCATGAAATATAAAAGTACTAGTAGTTTAAAAAGAGGAGGAAAAAATTTGATTAGAAAAAATTTTAATTTAAAAAATTAAGAAAATTAAACATACTCATAGTAAAAATACAATCAATACCGATTCAATCTGAGCTCTTGGAATTGAAAAAAAAAACTTGAAAATAGAAAATTTTAATATGTAAATTAAAGTCATGCAAATTAAGAATATTTATAGCATAGGAGAAAGGAATAATTTGAGAAGAGGAAAACCTTCATATCTAAATAAAATTAAAAAATTGGACTATTAAAAAGGGAAAAAATTTGATCACTAAATATTTAATATTTCAATAAAAATTAATGATATTGGAAATGGTCATAACATGAATACAAGGTAAAAATTTTGATGAGAGAAACATTTATCATGTAAACAAAAATCATGAAAAGTAGAAACGCTTGCAGTGTAAGAGGAAGGAAAAGAATTGAGGAATGAAAACCTTAGTATCTCAAAGGACAAAACAAAAAAAAAAGTAAAAAGAATATAGCATATAAATGAAGGAAAAAATTGATGATCAGAAAATTTAACATTTAAATAAAAATTACTCAAAGTAAAATTTAATAGCAATGGAAGGATGACAGGTTGTTAGTCAGTCAAAAATAAGTTACCTATTTCACAAAATTAGAGTACAATGGTGAATCGGATCGTCTCCTCAAAAATTGGGATGATTTATTTCTTCCTAAAGCAAATAGTAAAATAGGGATTTGAAAAATACTAAAATAAGTAATAAACAAGCATAAATTGCTTGAAACTAAATCAATGACAACTAATGCTTTAACCAAAGGATTAACATTAGGAATGGTTCATGCAACTGATCACTAATGCAAAAATAAATTCAATCACTTACTGATAAACTGGTTATAACCATCAACAAATTCTAACAACTAACTTTTCCGTTTTTTATTGGTAGTCAAAGTACGACCATTAACTACTTCTCTAACTGAAAAATAACCCTAAGTATGACTATAGAATTCAATCTCACAGTTGCATTAGACATTAGAAAAACCCAGTTTTAGTTAACAAAAATGCTAAGAAGGACAAATTCAATCATGTTAGTCACCAGTAGGATTCAAATACTCAAACAATTACGGATTCAACTATTTCGATTAGCAACAAATTATCTAGTTCAATCAAATACTAGACACCTGATGCTCAACCAAACTTAGAAATCATAAGAAATTAATCCAGAAAACACAAATACCAATGAATAAAAGAAATAATTAAAATAAATTCGAACTCACAATTTTTGAAGAATCCTTTGACTAGAAAGAAAAGTCTAGCCACTCCTCATGAAGAACCAAGAAAAAAGAAAATATCGACGCTTTTGTTCTTTAGAGAAAAGAAAAGAGAAACTACTATCTACGATATTCTCCTCCCCCCGGCGAACAAAGAACTAGAGTTGGGAATATATAGATGTTCCCACTCTAAAAGGATATCTCCTAATTTCTAAGAATTATTCTACTAAAAATAAATTATTTTTTTGATAAAGTTAAAGTTGGAATTAAAATCCAAACTAAGTATCCTAAATAAAAATAGAGCTCTCCAAAGATAAATAGGACTATTGGTCTCTTCCCAAAACTGCAGTGAATAATTGATCGATATTCTAATATTGGCCTTGTGTTCCACATTTTTAAACTCTACAATCTCTTTAAGACACACCCGTGCTTCACATCAATTAACCTTCTTAGCAACTCTTTCTAAGTTCTTTTATTCCAAATTCGTAAAACCACCAACAAAATATAAAATTTAAATACGATCAACACAATAATGAAATAATATACTAAAATAGAAGGAGAATTGACACAAAATATATAACAATAACGTACACTATCAAAAGGAAAGAAATTTGAAGTTATTGGAAGGGTAGGATTGCCAAACTTTTCAGGGGTCAAATGGAATATTCTTCTCAACGTTAAAATATAATTCACATTCGAGGTGAAAAGTGCAAGTAAGTCCCACGTTCAGGAAGCAATCTGCGTTTAACCATAATGAGGACAACCAGAATACAAGAGCTATGAGGATTGCCTCACATCAATTTGACAGCATTCATATCATAAAGCATAATTTGAAATATACATATTTAGCCTCAATCAAAATTTTCATAATTTTTATAACTTTCTTTTCCTTTTGTCTTAGTTTGCAACAAGATGTGTTCGCTACTATCAAAAGTTTGTAGACACATAAAGTGTAGGGCATACTGATATTAATTTCGAGTATACCATGTTGATAAACTTTTTAAAACTTCATTTTTTCGTTTTTGTTTTATTTTTGAAAGAAGATGTGCTTGTTAGCATCAAATGTTTGTAGACATATCGCCCTTATTTGCCTAACCTTCACAAAACCTTGCGTATAATGAAATTTCTCATAATCTGGCAAAAATACCTAATGAATACAAATGTTAAAATGCAGACAGCCGCTTATGGTTGTAAACGAATTTTACATCTTCAAATGATAGCTGCAGGCCTTGTTATTCTATTATCTCCATACCAATAGTCAGCTTCGGCATTTTATTTCAATTTGATAATCCATCCCTCCTCCATCAAACTCCAATTATTTAGCTGTTGCGCCTCCAACTTGTGCACAAAATTTTGACCCCACAGCCAATAAGAATCGAATGGATGATGTATCCAGAATGAATCAATGTATATTGTTATTTATGTGGATGACGTATAACTTGGACAACAAGCTCAATACCCAAATTTTGCTTTAGAAGAGCCTATTTGTACTACTATTTTCTGGAATTTCTATAGAAAAATGAACTATTGTTTGTATCGCTATTTTTTGAAATTTTTTGTAGAAAAATATATTGTAGAGATTTGATATTTGTGAGGTAAAAACATGATTACAAAATGTGTTCATAAAAAATATATAATTTTTTTTAAAAAAATGGCAATCCAAATAGGGTACTTTTTCAGGGCATATTCTTTATTTGTCATCTTAACATACAGTAAAATCTCTATAGATTAATACTTTGGGACCATACAAATTCTATTAATTTAAAGAGGTATTAATTAATCGATAATTTAATAATTTATTAATTTATCAAGTGTACTTACAATTCTATTTAAGGAATATAAACCAATCTATATCTATTTGATCTGTAAGTATAATTTAATTCTACTAATAACTTCAATTATGAAGTAATTGATATCATTTTTCTATTATCACGATGTTAAAAAGATTTAGGAATACTAAATGATAGATATCCATAGACAATGAATCAGATTGTATAAATGATAAGAAAGTCTTATTATAATAAACAAATACAAAGTATTTCTACATAATTCATTGTTATAGCTTCCATCTAAAATGTGGTTATAAATCAACCATGACTGAACAAATACATAAATCATCATATGAGGATAGTGGAGAGCATCCCACGTGCACTCAAATATAACATGTAATTTTAGTGAATTATTAATTTATAATATGAATGGTACCAAAGGGCTATATAAGGTTTTCTAAAAAATTATCATTTTATTATTTTATCAAAATTGTTAATTTAGCTCACTAACCCAAGTTGGGAATAGAAGAAATTACTATTTAATAGAGGTCATTAATTTATCAACTATTATTTTATGGAGGTTTTGCTATACATTACTTTGTTTGTTATATATAGTGTACAAAGGTGTCATCAGATTGTGACTATTACTTGTTCATACCCTTGTACAAATTTTAAAATTAAAAAAAGGATAAAAAAGCCCTTGTACAAATTTTACATTCTAGCCTATTAAGTTAATGAGCAATGGCTTGCTTCTTTAATTCATAAGCCTTGCCATGCGTTAAGCGATTTTCGAATTTGGAATGTTACTCTCAAAAAAAATTTTGAATTTATGAAAATTAACCAAAACATGGATGGCAATTTTCTACTGAAGCAGTCACTCGTTAATGCCTTTTTTATCTTTTTCTAAAAGATAATCATACCTTCACCCTTGAAAATTAGTTTCTTCTTGAGAGATGCTCTCCCCAAATTGAAGGTATGTTTTTGAAAAGAAACATTGCAAGTTTCGCCTGTTAACAATTTGATTGCATTTTTTGAAATTGAGAACTCCCCCCATTGTGTTGAGCCAATCCAAGAAACTTATTAGCTTCATTTTTTGTTTTGGGGTAAGTTTAAACTTATTCCAAAGTAACAAAATGTACATTACAATCACTATAATAAAGTTGATGCACAAGGTGGTATTAGTCAAATAAACAGAGCAACGTGGATAAACAAAACCTAGCTAACAATATTAAAAACCAATTCATGACAAGAGCAACTTTGAAAAAGGTAAAACAAGTTCCCACCCATAGGCCACCAGGTTACACCAAGACAACAGTGTAAATATATGTTGATTAGACAATATCGATGGAGCACCACCTACATGAGCATTAAGAAAGAAATATGACTTGGGACAAATTCCTTTTCTAATTTGAACACATCCGCCCCAAATTCGATCAGACTTGTATGAGCATATGTTGGGCTGGTCAAACCACGAATTCAGTTGGACTCGACGGTTTTTCGTGTCGGTAATTGAACCCAACATAGCTCCTAAGTTAAGTCGTTCTGCCCGATAAACTGATCGCTGAGCTCGAACTAATTTCTAATTTAATTGGATAGCATAAAGTGGGCCAAATCCATTTAGCCCACTTGTTAGACAGGCCAACCTACAAACCTGCTCGGGACCCTGTGGATCCTTATTTTTGGACCCAATTAAATGCTTTATGCCAAAGTCAAAGCCGTGGATTTCCATCTTTTTTTTGTTTTTTTTTTTATAATCTGAGATGCATTAAATTAAAAGAGAAAGAAAAGCATAAAAAAGATGTTTAGTTGCCTTGGATTTCCTTCGAAATATGCAAGAATCTTTATCACCAGTCACCAGATCAAATCTTGACTTGTTAACAAAATATCCATTTTTTTTAAAATAAGAAACAAATTTCATTAACGAATTGTTGAAAATCGTCAATACGATTTAATTGATATCACAGCAATCTGCACTAATGGTAGGATAGATATGTACTACAAATAATAATCTGCAATTTAACAAGTACAGAGATATGAAAATTTAGTAATGAAATATTCATTTAATTAATATTTATGTAATTGATGTATAAAAACTGGAAGCTCTTCACCATGTATTGTTTCAAGGGATCTAGCAATTGCTGAGAAACCCTAGTCATTGAGAAGTTCATTCTAATTCTAGATCCCCACAAGATCAAAAGTAGGGCAAGACTTTAATGCAAATTTTTGGTTACATGTATTCCCCTTGATAGGTTTGCTTCAAAATTGGGTTCAATGCAACTAACTGAAAAATTAAAGAAATAGGAACAGTCCAGTCACCCATCGGACTGCCTTTTTAATTCAGTTGATCTGTTTAATGTCTTTCGTTGAATGTTAACCCAATAACCTTCTAACCAATGCCGACCTAATAGGACATGTGAAGTTCTATAATTGTCGTCAGGACTCGACTTAGTAAGAATGTTAGTTAGTTGGCTGTGACTCTATGAGGTTTCTGGTCTCCATTCTCTTTCTTGTGAGACTTGAAGTCTCCCGTTGGACAAAAAATAAAGTTCTATAATTTAACAAATAATTTGAGTGCATATTTTGCGTCCAGTGAAGGATTCCCAACTATATTCATTAACATGTCTCACAACCTAAGTCATTTTGTTGTCTCAAACACTTACCACTTGTTTTGGGTAGGTGTCAGCCTATTGAACTTGGAATTGGTTGGTTTAGAATTACTGTTGGTTTATAAGAGTTTTAAAATAGGTTAATTGAACGTTACATCCATATTCTCCACGAAAATATATTCGGCGGTAAAAAGTGCTTGGCACCCAATTTTGGTTTACGAAACAACTTTTGGTTAATTTGTGCTACAACTTTCAAAATTTTGTTTTATAAAAAGCAAATTTCATTATTGGATCACTAGAAATCATCCAAACGATTTGATTTACATCATTGTCATAATATCAAGTTAAATATGCACTAGAAATAATAAGTTGTAATTTAACAAATACAGTAGATGTAAAAAATTATGAATAGTTCTAAAAAATATTAATTTAAAATTATCTTCTAACAAGATAAATCATTGTAACTTTCTTTTGTGAATGTTCTAATTGTCAAATTTTCTAATGAATGGTTTTAAATTCTAATAATGATAATGAGATCTGTTGAGATAAACTAAAGATCTAAAAAGAATCCAAATCTAGCAACTAGATCTAAAATAAACCAAATATAACAACCAAAAAAAAACAAAGAACAACACAAAAATCTCATTAAGAACTCGTAGGAAAATAGAAAAGTCTCACCAGAAATTCTTAAGAGAACAGAGAAATTTCATTAAGAAAATTTAGATGAGACTTTATTAGAAAAATAAGAAAAGGAAGGCCTTCTGAGAAGAATAAATAGAGATAAGTTGGAGAAAATGAGAGGTAGAGAAAGAAGTTCTTTTCTTACAACTTCAGTTTAAATAAAAATTAGGTTCAAACCTCGCAAACCATTGTCTCTATCTCTGTACTTCTCAGTTCCTCTAAAAATCTAAGTAGTGTAAACCTTGATATGTTCCTTAATCCTTATTTATGAATTTTGAGATTTACAAATCTGCCCCATTAAACTATGAACTGAATGCAATTGTGATAGGCAATCACAATTCCTCTGAATATTAAAAGAATTTTCTATGAGAAAAAAAAGTTAGAAATATTCACTGAGCGTACCAATGGAGATGCAAAAATTGCTATAAAATGTTTAGAAAACTCTTGCTCCTGGATTATAAAATTGAACATAGAAATTTATGCACCTAAAATTTAGTACTACATTAAAATCTTTAGGTACTCCTCATATATTCTCTTTTTCACCAAAGTTTACAAATGCAACATTGGGTTAGATCGATGTTATCAGTTTCAACGCCCTATATTAATATAAATATGCAAGCTATATCTTATCAATGAAAAGTTTTACCGCACTAATATAATTTGGAAATTCATGTCAAATTTGAACCTCTATGAAGGAAGAACTCAATTACAGACACTTAAGCGAAGAATTATGTATGGTTACTCGACCAATCAATGGAAACAAAACACTAACTACAATTTAGTTTAACTAAAAATTCATTAAAATCTATAATAAAATAAGCAAACAAATCAATAAAATGCAAGAACAAGGTGTAGACACCAAATTTTGACTATTTCAATTGTTTTCTTATGTTTTTATCTATTAATGTTTAGTTATTTATTTTTTGAATATTCTAACGCATTTTTCTTATTTTGTAGGTTTTCTAAAATAAAAAAGAAGTCAAAAGCATGGACTAGTTCTGAGGATCAGATCCAGCGTAACTAGTCGCGTAACGATCAGTGAAAAAAAAAAACGTTTTTCCTTTCCTTCCTCATTTCAAGCTGTATTTTTTGTGTCTTTGGCATCAAGTAATCGTTTTAGTTAATACAAATCACTTGATCCTTAAGACCTAAATGGCATCAATGATCAAGATTAACCAAGAAAACCCTCAAAGTATCTAAACCCTTGGTTGTAGGTTTGATGCCTATAAATCCATGTTAGGGTTTTGAAAGGGAGAAGGGAGAGAGAGAAGAGGGAGGCGAGGAGAGAAAGAAAAGAAGAAAAAGAGAGGAAAAGAGGAAAAAAAAAGAAAAGGATTCTAGGGTTTTGCTTTGGGAAGAGAGGAAACCATCTTCAAATCGGAACTTCCCTTTTGTTTGAGATCAAGAGCTCGGGTGATTCTCTTTCTCATCCTATTTTTTTGAGCGTGAATCTTACTGAAAATGTGACCTTTTGGTGGAACCAAGGTCTTGACTATGTTTTGATGTTTATAATAGTTGATGATGTTTATTTGTTGTTATATGAGTATGTTACGTTTAGATAGCCTCGGTAAGGTTAATAGATTTGTTTTACGTTTAAAATCAGGCGTTTGATGCTTGTGATGATTTGGGTTTTCTGAAAATTTGGAAAAATGTTCTTCCGTTTGAAGATGTGAAGAAAGCAGACCACTTAGCGGATTAATCCAGCAAGCGCGTTTCCTCTTGAATGTTGAAGATGTGAAGAAAGCGGAGTCCTTGCGCTGCTTGGTTAAGCGTTCGTTTAGAATATTTGAAGATGTCCGATCTTCTCCAGCGTTCTAAGCAGTTCTCCCTTCCTTTTGTCTATTTGATGATGTTGATGCAGATTTGGCCTTGGTTTTAGTTTGTTTTGACATGATCCCGAATGATGATGTTTAATGCTTTAAATAGATCCCCTTTCCTCCGAAGATTTTGTTTTGTGTTATTGTGAAAAGCGGAAGCAATCTTCTGATATTTTGAAGATGGGAAGAGCGGATCGTTCTACGCGTAGTCGCGTTTCCGTCCGTTCCCTCTGAATTTTACATTTTGCATGTAGCGTAGGGTGGATGAGGCGGTGTGATTGTTGGCAGACCTATTCATATCCCAATCAAGTGGTGCTAGCTATAGTAGATGAGAGGCGAGAGGTTAGTCAATGCAAATGCTAGGGCAAATGGCAATTCAAGAGTTAGAGACTAGGGTGCTTTCGAGGAGCAACAACGAATCGAAACTTTACGTGAACAATTACAAGAGGCCAATAATGCGTTTGGCTCGGATAGCCTGACCACTACGGAGAGAGGTGGAGAAGATCGTGGCCTTGAGGATCCTAGCATAGGAAATGAAGTCGAGCGATGTTAGAGAACGAGAATCTCTTGGGTCTAATTAATCCAGGTACGTGTGGTTTTGACCTTTTGTAAAAAGAATGATAGGATGGGGATGTAGAATGTTCTACTTTGGGGGCAGTGTATTTTGTTGATGACATGTTTACTTTTGTCTACTACTTTTGACTTGGTATGTACTCAAATTAATTGTGACTTGTGTTTTAGTTTAACGAGTTCAGTTTGTGCTAACGTGAGACATGCCGAGTGTGGTGTATTGTGAAATGTGCTATGTGAAAATGTGTTTGTTTCACTTGCTTTAAGAGTTGTTACTTGCGTGTGTGTGAAGTTAATTATGGTTTAGTATTGTTGATATACATATGCATATAGATTAGCTATGAACATGGAAAGCGAGAGGGAACAGCAGAGGCGATGCGTGGGCGTGGGCGTGGCCTTAGACAACCCAGGATCTAGGGGATGATCCGCGAATCGATCGGGAAATAATCGTGAACCAAGAGCCGATGCTAATGATCGGGTAGCCTGACATCCAGCGTATGGACTGATTTGTTAGCACAAATGGCTGGTCAAAACCAGAAAGCAACAAAGGAAACCCAATGAATCAAGTAGAAGGAGAAGACAAAGCACTAGAGATTTCAAAAATTTTTCCCCTAAGTTCTTTGGAGGTCCGACCAGATATAGCCGAAAATTGGTTTGGAAAATATAAGGAACATATTTGATGCTTTGAATTATTCAGAAGAAAGACAAGTAACTTTGCGGTGTTCCAATTTGAAGGAGGCTAGAGCATGGTGGAATGTTATCGAAACAAGTGGGAAGGGAACAAACTCAGAGAACTTGGATGAATTTTGTACAAAATTTAATGAAAAGTTCAACTTCCACCACTGGTCCAAGAAAGAGAGAAGATGATTTTATAAAACTTTAAAGGAACCCTAAGTGTGGCTGAATATGAAACTCAATTCACGAAGTTATCTAGATTTGCCCCAAGGGTACCTGAGCCGAAAGAGAATAAGACGGTTTATTGGGGACTTTAGAATTAAGATGCTCTGCAGCTCAAGTTGAGACATTTAGATGCAGAAAGCCCAAAGAGTGAGATAACAAAATCTCAGTGAAAGCCTTTCAAACCGAGAGAGATATACCTAGTGGTGGTTCCTTGAGACTTCTAGAGGCCGTACCACCACCAAAGTTGGAAGAGGCGGGTGGAATAAGACTACCTCCTTATCCTTCTCATAAGATGGAGCAGCAGAGGGGCTACATCACGGGGAACCTCAAACAAGAAGGGGTCCAGGGGAAACACCACTTGGGAAGTCGAACCCACGGTTGTCCAACCAACTTGTGGATCTGGGAAAAATAATCCCTGGGGACAGTTGGGTGAAAAGGCGAAAATGTTTGCGTTAGGGAGTGCCGATACCATCAAGTTACCCCAAGGAAACAAGCAGAGAAAGTAATTCGCAAGGAAATGTAACTACTTCTCAACAAGTTCTTGAAGGAGGAAACCGATCACCGTGAGAACCTATAACCTTGGCCAGATTTCAAGGTCGGAGGGGTGGTAAGGTATGAATTTGAGGACAAAATTCTTTTAAGGAGGGAGATTGTGAGGGCCGATTTTTTATTTCTGGAGAATATTAAGTAATGTTAATTATAGTTATTTTGGTTTGCCAAGGTGTTTATATGGTTTGTTTTGCTTTTAAAGTGTTTGGTTTTGACTCGCTTGTTTTACAAAGTTTGAAAACCTAATTTGGTTAAAACCTAGTTTTTTGAAAACCCTAAATTGGGAGAAACCCTAATATATATGTAAAACCCTAGTTTTGAAAATACATTTAAGTTTTACGTTTAATGACAAGTTTGTTATTTCTTGATTTTACGATGCGTAAATGCATGATTAGGAAGTGGATTAAGATTCCTAGGTGATTAGTGGCCTTAGTAGGTGTAATTAAGTTTTGATAGACTAAGTTGAATTGAACACTTACGGACTAATTTGATAGGAAAAGAAACTATGTGGGTAAGGTGGAAATAAACCTAAGTTGTTAGGTTAATTTGGCATGATAATTTTGACCAATTGTTGACTAGGCAAAAATATCTAAATGAAGTTATCTTTGCCAATTGATAGCATGAAAGAGCCGGCAAAGCAAGGAAAAAGAAAAGAAGGAAACCGTGAGAAAAGGGAAGAAAAAGAAGAAAAAAAAAAAAAAAAGAAGAAAAACTTGGAGTTTTTTGCAAGTTTCAACCATTCAATCTTGATTGGAAGCTAGGAGAGGTGATTGAATCTTGAGAGTTTGAGGTTTTCATCAAAGTTCATCTTCTTGAAGGTATCAAAGCTGGAATTTTCTTTAAGTTGCTGGAATTTGATCTAAATTGATGAAGTGTTGGATTTTGTTGTTGTTTTAGCTTGATTCATGATCATTTTAGCTTCTAAGATGATTCCATGGATTGGTTTGGTTAATTTTGATGTATTTATACCTAGCCATGAATTTGAGTTAGGGTTGAATTTCTGCCCATTTTCTATCCAATTTGCTTGATATTTTCGAAAATGATGAGGACAGAATTAGCCTTAGAGTAAACATGAAAGTTGTGGAAAATTGGTGAGGATTCTACCTGTAAATTTTCAGGTGAATCGACACTGTAGCTTTGAAATGACTAGAATACCCCTGATGTCCTGTTTCTAGCAGAAATGGTTTTGCTACTGTAATGGGTCATTTGACCAGGAAGATGAATGTTTTGCTTTTGATGTCTTCTTAAGAATTGTATCCTTGTATGTTAGCTTTCTAACGGCTTTGGAATTTCTGGATTGGGACTTGTGGCATAAGTTATGATTGTTTGGGTGTAGCCTGTCGGCAATTTCGGTGCGAAATTTCTGAAACTGTTTCTGCGTTTTTGACCTAGATGGAGTAAATCTGGGTTGAAGTTGTCTTCGTGAAAGTTGTAGCTTGTTCTCTTAGCTTGAAGCGGCACCTGCATTCTAATCCGATACTTGCAGCCTGAGTTATGAGCATTGGGCATTGGGGTGTCAAAACTGTCTTCTTCACCTTTGGTGTGTGTTTTCCGTTTTCGTTTTGTTTTCATCCGTTTTGGGTCTAACGCCCATGCATGTGCTCTGTTGCTATTTTAAGTGTTTATAAGTATTTTCAAGAGTTTTAGTTCTTTGAGATGCTGCGTCCGCGTCATTTCACATGTTGCAAATGGATTTTCTAACTTCGGTGATTACGTGGACATCGAAGGCGTGTGTGATCTCTTAAATTTTCCTCGCTTGTTCTCAATGTTGGTGAGTGTTCCTTGCATGTTTGTGATTAAATTGCTCGTTGGCGATGTTTAAATGCTTTTAATAATTATGTGAAGGCGGTGTGTCTTTATCACCACCTACTTTGTATTCTTGTTCAAGCTGTGCTTTTCCATTGTTTGTATATTACTATGCGCATGATGTAGGCCATGTGTACTTTACCACATGGGCTGAATAATTCCCCGTTATGCGACCTATTCGAGCCGAAGCGGTTCGATTGGTGGGTTGGTGCCACGCGGTTTGGTATACTCGAGTATTACCACTAGGGTTATAAGGAGGAGTAGGGGTTGAGTATTGAACAAGGCAGCTGCAATTGCTTCCGAGTGGAACCTGTATCCTTTCCTTTGGGTAATTTCCATTTATGTGTTTATACATTTTATGCTTCTAAACTGAATTATATTAACCTCTTGAGTGCTTACGATATATTTTTTGCTCCAGCATTCTTGTGTGATGTATGATATTAGGATGCTCACTGGGCTTTAGCTCATCCCTTTCAACTTTGTTTTCCTTAAGTTTGAGGTGAGAGCTTAAGGGTTACACTAGGTCGGTTGGTTTGGAGACCCTAACCTTGTATTTTGATGTAGCCCTTGTATTTTGAATTGTACTAATGGAATGTTGGATGGATGGATAAACTTTGTATCTGATTATAGTTGGGATGTTTGTGGTTAGTTAAAATTTGGGGTTTACATATTACGATTGATTTGAGATATCGATGTATTTTGTTATTTGCATTTGAACTAAGGATCGTAGTAGGAGGCGACTATTGTGTGATACCTATAGGGTTAAACCTAGGGAGAGGTAGAGGCACATGCAGTTGGTATAAACTTTAGGTTTGAGATCTCATGTAGTGTACCTAGGCTTAACGCGTTTAGGGTGCGGACTGTGGGATTAGGTTAGCTGTTAAATGATATGATTTACGGTAATAGTTTACCTAGAACACTAATTCTGAAATGTTGGAATGGAAGGAAATGAACACGAGGCTTTTGGAGGCGACTGTCTGTTATGTTTTAGGACTGGCGAGCCATTTAACAATTTGTTGGGGCGTAGGATGGATGGCGGTGTGATTGTTGGCGGACCTATTCATATCCCAATCAAGTGGTGCTAGCTATAGTAGATGAGAGCAGAGGTTAGTCAATGCAAATGCTAGGGCAAATGGCGAATTCAAGAGTTAGAGACTAGGGAATTTGCTCGAGGCAACAACGAATCAAACCTTACGTGAACAATTACAAGAGGCCAATAATCGTTTGGCTCAGGATGCTTCCTACGGGAGAGGGTGGAGAAGATCGTGGCCTTGAGGATCTAGCATGGAAATGAAATTCGACGATGTTAGAGAGCGAGAATCTTGGGTCTAATTAATCAGTCAGTATTGGTTTTGACCTTTTGTAAAGAATGATAGGATGGGGATGTAGAATGTTCTACTTTGGGGAGCAGTGTATTTTGTTGATGACTGTTTACTTTTGTCTACTACTTTTGACTTGGTATGTACTCAAATTATTGTGACTTGTGTTTTAGTTTAACGAGTTCTAGTTTTACTAACGTGAGACATGGCCCGAGTGTGGCTTGTATTGTGAAATGTGCTATGTGAAAATGTGTTTGTTTCCACTTGCTTTAAAGTTGTTACTTGTGTGTGTGTAAGTTAATTATGGTTTAGTATGGTTGATATACATATGCATATAGATTAGCTATGAACATGGAACGAGAGGGCAGCGACGAGCCGTGGGCGTGGGCGTATGGAGACAACCAGGATCTAGGGGATGATCCGAATCGGCGGGAAATAATCGTAGAAAGAGCGATGCTAATGATCGGTATACCATCCACATTATAGTGATTTGTTAGCACAAATGGCTGGTCAAAACCTTGGAAATCAACAAAGGAAACCACGTGAATCAAGTAGAAGGAGAAGACAAGGCACTAGAGAGATTTCAAAAATTTTCTCCCCTAAGTTCTTTGGAGGTCCGACCAGATATAGCAGAAAGTGGTTGGAAAATATAAGGAACATATTTGATGCTTTGAATTATTCAGAAGAAAGACAAGTAACTGCGGTGTTCCAATTTGGAAGGGGCCGGCTAGAGCATGGTGGAATGTTATCGAAACAAAGTGGAAAGGGAACAAACTCGAGAACTTGGATGAATTTTGTACAAGAATTTAATGAAAAGTTCAACTTCCACTGGTCCAAGAAAGAGAAGATGATTTTATAAAACTTAGCCAAGGAACCCTAAGTGTGGCTGAATATGAAACTCAATTCAAGTTATCTAGATTTGCTGAGCCGGTACTTACAGGCGAAAGAGAATAAGGCGGTTTATTAGGGGACTTAACTTAGAAATTCAAGATGCTCTCAGCAGCTCAAGTTGAGACTGGATGATGCTTGAGAAAGCCAAGAGTCGGATAACAAAATCTCAAGTGAGCCTTTCAAACCGAAAGAGAGATATACCTAGTGGTAGTTCCCTTGAGACTTCTAGAGCACCACCAAAAGTTGGAAGGAGGCGGTGGAATAAGACTACCTCCTTATCCTTCTCATAAGATGGAGCAACAGGAAGGGCTACATCAAGGAACTCAAACAAGAAGGGCCGATCCACAGGGAAACACCTTGGGAAGTCAGCCACGGTTGTCCAACCAACTTGTGGATCTTGTGGGAAAACAATCACCGAGGACAAGCTGGGTGAAAGGCTGAAAATGTTTGTGGGAGTGCCGACCATCAAGTTAGCTTGAGGAAACAGGAGAAAGTAATTCTCGCCAAGGAAATGTAACTACTTCTCAACAAGTTACAAGGAGGAAACCGATCCGAGCCGGCGAGAACCTATAACCTTCTTGGCTGCAGATTTCAAGATCGACTGAGGTGGTAGAAGGTATGAATTTGAGGACAAATTCTTTTAAGGAGGAGATTGTGAGGCCCGATTTTTTAATTTCTGGAAAATATTAAAGTAATGTTAATTATAGTTATTTTGGTTTGCCAAGGTGTTTATATGGTTTGTTTTGCTTTTAAAAGTGTTTGGTTTTGACTCGCTTGTTTTACAAAGTTTGAAAACCCTAATTTGGTTAAAACCCTAGTTTTTTTCGAAAACCCTAAATTGGGAGGAAACCCTAATATGTATATGTAAAACCCTAGTTTTGAAAATACATTTAAGTTTTACGTTTAATGACAAGTTTGTTATTTCTTGATTTTACGTGTAAATGCATGATTAGAAGTGAGATTAAGATTCCTAGGTGATTAGTGGCCTTAGTAGGTGTAATTAAGTTTTGATAGACTAAGTTGAATTGAACACTTACGGACTAATTTGATAGGAAAAGAAACTATGTGGGTAAGGTGGAAATAAACCTAAGTTGTTAGGTTAATTTGGCATGATAATTTTGACCAATTGTTGACTAGGCAAAAATATCTAAATGAAGTTATCTTTAGCCAATTGATAGCATGAAAGAGCCGCCAAAGCAAGGAAAAAGAAAAGGAAAACCGTGAGAAAAGGAAGAAGAAAAGAAGAAAAAAAAAAAGAAGAAAAACTTGGGTTTTTGCAAGTTTCAACCATTCAATCTTGATTGGAAGCTAGGAGGAGGTGATTGAATCTTGAGAGTTTGAGGTTTTCATCAAAGTTCATCTTCTTGAAGGTATCAAAGCTGGAATTTTCTTTAAGTTGCTGGAATTTGATCTAAATTGATGAAGTGTTGGATTTTGTTGTTGTTTTAGCTTGATTCATGATCATTTTTAGCTTCTAAGATGATTCCATGGATTGGTTTGGTTAATTTTGATGTATTTATGCCTAGCCATGAATTTGAGTTAGGGTTGAATTTCTGCCCATTTTTCTATCCGAATTTGCTTGATATTTTCGAAAATGATGAGGACAGAATTAGCCTTAGAGTAAAGCATGAAAGTTGTGGACAATTGGTGAGGATTCTACCTGTAAATTTTCAGGTGAATCAGACACTGTAATGAAATGACTAGAATACCCCTGATGTCCTGTTTCTAGCAGAAATGGTTTTTTGCTACTGTAATGGGTCATTTTGACCGGGAAGATGAATGTTTTTGCTTTTGATGTCTTCTTAAGAATTGTATCCTTGTATGTTAGCTTTCTAACGGCTTTGGAATTTCTGGATTCGGACTTGTGAGCGCCAAGTTATGATTGTTTGGGTGTAGCCTGTCGGCAATTCTGACGGCAAAATTTCTGAAACTGTTTCTGCGTTTTTGACCTAGATGGAGTAAATCTGGGTTGAAGTTGTCTTCATGAAAGTTGTAGCTTTTCTCTTAAGCAGAAGCGGCACCTCGTGCATTCTAATCCGATACTGTAGCCTGAGTTATGAGCATTGGTGGGTGTCAAAACTGTCTTCACCTTTGGTGTGTGTTTTCCGTTTTCGTTTCGTTTTCATCCGTTTTGGGTCTAACGCCCATGCATGTGCTCCTGTTGCTATTTTAAGTGTTTATAAGTATTTTCAAGAGTTTTAGTTCTTTGAGTACGTGCACGTCACGTCATTTCACATGTTGCAAATGGATTTTCTTAACTCAGGTGATTCTGTGGACATCGAAGAGCGTGTGTGATCTCTTAAATTTTCCTCGCTTGTTCTCAACTGTTGGTGAGTGTTCCTTACATGTTTGTGATTAAATTGCTGTTCGTGTTTAAATGCTTTAATAATTATGTGAAGGCGAGTGTGTGCTTTATCACCTCGCTATGTTCATGTGCTTTTCCATTGTTTGTATATTATGCATGATGTATGTGTACTTTACCACTGAATAAGACCTCTTGTTATCGACCTATTCGAGCAGACGGACTCGGTCTGGGTTGGTACTTAGGGCCACGGTTTGGTATACCAGTATTACCACTAGGAGTTATAAGGAGTAGGGGGTTGAGTATTGAACAAGACGGGCGCAAGCCTTTGGAACCTGTATCCTTTCTTTGGGTAATTCCGGTTTATGTGTTTATACATTTTATGCTTCTAAACTGAATTATATTAACCTCTGAGTGCTTACGATATATTTTTGCTCCAATTCTTGTGTGATTTGTATGATATTAGGATTGCTCATTTGGGCTTTTAGCTCATCCCTTTCAACTTTGTTTTCCTTAGCGAGGATTTGGAGGTGAGCTTCAAGGGTTACACTAGGTCGGTTGGTTTGGAGACCTAACCTTGTATTTGATGTAGCCCTTGTATTTTGAATTGTACTAATGGAATGTTGGATGGATGGATAAACTTTTGTATCGTGATTATAGTTGGGATGTTTGTGGTTAGTTAAGGAAATTTTGGGGTTTACTTATTCTGATTTGAGGATATCGATGTATTTTGTTATTTGCATTTGAACTAAGGATGGTAGTGAGTCCCAGTGAGAGTTAGGCTGACTTTAGGGTTACCTAGGGGAGAGGTGGCTGTCACATTGTATACTTGGATTCAATGTGAGGGGTTACTCATAAAGGAGGAGCTTGTTGAGTTTATGAGTGAGGAAAAGTGTCCCACATTGGTTCGAAAATTGAAGAAAAAGCGGTTCATATGCAAGTAAGAGTTTAAGATCTAACAGTTTAAACTTTTAAATCAGAATTGGGTTCCGGACTGGGTTTTCTCGAGATGTTTCTCCCCAACGAGAATGTTCAACGGAAAAGGATGTAAGCTTTTAATACACCTAAGCAAGACTTCCCCTAAAAAATAATAATAATAATAATAGCAAAGAAAGACAAAATTGGAAGCATAATCAGTCCTATACAATGTAGTGTGCTAGTAGTATGTTTTTCAAGTTAAATAGAAAAGAATATATGTCAAGTGCCTAACACTACGCAGTGAATTGATAAAATCATTCATTTATATTCTCTCTACCTCTCATCTTCCCCAACTTTTCTCTACTTCTTCCTCTCTTCTCAAAGGCCTTCTTTCTAGATATCATGGTTTCCCTCCCATGAATTTCATATAAAATCTCTCTTTAGTTTTCTTAGTGAGGGTTTTCTATTTTTCCTCAAAGTTCTTAGTGATAATTTTCTATTATTCTAAGAGTTCCTATGGAGATTTTTGTATTATTTTTTATTAGTTTATTATTAAATCTGAATTTATTTCAGATTTGAATTTCAGATCTAAAATTTTTTCAGATATTGGATCTATTTTAATAGATCTCATCATTATTATTGGAGTTTACAGCCATTAATTAGCAGATCTAGTGATTACAACATGTACAAAAGGGAGTTGCAGCGACTTATCTTGTTAAAAAATATTTTAGAATTTCTTGTATTTTTCCAATCTATTTATAAATTTTCAAATTTATTGTATCTGTTAAATTACAGATTTGTAATTCCTAATTTATGTTTAATCTGACATTAGGACAGTGATGTAAATCAAATTGTGTTGAATAATTTTCAAAAATCTATGAGTGAAACTTGCTTTCAATCAAAGAAAATTATTGAAAAAAAAAATCGTACTACAAGGTATACACATGCTTATGTATAAGATAAGATATGCCTATCGATTTGAGGTTCTTATAAAGGGCAATTAGAAAAATAATACAATGTAGGACCTAACTTCATTTTAGAATCTCTAACTTTTAGAGTCTCAACTTTAACCACTAAACTAAGATCTCCTCGATACCTTTCCTGCTTCTTAACTTCCACACCGCCCTGCTGGAAAAACCTTCATTTGAGAAAACGTTAACTCGGGTTACAACAAAATTAATTTCAACAGCAAAGCTCTGAGCATTTGCTAGCTGTTACCTAACTACTTTAACAAATGAACCGGGGAAAACCAAAGACAATGGTATAATATCTATTGAAAAATTAAGTATCCAATTGCAAGAGGGACCTTCTCTAAGAATTCGATATACGTAAAAAGCAATTGGCAATCTTAAAACAACTAGTTATTGAATATTTTTAGAAAGCAAAGATATTAAGGGAGATTACGAAACGATAGTCCTCTTAATTGCAGAATTCGACATTTACCAAAAAGTGTTTATCTTATCTTTCCTAATACCGTACTTCGAGCATACATACAGTTTGGCATTTCACGGCACTCGCCTCGTTTGGTATGATAGAAAGACTTAGAATGGAAAGGCCTTTCCAGTCAGAATTCTTTTCCTGCCAGAATGGACAGGAAATAATTTATCATTCCAGTGTTTGGCAACCAAGTCAGAATGGAATGTTAATTTCTTTTCACATGTTTGGTATAATCATATTGAGAAGTCAGAATGAATTGAAGAAATTACTATATTGACTTAATTGCCCCTATATATAACATTCTATACACATTTTGATTTACAGACAAATGAATTATTAATTAATAAATAACTTTTTAATAGCATAAAATCACAATAACTTATTAAATGAGAACATAACTTTTTAATAGCATATAATTACAATAGGTGAATACTAACTGTAATGCAATTGCCATAGGTGAATACCAATTGTAACTAAATTAAAATTTTAAATTACATGTATGTTGAATCCCGTGTATTTTTTATACATGTTAAATCTGTCATTCATGCATGTTAAATTCTTTACCCTTGATTTGCTTCTAAATGGTTTTAAGAACTATTTGTGTAACAGCCCCACCTCCCCCTAAGGCTAACCAGAGGGGTTAGCTGGTCTGCCAGAGACTCAAACATTTAAATCATTTCTAACTTAAAGCGCAAATCTTCTCCAATTAATAAAACATTAATACTAAAAGAGAATAACATTTAAACTTAAAATTTACAATCATCCAAGTCACATGGTTACAATCCTCGAGCCAAAGCTCATACATTTCCATAATCTTAAAATACTAAACATCATAAAATATATACAGTGTCTTGACTTAAAACCAAATATCCAAAGATCAAGACGTTAGCCTTAACTTCATCGGATTCTCTTCACCTATTAAGGAAAATAAAGGGCGGGGTGAGCTAAAAAGCTCGTGAGTTTTCAAAATTCATGCAGACAATTAAAGTGGTAAAATTGCAGAGTAAATAATTAAAACACATAAATAAATACAAGTAACACGGTGAGGATCTGAGGGGCTTTCGGGAGCCAATTTCTACTTTTCACGAGCAATTATCGAATTCGACTCCGTCGACTTTCAAATAAGTATACAACTCTTCACGCCAACTCAACCACCTTACTCCCCTACCTTGCGCCACAAACTCAATAATATACAGTAAACAGGAATTACTCAAGGCACACGGCCAAGAGTAAGTACATTTCATGTTTTTCATTTCCCCGAGTTCAATACATGCAAAAATCAAGTTTCCGACTCTACAAAAGGGAGCAATAAAGTATACTCTCCTTTGAGTGAGCGGTCCATTAAATTCTTAGTTTCACATTCCAAGCAATTAACAAGTCAAGAAGCACGTATATACATCAAGCAGTTCAATGAAAGCGTTTAACATGCATTGAAAACTCACCGACAAAGTAGGTCTCGAGTTGAGTTTGGATCACTTTCGTAAAATCAGCACTTTGACCTAAAATGATTAAAAGAGATCAAAAATGAGTTTTCTTACTCGATGGCGAAGTTTAAAGCGAAAAGTCGAAAGTTCGACAATTTTCCTAGTTGAGCTGAAAACTTTGAAAAATCATAACTCAAGTTTTACAAGTCAGAATTCTGCTCATTTGATACCGTTGGAAACCTATTTAAAATATATAAAACTTTTCAGAAGACATCAAATTAAAATTATGGACGAAATTCACCCAGATTTCCGTTGAACATTCAGCTACAGTAAGTCGACAGTGTCCGTCAGGCTGGTTATCCAGCACATTTTGAAAATCCACCAAAAATTACAGAAAATTAATTAACCTCTGAAATTCATACACAATATATTCCTACATAAGAAGTTTCAACAGCCACTGACGGAACTCAATTCCGACATCCGAGCATGAAATGACAACAGTGCAAACAGAGGCCACTCAAAATTCTGCAGTTCTGGGATTTCGAAAATACAGGGCAGCTTTCAAGTGGTTATTTGAGTGACGAATTCAAGTCCAAAAATTGTCAAATTTGGCACACTAACACTTCCATATACCAACTAGATTCACACCAAATTTCAACTTAAAATACCACCGGGAAGGCAGTTTTCTATGTGCCTCAATTTCGTCCAACTCATGCATTCAAATCTGGAAAATTTTCTCCCTCACTTGTTCATCTAGTTCATGCCTCAATTCACTTCGATTTGCCTAATTTTCAGAAACTAAGCTAGTATTGAACTTCCTAAGCCTATTGATGATCAAAATGGTCACATCTTTTGGCAAGAATATCACAAAATAAAGCCTCAAAATTCGGACAGCACTACCTGTAATTTCCAGCTTTCACATTGCAACTTATTCAACCACATAACATCAACTCTTGAAGAACTCTTTGTGGGACAAAATAGCAGCTTAACATTCATCACTTAAACATCAATTCAGCCTCTTAACTAGCCAAAATGCATCCACAAAATCGAGGGAAAAATCAGAAATTCAACCCCCAAATTTCCTCCTTAACCGGTTTTCCCCTTTGGTTTTCATCAAACTTTAACCATCAACAACATACATAATGCACTTAAACAACATCATTTAACCATCCAACAATCAATTTTACAACTTTGGTGGGAATTCAAGAGCCCACCGTTTCATGCTCATAATCATCAACTTCCACAAATCAACTTCATCATCAAAACTTTAAACACAAGAGTCAAGGTTTCTAAAACCCTTCAACAACCCAACCTAACAACATGCTTATCAATTGAAATGGATGGAGAAAAATTCAAGTTTTCTAGTGTTACCTCTTGCAAGAAGTGAGTGGAAGTTCTTCAAGAAAATGCCAAACAAAGCTTCCAAAGCTCCTAGTCCAAGTCTTCCACCAAGCTCAAGCTTAATCCAAGAGGGTTGATGTTTTTGTTGGTGATTTTAGCAAGAAATGGAGGAGAAAAACGATGGAAAATGGAGAGAAGAAGAGAAGAGAAAATCGGGTGAAATGGGAGAGAAATGAACCGGTTTTGAGCTTTCTTTTTTTTTTTAAATAGGGAAGAAAGGAAGACAAGACACAAGTCTTGTCTTATATGAGGTTTGACTTTGTTAAGCCATTCTTATCTATTTGGAGGAAAATTAAGGGCTTAATTGTGCTTGAAATTAAGGCTAATTTTCGGCTAGGAGGGGGAAGGAAGGATAGGAAAATTTTCGTAGGAGCTAGGAAAAATCGGTTGGAAGAAATAATTAGTTGAAATTCTAAGCTTAGCGAGGTTAATCCAAACCCTAATTAAAAATTTCAAAACCCTAATTAATCACCTTCAATGTCCCAAATCCAGTCATTTAATCACCCTTCCAACTTATCCATGATCATCCCTACTTATCTCCACTAGTTTACTCTC
Organism: Gardenia jasminoides; assembly: GCA_013103745.1. NCBI lineage: Eukaryota > Viridiplantae > Streptophyta > Magnoliopsida > Gentianales > Rubiaceae > Gardenia > Gardenia jasminoides. The sequence goes on along the minus strand of CM023099.1, from coordinate 25,571,817 downwards.
AGTCCGAATTTACCTCCAAAGACGTACCATTGACATTTTTCCACTAATAAATGCTAGCGTAAACGTAATTACAGGTAAATAGAGTTAAAATCAAATGAGGCATTATAAACGAGGATAAAATCAAATATCACAAGATAATTAAATATTTAATTATATGAATAAATATATTTTTGAATTTTTTTTTTGAAATTAAAATTAATTAAAAATATATTTTTTTTTTCCAAAATTCGAGGCCGTTACAATTTGTAAATAGAAAAATATAATTGTGCCTTAGCCGATAATCTAGTGGGTTTACTCTTTTCTTTTTTTTATTTTTTAACTTCATATGAATATATGTTGGCATGTTATTGTTTACTTAAATTAACAAATGTTATCATATAATCCAATATTGTGAATAAAAATATATTTAAAATATTAACTAAATATTTTATTTCAAAGTAAAAAGAAAGAAAAGTCATTAAATAGAATTAAAATTATTCCTAAGTAAAAAAGTAATAGACTTATTAACTAAACTCATAAAATAGTCCTAATATTTGACAAAGTAAATAACAAATTAATATATATGAAAGATAAATAGGTACATAGGAAATAGAGGCATAGAATATAGAAGGGTAATCTTGACTCCTATAATTTAGGTATTTCCTGGATAAAGTAGGAATGGCCTTTCCCTAGATTTTTGTGAGGAATGAGATTCCAAGAAAAAGTTGGAATAAGCTTTCCAGGGGAAAGGGTTTTCTAGGAGGAAACCATACCAAACACTAGAATGGAATGAATAAGTTGGAAGGTTTTTCCATTCTAAGCCTTTCCACCGTACCAAACTAGGGGTCAAAGCAATTCCCGCGAAAGGAATTACATATAAAATCCAACTTTCACGTGCGCATCTATATTCGATACCATGCAGAAGAGGTGCCCGTTTTTAATGAAAACTTAATCACATATACAATTAGTATCGAAAACATTCTCAATCATCTAATACAACACTAGTGGAAAATCTAGCTTTTCCTTCTTTCGCGAACAGATCGTCTTCCTCCCTTCGAGGGAGGCTAATTGGTCTCCCTGCCTCTCATTTCTTATTTCTTTTGTTTTTGTAGTGGTAATTAAGTCTTTCCTAATGTTTCCTAATATGAGTTTCTTCTCTCCGAAGGATTCATAGTAAGAGTTTTGTTAGTTTTATATTTCTTTTTGTGAATCCAACCTTTCTCAAATCTGAATATCAGATTGGAATTTCTTAGATTTATCTCGTTAAATCTTACATTAATATGTAGGCTTAAATCAGTTCATTAGTATATCTAAGAAAAAATAAGTGATGCAATTGGAAGCATAGACAGATGATCTGGGATTATAAACATTTTACATTTTGAGTATTTTTTGAGTCTTACAGTATTATATTTTCTAGACTTTTCATATATCTGTAATATCTATTTTTGTTTTGTTCTTCACATCTATTTTATGTCTGTGTATGGTTGACGTAATTTTTGTCATCAATGTAAACTTAGTAAATGATAATATCTATGATATTTTTATCATACACACACACATAAATATATATGTGTGTGTGTATATATATGTATATGTATGTATGTATGTATGTATGCAGTATGTATGTGTGTGTGTGTGTATATATATATAGACACACACACATAAACTATGTCAACCATGTTACCATTTTCCAATAACATATCTTAATGGAAAACTATTAAGCAAATGGATCATACCATGATCATCCTGCATAGCATTTCCTGTAACACACAATAAAGTTATAGCGAATGCAAATTTTCAACATTTGATGGACAAAGCTTGATAAATTAATTAGTTGATAAAACTAAACCCTGTTTGATTATTCAATTCAGTGTTTAACCTTAATGGATTCAAATCTTATATATGTTCATATGTGTTTGATAATGAAAATAGAATATTTGATTTAATTAAGTGGCACTAAATTTCTTAAGCAAAACTTGGTTCTAGAAATAAGTGATAAGTTATTCATTTATTACTTAATATGATATACACTAAAATGTACCAGATTTAGGTAACCTAATGGATTTAGACTTCAAACTTCAGATTTTAGATTTCAATATTCAGCTTTAGTTTTATCAAAAGCACCCTTACCTATTAGCTGATTTATCACTTGTGTATTCGACAATATAAATACAAATCTATAAGTGGGACTAAGTTTCAGGCCAAGCTAGTTTCACCAACCTATTAGCGTATTAAAAATTAGGTTTCTAGTACTAATACATGAATTAGATAACAAAGAAGGACTAAGAATATGCATGTTCCAGTAGGATTTTTTTGTTAACTATTTTTTTGAATTGATTTTCTATATACTAACTATTGAATGCATGACAACAATTCTAAATTCAAATTTGAAATCTAAGTTTTGCATATGTGTTATACATCCAACTGTGGTAAAAGTATACACTGTCAATGTATATAAAATTAACTCATTTTTTATTTATTAAATGCCTACTGTTCATAGACTCATAATTTTTAGAACTTCATTCAAAATAAAGATATTATGAGATTTCAATATTCGACTTGAATATCAGAATTTTTTCTATTTTTCAAACCCATTGCCTATTTCTCACTGGTTATTAGCTATATAAGGCAACATTAAAAGTCAAAATTTTCTCATGCCATCAAAGACTATTTTTGGAGCTTTATAATATAATTTTTATCTATTTTTCATATCTATAATATCCATTTTTTAGATCTGTTCTTTGATATCTGTATATATTTAATGATGCTGTGAGATCCCGATTTTTTTCAATTTTTGAAAAATATTAAATAATGTTAATTATAGTAATTATTGTTTGCCAAGGTGTTTATATGATTTGTTTTACTTCTTAAAGTGTTTGGTTTTAACTATTTTGTTTTACAAGTTTGAAGACCCTAATTTGAAATTTAAAACCCTAAATTGCATATTAAAACCCTAATGTGTTTAAACCCTAGTTGTATATTAAACCTAAATGTACAAATCCTACTATGTTTTCTCAAAACCTTAAGTATATGTAAAAATCACAAGTTTGTTATTTCATAGCCTTTATGTGTGATTGTGCATGCTCATGAGAGTTAATTACGGTACTTGGGTGATTAGTGGCCTAAGTAGGTGAGAGTAAGCATTAGTAGCTTATGTTGAATTAATGGTTTATGGAGTCAATTGATAGGAAAAGAAATCATTTCGGCAAGAGTGCAAACCAACTTAAGTTGCTAGGTTGCATTGGCTTGAGATAATTGACTTGGACTTGGACCAAATTTTGACTAAGCTAAATAAATATCTAAGAGACTTAATCTCTTAGCTAAAAAAGAGCCAAGAGGGTCGGCCAAGCAAGGAAAAAGAAGGAGGAAAACCGTGGAAAAGGAGAAGGAAAAGAAAGAGAGAAAAGCTTGGGGATTTTTGCCAATTTCAACCATCCAACTTTGAATTGGAAGCTAGGAGGAGGTGATTGAAGCTTGGGAGCTTGGAGTTCTTGCCTAGAACATCAAGTTAGGAGGTAACTAGCTTCACTTTGAAAGCTGGAATTTCTTGTAATTGGTGTAATTGATGAATTTGGTCGATGTTTAGGCTTGATTAATGCTCATTCTTAGCTTCTAAGATGATTCCATGGATTGGATTTTGTGTTTTGCATGTCTAAAATCTTGGCCAAGAAGATTGAATTAAGGTTTCATGTCTTCAAGTTTGAATTGGAGGAATCATGTCTTATTTTGATAGATTAATGCTTGAACTTGGCTTATTATGTGAATTGATGGTTTAATTTTGAAGATTTTCAAGTCTTGAATTTTCGGCCAAGAAGATTTAAGTTAGGGTTTGATTGGTTGGATTATGGAATGATTGAAATTAATGATATTTCACTTGTATTAATGCATTGGTGTTTGTACTTAACTTATGAAATGAATTGATGGACTAAATTGGTTGATTTTGTGTTCTTAAGTTTCGGCCAAGACAATGACTCACTAGTTGCTTAATCTAGTAGATAATGTGCACTTTGGATAGAAGAATGTGTGAGTAGATAATGGTTTGATGTAGTTTGGAAGTAGTAGAATTGTTGGAGGATTGTTTAGTAGTAGTGGAAGGTGAAGTTTTGGCTCAAGTTTAGGACCTTTAAGGTTGCATGTGTGTGTATGTTTTGGCTTGCAAATGTATGTAAATTGCATTTTAATTGCATGTAACTTGCATGAAGAAACGTTGGATGATAGCATGCATGCTCATCGCTCAAAGTGGAAAACAGAGGAGACCAAACCAGTGATTTTGGCTCTGTTTTTCTTGTCTATTCATTGTGAGTTGGCTCTTGGCCAAAACACAAAAGTTGTAGCCTTGTATACCATCTTTCCAACACCTTTTGAATTTCTTGATTTGGATCTTTGTGCGCTAAAATATGGTCATTTGAATCTGGCCTGTCAGTAAACCTACTTCTGGGACTGTTTTTGTGTGTTTTTACCCAGAATGAGTGAATCTGGGTAGAAATGGTCCTCATGAAAGTTATAGCTTGTTCTCTTAGCTTCGAAACGGCACCTCGTGCACTTCAATCCGACACTCGTACCATGAGTTATTATCAAAATGGCAAAAGGTGTCAAATTTGCCTTTCACACCTTCTAGTGTGTGTTTTCCGTTTTGATTCTATCGTCGTCCGTTTTCGTTCGAGCGCCCATGCATGTGCTCTCTTTGCTGTTTTAAGTGTTTTTAAGTGTTGTTTTGGCACCTTAGTGATTGTTTGGGTAATTTTGTGGCTCGGTTTAAACCCTATTCAAACCTAAATATCTCATATTTTAGTGCTATTAGACTTGGAAAGGTGATAACGAACGCATAGGGTTTGCTTTGCTTGAAGGTGAGTGATCTTTGCATGTGTGTGACTTGTATGATCTTGTTATGTGCTTCTTGAATGTTCACTACCTGTTTAAGTGTTAAGTGTTTCTAAAACTGCTCAAATGTGAAACTTTTCTCCGTTATACCATTTGTTAGACAAGTGTGTACTTTATCGCACTTGACCTAGTCAAATGTGACATTTTACTGTTTAAAGTGATTAATTGACTGTTATTTGACTATTTGTGCATGAGTGTAAGCCTTTGGCTGAACTGGGCCCTTACCTATCGTTACTAGCCTATTCAAGTCAGAAGCGGACTCGGTCGGGTAGGTTAGGAACCCTTGGCCACTGTTATGGTATACTCGAGTATTACTACTGGGTGTTATAAGGAGGAGTAGGAGGTTGATTGACTGGCTGATGAGATGGATTGCAACTGCTCCCAGTGGACACCGTATCCTTTAACTGAGTGTTTTCTTATTTTACGTGTTTTATTGGTGATAAATTCCCTAACTAATTATTATTGGATTCTGCGCTGCTACTATATGAGATTGCATGTTTTAAAATTGCTCACTGGGTTTTTAGCTCATTCCTTCCAACTTTGTTTTCCTTAACAGGGTTTGAGAACGAGAGCGTCCAAGGATTGCACTAAGTCGTTTGGTTGGAGACTTAACCTTGTATTTTGATGTAATACTTGTATTTTGAATTGTACTTATGAAATTCTGAAAGGATAAACTTTTGTATCTGTAATTATAGTTTGGGATGGTTGTGGTTCGCTAAGGAAGCTTTGGGGTTTAAATGTTGCATTTGACTGGAGAATATTAAAGATATTTTGTTCTATGAAGTAATTGCTCGCAATTGAATTGAGGAACTGTAGTGAGTCCTGGCGAGAGTTGGGCAGGCGGCCCGCCAAACCCTTTGGTTCACCTTAGGGGAAGGTGGGGTCGTCACAGATGCAACTTTTGGTATTTGTGCAGATTTTAATAATAATATTTGATTAAAAAAAAGATTGGTCAGCTCAACCGGTTGATTTGGGAATCCATTTGTTACTTATTCTGAGTTTTCAAAAATTCTAGATTGTAGAGACCTTGGTCAAATTCACTCAAAAACCAAATTTGAATGGGAAAAATAAAAAAAAAATTGAAAATTAGGTTATTCCTTTTTTTAACATTTTCTTCCCTTTGCACTCTCTTTAGATTTATTTAGTTTGATATTCAAAACTTTTATACTTTTTTTTCTTTTTTTTAACCTCTAGATAATTTGGATAGCTGAAACACTCTCATGAATTTTTGTGTTTCTAGTTTCCCTTGAAATCTTAATACAATATTTTCATGTAATTTGCACTTTTTGTCCATAACAATATTTTTATTATGCTTTTCTTCCTTGACTAAGAGTCAGCACCAATGATTTAGCAAAAAAGTATTAACGCCCTTCAATCACCAATTAGTAGAAGTAATCTCCAAAAAAGGAGATCTAATTTTGTTTATTTTGGAGGAAATGTCCTTACAATATCGAACCACTTGAAAAAATCGCATGCTTTGTAATTGATTAGAAAATGTAATAATAAAATAATTTCATGTACAAAGAGAACAAAATAACGAGTTTATCTAACGAGTATCCCGTAGCTGGCCCGAAAAGCCAAAGCATTGACATGATCTTTAGCTAACAAGTGCTCCCAGCACACTCACTAAGATAGTTTCAAATGTTTTATTTGGTAAGAGTAAAATTAATTCAGAAGAGTATTTAAATGCAGGGAAAAAATAAATGTGAGTACATGCATTCACATGGTAAATTATATGTAATTTAGACATTTTAACAAAGCACTTGTCAGAAAAATCCTAAAATAATTACTAAAAAAGAATTTAGTAAGTGTAACAATAACAAAAATGCCCTCTCAAGATTTATAATATTATTCAGAATAATTGCTATAGAACTTTTTTGTGATGTAATATATGTGCTATAAAAAAGTTACTAGAAAGATAAAAAGATTAATTGAGAATTATGTTTGTGATGGAAGCAAAATGTTATTTAGAAAAATTTTACTATACAAACACACTCATTTATGTCAATGACATACATATGGAAGATTTTACAACATTTGCGCCTCGCCTTCTTTTATTAATGTTCACATATGTGGAAGAATACCTTTGACCAATAACAAGATCAAGATGTCCAGCGTTACTGAATTTTGTCGAATGTTGCATATACCTCAATACAAATATTGCGAGCTATGATTTCAATAAAAACTTTTACTACAGTGCTACGAGTTGCAAGTTCATATCCAATTTTAGTCTCTAAGCAGAACACAAACTCAATTAAAGATAATTAAACAAACAATTTTCTATGTTTACTCATCTAATTAATTGAAACAAAACATTAACAATAGAATTAGATCTATTGCGTTCAATTTAGCTTAATTGATTTTGTTAAGCAAATTGTGCTAGACCATTTCTAGCAATCTCGTTAATAAATTTTCCTTATTTATCAAAAAAATAGCTTAATTAAAAATCCTTAAGTACTACAATAATATAAGTAAACAAATTACTAAAATGAAAGAAGAAAGCTTACTTTACAATGTTTGTATGTATTCCAAACCACGAGTGCAGTGACAACATGAAACTTCTAATTTTGGTGACATTGACACTAAGAATGTAAATGGGAAAAAATGCAAGCCTTCAGTAGCTAAGCAAGACTTCTACTCCCTCCATCCCACTTTGTTAGCCTTAGTTTTTTTTTTCACACAGATTAAGAAAAGTTAGGTAATATTGTTGAAATACTTTTATCTTCCTAAAATACGCTTAATTAAATATAGTATGACTAATGCTTGCATTAAATGATAAAGAAAGATAGTGATGACTTTTTACTTTCTACTAATCTAAATAAGTTTGGAATGATTCCAAAACTTGACTTTTCATATCTCAAGACATTTTGAAAAAATTAACTGCATTAAATAAAGTAGGTAGTACTAAACAACAACTTCCATTAATTAAAGGCATTTTAGAGAAATTACAGGTTAACTATATTCTACAATTGGAAAGTGGACTACAATTTGGGACATACCGAAAAAGAAAACAGGCCTAACAAAGTGGGATGGAGGGAGTATTTCCCAAAATAGGGGACAATATTGAACACATAACCAATGCCATAGAGTGTAGCCTGTTTAGTACAATGGTCGGCGATGGGCTCTTAGAATCTTCCGTGCTGCCAGTTTCAGGATTCAAATTCCATACTTGATACTTGAAGGTACGAAGAACGGGGGAAGGGGATTGGGAGGGTTACAAAGAAATAAAAGGTGTAGCCTTTTAGTGCCAAAACTTTTATAATACAGATGCTGTGAGAAGTCTACTAGCATAGACAAACCAATGACAACTAGACGGCTAAGATGGAACGTAAATCAAGGCTCGTATTAGGTGCTATAAATAAGAGAAAGAAGCTTGTGAGAATGCTTTAATTATCGCCGATAATGCATTGTACCAGCACTTAATTTAAAAAGACCAAAGATACAACTAATAAAACAATGGATTAATATTTTATGGATTGACAATGTAGTAATGTTTTGACACTAGCAACTTCAGATGTATAACACGTGTATAATTTAAATTTTAAATATAAACTTATGTTATATGGCATGATCTAAATTTCCTAGTGTAAAAAAAAAATTCACTGATAGTATATAAAAAAGTTATCCTAAAACAATATTACAAAAAATTGAAAAAGTCAACCACATGACAAGGACGCCATGTACTGGCATAGAAAACCGACGACTGCACAAATCTTTAAAATTCATAATATGACTCGCGGGAAAGAGAAAGAACGAAAGGGTTTATATTCAACTGCTTGGATTAATATTGCAAATACAAATTGGCCTTTATAATTGTATGTGCCTTCAGGCTTTTTAATTGTTTGACTAAAATTGCATCAGTTTTAATTAACTTTAAAATTGATTGGCACATTAGGTTTTTGCAATTACTTACTAATTTTTCTAAATCTATTTAGCTTTAAACTTGATTGAATGTTAGGGTCTTTATAACTACTTAATAACCTTTATCTTATAACAAATTATTAACTTAGACCTTTCTAATTATTTTATTAAAGTTACAAATACTAATTGAGTTAATCTTATATATACTGATAGCGTATACATTAATACTCTTGAATGCATGTTACACATGTAAAAAGTGAAATTTAAATTCAAACTTGAATTAAGTGGCATGCATCCAATGAGACTAGTGTATACAAAGAGTAACTCATACTAATTAGCCATAGAATTGATTGTCATTGTAAGCCTTTTTAATTATTTGATTAATTTTATTGAGACTTTTATGCTTAAAATCGATTTTCACCCAAGGCCTTTCTAATTGTTTGACTGTTAATGCTAATATGAATTTGATTAGCCTTAAAACTGGTTGTCAGTTTTAGCTTTTCTAATTGTTTCACTAGTATTGCAATAGTAATTATCCTTAAAATTGATTGTCACCTTAGGATTTGATAATCGCTCACTAAACTTGTCAATGCTACTTTGACTTAAAAATGATATCACATTTGACCTTTACATCAAACACTTTTTCTTTCTTAATTTTTTAGCAAAGAAAGGATGAGATTTAAGAATTGTGGAGGGGGAATGCGGATTGGAACCTAGGGCCTCTAAGTCCTGGGATCTCAATCTTAAATTCCTTTTCCTCTACTAAGGTTGAGACACTCAATACTTGGAGGTCCTGATTCTTCTCTCTTATCACTTCTTAAATACAGCCCTCCTAAAATAAATGACTAACTAATAACAAGAATGACTAATTAATGACATGAATTAATTCGTTAAATTTTAAAATTAAAATATATATATATAATAACATGAATGGACAAGTATGAATAGTATGTTAAAAAAAGGAATTATAGACTATAGAAAACTAAACAATTTCTAATTTTTAGAATTAATAAATAATTGAACCAAACAAAAGGAGCAAAGAAATAGAAAGATATGACAGACATGTGTCAAGTGCCTAACACTATATCCAGTGAATTGTTAAAATCAGCCCTCTATAACAAATACTATTATTAGAAAACAAATCATACTACAAGGGAGTGCATGAGGAAAAAAACATATGTCAAGTGCCTAACCGTATGTTTAGTGAATTGTCAAAATCAGGCCTCTGTAACAAATACTATCCGTTTGGATTAGTTGTTTTTGGAGTTGTTTTTCAAAAATAGTAATCTTGTAGCATTCATCAGAAAAAATAATAGTTGTATTTGGATGGTTTTTTTTCTTTTCTTTTTCTTTTTCTTTCCTTTTTTTTTTTTTCTTTTTCTTCTTCCTCCCTCTCCCTCTCCCTCCTCCTCTCTTTCCTCCCCCTCCTCCCTTCCTCCTCCTCCCTCTCCTCCCTCCCTCCTCCCTCCTGATCTAGGGTCCTGGGCAATGGCATGGGAGGGTGGGAAGGGCATGGAGGGAGGGGAGGGGATCTGGGAGGCATGGAGGGAGGGAGGAGGAAAGAGAAGAAGAAGAAGAAGAAAAAAAAAAGAGGCATGGCCCTGGGTGGAGGGAAGAAGAGGAAAAGAAGAAAAAGAAAAGAAAAGAAATGGAAAAGGAAAAGGAAAAAGAAAAAAATATAATATTGTGAAAAACAAATGTGTTGTTTTTGGGGTTGTTTTTATTGTAACATTTGGGTTATGAAAAACAGTTTTTCAAAAACAGGGATGAAAAACAAGAATCGAAACGAACCCAATGAATTGTTAAAAGGGTAAAATATGCATAACCCCCTTGTAATTTGGCCTTCCATCATAAAACCTTCTCATTGTTTGAAAACTCAAAAGAACACCCTTATAATTTGGACTGAATTGGAGCATGGATGGAAACTGTGAGGGTCTCGAAAAATCCCGATTTTATTTTTAAAATGCCAAATATTATTTATATTGTGTTTATTCATTGAAATATGAGTGAATATATGTTTTGAGTGATTATTTCCTAATTTAGAGAATTTTCTAAGAATTATTTACCGGTGTGTGGTTTCGGCCTGTTTAAGCGTTAATTTTTGTTCCAAAACGTGAATAATGATTCTCAGATGAACCTGAGCATATGTAGAGATATTACGGAGATATATTTAAGGTTGGACAGTGTCGAAAGGAGACAATACAGTAAAAGTTGGTGTGTCGCGTGTCGACGTGATAAAAAGTGGTCGTTGATCACTTTTCCTTAAAACAGGGGAAATGCAACTTTTTGTCCCCTAAAAAGCCTCTTTTCAAGCTTCTTGTTGGTTCACATTTTCAGCCACAACTTGGCTTTAAGAAAGAGAGGGAGGGCCGGTTATAGAGAGAGAAAAGAGAGAGACTTGGAGAGAGTTTCTTCTTCATCTTCTTTGTCTTCCATTCCTTGAAGTTTCAAGACAATCTTGAAGGTGTTGTTCATGTCTCTTCTTGCTCCTTGAAGCTTCAGTTTTCATTCATCCATGGAGAGCTAAGAGAGAGAGAGGGCCAAGAGCATGGAGGGAGAAAGGAGAAAGTTTCCAAGTTGTTTCTTCAACCTCTTCTTCTTCAACTTCCTTGAAGCATCAAGACTCCCTTGAAGGTTTCAATCTTGGTTTCTTCCACCATTCTTGGCTGCCGAGTGAGAGTAAGAGAGAGAGGGAGAGGTCCGAAATTTGGAGAGAGAAGAAAAGAAGAAAGAAAGCTTGTGTGAGTTTTCTTGAGCTTGTTCCTAAGCTTGTGGTTGAAATCCATCATCAAATCAAGCGAATCTGGAGCTAAGGTCGGAGCTTTTTGGAATTTCTAAGCTCGAGAAGTCAACTTTGGGAAGAGTCCATCAGATCTTCATTGATCTTGTCAGATCTGAATAGATCTTTAGGTATAATCCTTAAATCTCTTACCTTTAACCTCATTAGCGATAGATTTGTTAGATCTATGGGTTATTTTGCTAAGAATGTTTATGTATGAAGCATTGGAGTTGGGCTCTTGAATTTCCAACTTAGGTAGCGGATTTGAGGTGACTTTTTGGTAGCGGACTTGAGGACCTGATTGTGATTGTATTTGATATATGTGAAATGGGTTCATCCTATGGTTAGAAATTAGATTTTGTAGTTGAAAATATTGAAGGAAAGTGATAAGTGATGGCCAAACCATACTTGGCAACTTTGACGTATGATTTCGAAATTTTATGATGTTTATTGATAAGATTTTGTTTAAGTATATATGTATTATGTTCATTTATGAGTATATGTCTTGAAAGAGTTAAAATCCTGAACTTTTATGCTGAGAAATTGAGTGTCACTAAATTTTGAGAGAAAAATGCTATTTTGGACAAATTGGTGGATTTGAAATATTTTAGCTAATTTTCACGAATTGTGTGTATTGAAACCTAGTGAAAATCGTTTGAAAAATGAGTTATTTGGGTTTAGTTTTGCTATTTGTGGGGCGAAACTTATTTCTCCTTTTACTTGATTATAGGAAGTGGGGAGGGATTGAACCGGATCCTAACTTGGATTGTCAGCTGTGATTGATTGGTGAGTGTTCTAACTCTCTTTTAAATGAAAATCTTGTATGGTTTGCAAATGAATGATTTGTGAAATGAATTGTTAGTATTTACAAAGGAATGTTTTATTGAAGTGATTTACTATTATTTCCAAGTGAAATGCTTTACAAGTAAAGTTATGAAGAGTTTGTGAGTTTCTATGTATGTTTCTTGTCTTGATTCACAAATACTAAATGAGATAGTGATTTGTTTATAGGATTTTGAGACTGTGATTAGAAATGAGTTATATGTTGAATATGTGCTGTGACTTGAATTTTGATTTGTGTTGATAAGCGGAAGTATGTACCACATTCGAATGAGTGGTAGGTGCCTCTCATCCCGCCATATGTGTTATGTGGAAGTATGTACCACACTTTAAGGAGTGGTAGGTGCCTCTCATCCCGCCTTATGTGTTATGTGGAAGTATGTACCACACTTTAAGGAGTGGTAGGTACATCTTGTCGCGCCCCATTTTTCCGAATGAAAAATGTTTGTTGTTGGTAGAAAAGGGAAAGATTTGATTTTTTGAAAAAGAAATGGAAAGGGGTCATGGGACTATAAAAATGCGACGGTTTGGACCCAAAACAAAAAGTCTAGAAAAGGGTTTTTAGAAAAGTTTGGAGTCGCCACTTGGTATGGAGTTTAGGTGTACCAAGTCACCCAAAAAGTTTTGATTTAATGAAATAAACAAAGAAAACCCTTTTTTTAGACTCGTGTCTTTGAAAACTAGAGAAAAAGGTTCGGTCACAGTTGAAAGAAGGGGAAGGAAGATGTTACTGCCTCTAAGGCACCCTTCTAACCTAGCCAAAGCTAGTTGCAAGATTTAGTTGAAAATTTCTAATTCTAACTTTAAAATTTATCACATTTGGATGTTGTCTATATGGATGCAAACCTAGACCTAATGTTGGATCGAGAGGGGCAAAATGTCTCCTTGAGATTTGATTGGAATTGATCACATTAGTTGTGTCATCCAATTTTGATCCCTCGAGGAGGTCACGAAAAAATGCAAATGATGAGACTCAAATGAATGGAAAGTAGGGTTTTCAAAATGCAATTTTTATAAAGTATCAAGAGAAAAGAAGTTGGGTTTTTGAAAGGATCAATTTTTAAATACAAAGAGGAACTTGAATTTCCAAAAAAGATGCAACTTTAAGAAAAGTGGCTTTTTAACTTTGATTTGCTAAAACATGAAGAAGAAAGTTGATTTTTAAAGAATGGCTTGATAGCGTTTAAAATAATGCATATGTATGTCCTAAAGAGGAATAATGCAACATAATGGGTGCGGGGGACTAAGTTCGTGACTTTGAATCTTCCTTTTCATAGAAGGAAATAAAAGCGTGCTAAGGCTAGGAAGCCATACTCGCTCTTTTCCCTAATTCAAAGGGTAATGCCTTTAATGCACTAATCTAATAAAAAGAAAAAAAACTAAATGAGATGTTTCGCATATGGGATGGGAGAATAGTGACATGCAAAATGGGAAAGAAACTCTAAAAGTGGAAAGTGTGTGAAATTTGTATCTAATGCATGAATGGCGTTTAAGGGTCTAGCATTGGACTAGCCCTCGTCAAAAGGTTCTCACTAACATTTGATTAGTGAGAAATCGAAGGGGAAGGCCACAACTAGCATTGGACTAGTGTGGTGACATCAATATATTTACACAATAAACATATAGACATGATAATAAAGCAAGTAAACACATAAAACACATAAACACATAACACATAGGCATAATATCTAGATGCAAGACCCTAGGCAAGCAAATAAACACATAATCATGCAAGCATGCAAAATAAGCATGTAAAAACTAATTATTACATTTGGGAAAACCTAAATACATTCTAAGGGAAGAAATTCGAAATAATAATCTAACTATTACATCTTCTAGAATAAATACACTTTTTGCCAAATTAAACCTATCTATTACAACTTGGCATCCAAGGCCTCCAAATGATTTACTCAAAAATTAAATGACATAAATAAAGACTAGACATGAATAAAAGGCAAAGGAAAACTTAGTTTAAAACATGCAAAATCATGCAAAAAACACATAATGAGCACATAATAGGGGAAAGAAGTTACCATCCCTTGATGTGAGGCCTTAACTGAATCCTTAAATAATGGGAATGATTATCTAAGACTCAAAGTCAACAAAAGGGATCAAGGTACCAATTTAAAGGAAAAATCAATCAAAATTCAAAGAAAAGTCATCTAAACGGATTCTGCAAGCAACATAGACAAGGCTAGGAAATAGAGTAAGATTCTTGAACAAAAGAGCAGGAACTATCAATGAATACAAAAGAGAGGTTAGACCAGAACGCGATGAGTCACGTTAAGTGCAAAATCAAAGACCAGAGAGGAAACGCGGACCGGAAACGCGGACTCAGCCACGTAACTAGCCGCGTTTCTTCCCATCTTCAAAATATCAGGAAGATTGCTTCCAGTTTTTCGACAATATCACAAAACAAAATCCTCGAGGCAAAGGGATCTATTTAAAGCATCAAACATCGCATTCGATCATGTCAAAACAAGCTAAAATCAAGAAGGCCAAATCTTAAGCATCGATCATCAAATAGGCAAAAAAGGAAGAGAAGAACTGCCGATAGAAACGAGGGACGCGCTCGCGGTAATGCCCAGCGATTTCTTCACATCTTCAATATTCAACTAGAACGCTGGAGCGCGCCGGGAGTCCACGCAAGAGGTCCGCGTTTCTTCACAACTTCAAACATTCAAGAGGAACGCTGACCGCTGAGTGATCCGTAAGTAGTCCGCTTCTTCACATCTTCAAAGCGTGAAGAACATTTTTTCCAGAAATTTCTCGAATCACAACAAAGATCATCACGTAAGCATCAAACGCCTAATCTTAAACGTAAAACCAATCTACTAGCCTTACCAAGGCTTTATAAACACAACATGCTCATATAACGGTGATAATCATCATCAAATATCCCAAAACAAAAGAAAACTACTCAAGACCTTGGTTCCACCAAAAGGCCCAAATCTCGCAATTTTACGATCAAAACAGAATAGAGTATAAGTATAGCACTGAAGCTTGAATAAAAAAAAGGAAGAGGCAATTCCAAGAATAAGCTCTTCAAGGGTGAAACCCTAGCTTTTCTTTTCTTCTTTCTTTTCCTTTTTTCTCTCTAATTTCCAGCCATTTTTCTGCTTTTTTTTCTCTCAAAGCTCTCCCTAATTGCCTCTTTTCTCTGATTTCCAACCTCTTCTAAACCCTAATCTAGGCTATTTATAGCCACCCAAACCTAGAACTAAGGGTTTTGATGTTCTTGGATGAGGTGAGCTAATCTTGAAGCTAGATCAGTTGTTAGGGTTTAGGGGTGAGTTGGGGAATGTTTAAATAGGTTTCTTATCGTTCAAGCATCGAAAATACAGTGGAAAGGGTGATCCAAGCTTCGAAAATCACATTTTTTTTTTCGCTCAGTTACGGACTAGTTACTTGACTCACCCAGAACGGTCCGCTTATGACTTTGACTTTTTTTTTTTTTTTTAAGAAAACCTACAAAATGAGAAAAATGTGTTAGAAAAATCAAAATAAATAACTAATCATTAATGAGATAAAACATAGGAAAACAAATGAAATAGTCAAAATTTGGTGTTCATGCTTGCCCTCTTTGTCCGAAGTTTCGAAGAAACTCTAGACAAAGACGTAGACACCAAATGCTTACCTGGTTTTGCTGGTTGTATCTGAACCACAGCAGGAATATTAGATTGCCAACTTTCAAACTAAACAAGCATAATGTGACCGAACTCGTGTAGAGTTGCCTACGTATCTCGACATGAGAATCAGGTCAAACGTAGTTCCAAACAAATGAACCATGATGAAATGAATACTGAATCTTGTAAAATTCGAGAACGGGAGATAGAAGGGTGCCCGGCGGAGGCTGAGACTCACCAACAGGAATTTAAATTTGAAGAAGGGGATAGAAGAGTGGCTGAGGTCGAGACTCACCAACAAATTTAAATATCAAGAACGGAGATAGAAGGTGCAGGGAGACTCACCAACAAATTTAAATTTGAAGAACGGGAGATAGAAGTGAGGAGACCTCACCAACGTAAATTTAAATTTGAAGAACGGGAGATAGAAGGTGCGTGAGACTCACCAACAGAATTTAAATTGAAGAACTGGAGATAGAAGGGTAGTGAGACTCACCAAAAATTTAAATTGGGGGATAGAGAGGTCTGAAATTTAAGTTGAAGAATGGAGATAGAAGGTTGCTGAGGGTCGAGACTCACCAATGAAATTTAAATTTGAAGAACGGGAGATAGAAAGGGAGGCTGGGAGACTCACCAACGTAAATTTAAATTTGAAGAACGGGAGATAGAAGGGTGCAATGAGACTCACCATGTAAATTTAAATGAAGAACGGGAGATAGAAGGGTGTTCTGGAGGTCGAGACTCACCAACGTAAATTTAAATTTGAAGAACTGTGGGAGATAGAAGGGTGCATGGAGAGACTCACCAATGTAAATTTAAATTGAAGAACTGGGAGATAGAAGGGTGCCCGGCGGAGGCTGAGACTCACCAACAGAAATTTAAATTTGAAGAACGGGAGATAGAAGGGTGCCCGGCGGAGGCCGAGACTCACCAACAAATTTAAATTGAAGAATGGGATAGAAGAGGTCAGACTCACCAACGAAATTTAAATTGAAGAGGGGATAAAGGGTGCCTAGCGAGGTCGAGACAGCACCAACAGAAATTTAAGTTGAAGGTGGGGATAAAGTGCAGCAGGGTCGAGACAAAACAAAGTAAATTTAAATTGAAGTTGTGGGGATAGAAGGGTCGACAGCAACAAAATTTAAATTGAAGAGGATAGAATGTCTGGCGAGGGTCGAGACGCAACAACGAAATTTAAATTCTTTCCAAATTTAGACTATTCGGGATTGGACCCAAGCCTCAATGACTAGACGGAAAATGCAAATATGCTATTCTGGATTGGACCCAAGCTCAATGATTAGATATACGGATTGGACCCGAGCCTGAATGACTAAAAAACTATTCAATGGGATTGGACCCGAGCCTGAATGACTAAAAAAAAACTATTCAAAGATTGACCCTGAATGACTAAACATACTATTCAGTGGGATTGGACCCGAGCCTGAATGACTAAAAAAAAAACTATTCAGTGGGATTGGACCCAGCCTGAATGACTAAAAAACTATTCAGTGGGATTGGACCCAGCCTGAATGACTAAACATACTATTCAGTGGGATTGGACCCAGCCTGAATGACTAGATGAAAATATAAATGCTGGATTGCCAGACTTTGAAAAATAAAACACAAGTTGTTCAAACATGATAAATGTAAAATGCAAGTAATGATGCACTCGATGAAATGGTGCACTCGATTTTTGATTTTCTTGATTTGAAAATAAGTGATTGATAGGAACAATGACTTTTTTTTTTTTCTTTTCTTTTTTCTTCTTCTTTCTCTCTCTTCTTTTTTTTTTCTTTCTTTTCTTCTTTTTTCAAGAATTGATGGAGTTTGGAAAGTTGAAGGTGTAACTGAAACCCTTCCTCCTCAGGGTTGGAACAAATCCACATATGTTGCCATTGTCTTGATCTGCAAATCTTTTCCGGCAAAAATTAATTTTGAATGCATTATCCAAAATTGGAGAGCACTTCTCTCAACAAAATTGCCCCAGTGTCAACTGAATTGTTAACCCTGCAGAAGTCATAAAATATTAACCAATTAGTCCATGGCGATTCAAATTTTTCTTTTTCTTTTTCTTCTTTTTTTTTATTTTTTTTTTTTATAAAGTGTAAAAAACTCTTGTGATCACAGCTGTTGACCATTGAATGACTAAAACGTATGAAAATCATGCAATGAACACATTCATGAGATACTTATGCTTATGAAGCATTGTTTGTTCTCAAGTGAAAGGAAATATGCATCAAAAGCAAGCTATGGGATTGAAATAAACCATATGATCTTGGAAATCCAAATCCTCATAAACTAGGCAAAACATTATTATGCAATTATTCAATTTGCATCAAGTACTCATAATGTCAAGTAAAAGAAAGACAATTATACCTCAATTTTAACAATTCAAGCTTGATTTCTCACTTTCACCAAATTTTGCAATCAAATGACTCACATAGTCAATTCAAGCTTGCCTTTCCATATTTTCTCAAATTCTATTGCTAAAAGATTTATTGAAGCACATCTTCTTATTCAAATTGCAAAATGTCTTTGACGCCTAAAATCAACACTTTAGGTGAAGACTTTCCTACTCGACATATGCCTTCTTGCTCAAATAGTAAAATGTCTTTTGACGCCAAAAATCAACACTTTAGGTGAAGATTCCTGTTACTCAACATTTTATTCAAACTGCTTTGCATACTCATAATTCAAGCACCGCTTTTACGCTGTGAAAGTTAACATTTGTAGATGCTAAACCTCCGGTTACTTAGTACTAGAATCATTGGAGTAGAACTTTCTTTGCTTTTCTTGCTTTGCTTTCTTTCTTTCTTTTTTTTTTTTTTTTTTTTTTTCATATCAAATGGAAAGGATCATTTGCCAACAATATCAATCATTTTCTTGTAAAATCCAATAAAGAAGAGATCTCATTTAATAGGAAAAAATTGAGGCATAATTTTCCCTATTTTACAAAACATACTTTCTAAAATGCCAATGTCACAATCACACAACAATTATTTCAGTAAGATGGAAAAGGATTTTTTAGCATCACACTTTTATTCGAAGGATGAAAAACAATTGCAACCAAAATTGGACATTTGCACCTTTTGAATCAAATTTTGAAAAAACAAATCAATTTGAGGCAAATGTGCAATTTAGAAAAGTTTTTTTTTTTTCAAACATAAATAAGCACATAAGAGCCCAATTTAAACAAATATACATTCGATGCAAGCAAATGAATCAAAAGTATTTCTAACAATTAAACCTATGTCTAAAAAAACAGAACACAAGATCAAACACAAAAAAGAAATAAAGTAAGAATAGAATAAAGCAAATCATGGATCCCGTCCTCAACTCCTAACCAACCGCGGGCATCTGGACAGGTTGCTTTCAGGTGGAACATCGAGGAGCATGCCACGTTTCAAGAAAGGAATTTGAAAAGAACTGTGGAGTTATAACACCTAGTAGTGTGATGAAAACCCATTTCCTAAATTTTCCAAAAGCACTTGTCCTTCCTCAATTTTGCAATTAATCAATCTTCAAAATGATTTAATCATACCTGACATTTATTCAAACATAAAAGCCAAGCTCCTCGATTGGACCGATTGGTCACTCGTCCCTGCTTCTCTGCAAAAGAAAAGAAATGGTGAAGAAATAATGATGACGCCGCCACCGTTCTACCCTTGTATCTCAAGCAGCCCGTAAACATGAGTTCTTGGACGTTGATGAGCGGTGTTAACTGAATTCCTTTTGTTTGACCGCAGTCTGATTCTGCTCGCATTGTCAATCCATATCACCCATACCTTCATGGTAATCTAAGAGGATTGTCCTTGATGAAAATGCCCTTTGATGAAAATGGCAAAGAGTTTGTACAAAGAGACAATTTTATTTTAAAATGGTAACATCATGACCATAGAATGAATGCTAAACATGACATTTTAAATCAATAAAGCCAAACGCCGTGAAAACTATTTAAAACAAAAGCGCCGCACTTGACCCTTTGGATATCATCTTCTTGAATTTACCGACAAGGGAATGCTTGATATAAGGTAAACCCCGATAAACGTAGTCACCGCCTTCCTTGTCCCATGAACTTTTCCTTCTCGCTTACCTTGTTGCTTTTCAAAACTTGCCTAGTACCTTCATTTGAAGTTGGATCGATAAGGTAAAATAGGACGGACTTAACTCCCAACTTTCGTCAATTTAAACATGTTTGTTAAAATGGTGGTCATGAGACAATCCCTTCGACAAGATTTAGAGGGAATGTACTTGCATCATTTGCCTGATTGAGAAAGTTCTTTCCGAAATTTTGCAAAAGGTGGGGTCTATAACACTAGGCAAGGGATTGTGGTGTAGAGGCAGATTTAAAACTTGAATGCAAAATTTTTTTTTTTTTTTTTAATAAAAAATTTGCCCCAGTTTGGTCCCTTTTTTCTTAATTTAATTAAAATTTTTTTTTTTTCAAAATACAAAATTGCCCCAGTGGGGTTTGTGATTCTCAAAGGGAGTTTGCTAAACAATTGATCTGCTCTTTTATGGGCTCAAATAGAGAACTGGGATTGAAGTTTTAAACTAAAAGGAAAAGAATGTTGGCTTTTCGACCACCTTTTGCCATTTCTAAAGAAAACTTTGCTCAATCATATGAAAAAATCTTTTACACATGTCTGAATTGATTGGTTGAGGAAAAGTCGTCCTCCATCTCCATGAGAACCAATGTTCCTTCAGGTAGCACCTTTTGAACGGCCCTTGCCAATTTGGAGTTTAACTTCCCCTTAGCCTTTCTCTTGTATCGGAAGGATTGGCTTCAAAACCTTGTCCCCACTCCCAAACATGCGAGGTCCGACTTTCTTGTTATAAAGCCCCATCCTTCTCACGGTAACATTGCCCATGACAGATGACATTCAACCTTCTTTCATCGATCAAAGACAGTTGCTCGTGATGTTTCTTAGTCCATTCAGCCTCTTCCAACTGAGCTCCCATTAGAATGCGCAAAGATGGGATTTCAACTTCAGCAGGTAATACTATTTCCATCCCATACATGAGAGAGTGAGGTGTTGCCCCAGTAGAAATCCTGATTGCAATTCTCCATGCCAAAAGGGTAGTTTCTCATGCCAATCTGTGTTTCAATCATCTTGCAAAATGATGATATCCAAGTTCATGAGATATCAATTTTCGCCCATCAAATTAAAAAGATGATGTCCAAGGGTCAAAGGTTTTATTCATGATCATCCAAAGAGCAAATAAAATAAATGTAAAATAAAATGAGTGGACCATAACTTGAAGGATAAAAGGATTCCATTTCAATTGGCAAAGAGCAAGATAACAGATAATACCAGGGAAGCATAATTAAAGGCATAATTTTAAATAAGCAAAAGGTGAAATAACAAGTGCATGATTAAAGCATGATTCATTTTTCAAGGACAACCCCCTCAGATTTACCAAAACCTACTCCGAAAGTAGGCATACAAGTAGGCCCAATTTTGTGTGGCCTCTTGAGGAATCAGGAACTCCACCTTGTCTCTATATCATCATCGACCTTTCCTTAAATGATCCACCACCATCCTATTGAGCATGATCAACAATTTCTTCCTCCACACCATCATTCCAACGGCTTTATGTTAGGGTTTCTATTGACTTGCTCATTCTTTTTTTTCGGACTATATCCCCGCATCCACCATGTCTTGAATTCTATGCTTCAAGGGCCCAACAATTAATCGTCGAATGACCCGGCTTCCGAATGATAAGCGCAGATGGCATGGGGATCATACCCAGCAGGGGGTCCTCGGGGATACAGCTTTGGGACAAAGGTCGATTTTCAACCGCCTCATTGGTCAATGGGGCCCAGATCGGTGAAAGTTCAAAGGTTTTCTGATTTTGCATTTCATTAGGCTAAAAGAATTTTGAGCAGGATTTTGTGGAGAGGTCTAGAGCATAGTTTTGACTGAGGAGGAGATAGGTTGGGAAGCTTGAAAACAAAGTTCAGGTGAGGCATTTGGGCGCAAGCAGGATAAACAGGGCTGATGGTAGAATACTGGTAAGTATGAGCTTGAATTGGGGGTGAGTCCGAGCTCTGGGCTGAGAGGTGGGATCCCACACAAAAGCAACTTCTCCTTCATTCTTTCTAAACGGAGCTTCCTCCCAGCCATTTTCCTTACAATGCTTCCAATTGTCTTTCCTGTCACATTGACAATTTTCCCCTCTAACAAACTCATCATACCTCCAGCTTATTGACAATTGTAGCAAAAGAACTCCCCCATTCAAAAATCTCTTCAAAATAAGGCGGGTCATGTGCTTTGATGAAAGTACTGAACAATTTTCTTCTTCATGGAGGCTCAACTTTAGCGCCCTAACTTTCTCCATCGCATATGACTTGTGATCTTCGAGGGTCTCCTTTGATTCCTTCCAATGTTGTCCGTGGTCGGTGCCAACTCACAGATTGTATTCATCAAGCTTCACAAAAGTGCGGTTGACAAATCTAACCAAGTTTTGATCTCTTGAGATTTCGTGTTCGAAAATTACCAATCCAAAGCATCTCCTTCTAGGCTCTCGGGAACAGACATAGGCAAGTTCTCATCATCCACTGGTTTACCAAGCTTGTTGGCAAACATTTTAAGGCGTCTTAGGATTTCCGGTACCATCATACTTTGAACTTGGGGTTTTGAAACCTGGGTAGAACGCGTAGGAAATAGGCACATCATCGTAATCCAATCCAAGTCGCCGGTTCGACCTTGGTTCTTCTTTATAAACTCCTCGAACCTGTCCAATCTCTTTATCGATCTTTGTCGACTGCATGACAAGGCTCCTATCTCGCTTTCCTTGGGAGGCAATGTCCCATACAAAGGGGTGGTATGAAGATGAGGCTTGGTATGGACCGGGAGGTATGTTTAATGATCCTGGGGTTGAGTATGAGGGTTTGCCTTTTTTGGTTGGGCTCCAGCAAGACATAGTCGGTGAGTGTATGGAAAACCGTGTTGTGGTGAGAGAAAGCAATCTCATGAAGGTTAGGAATAGGTGGAACAAGGGTGGTTTTGAATATTGGTCGAGAAAAGAGGTGGATCACTTGTCAGGGGGAATATAACAAAGTGTTCATGATCATTGGTACCACCTCCACTCACCGTTGGCACCAACCTGATCAATTACTGCTTTTGCTGCCATCTCACGCTTCATCTCATTAAACCTTCCTTTCACTTAACCTGAGCTCCCAAAGCAGTAAAATCGGCGAAGTGACCAAGGCATTCTATCCGAGCCTTCGTGCAGAACTCATGCTTACGGGTTGCTTTGAGCTTTTGCTTTTAGATCGGTAACGGGGCTTCTCGTGAAGCTATTTTTTAAAAGTACTGAATGGGAAAAGGAACACACTTTGGAGCTTATTTCCAAAGGGGATCTGCAGAGATTTATTTGAAAAAAAAAGGAAAAAAGAACAAGTTAGTGATTGCTTATATAATTGGATGCATGTCCTAGGGGGAGCCCTTTTATGCTGAGGGTAGGCCTAGCATGAGAAATGCAATCCTTTGCACATACAATACGATGGTCCGATCACTCCGTTGATATGTGATTAGTAAAACAATCTAGAGGATTGACCAAAGGAATATGTGATACTTGATGCATCATGAGGACAAAGTCCGAATGGGTTCATTACTTTAATTGATATGTGAAGAGAGGTTAAAGGTTAATTTGGCATGAAAAGGATTATTCTTGGAAGAATCGCAGCGCCTTGACTAGCCTTAAGGGCAATATGGATCTAGTTCAAATGGATCGGATGGGATTGATGGCTTACCCAAAAATCGACTAGGTTCATTGCTTACCTGTAACTCCACATCTCCATTTTATTTGCAACACACTAGCTCATAAGCCTTCTAAAATCAAAATTTGGCCTTGATAAAATTATTAACTCAACAATGATAAATTATTTGTGAATTTTTTGATTTAGTGTCCTTATGCATGGGTTTTTACCAACTTTGATAGAATGGCCAAAAAATGATTACTAGAGGTTTATATTCTAGCATGCGAAGGTCACTCCATATCTTTGGATGCCATTATAGAAAGGATCGGACCCTACCTTACCTTGTGCACTACCCCTTTGGATGTTACTGAAAACATAAACATGCAAATCTCATTGGATTATATATCCGAGACACAAGGGTGGTTTATTCCTAATATGGGATTCCCTATGCGGCGTTCCCTCTATGGTTCATGCATGATGCCAGTTTATTAAAGCAAGTAAGGGTGCAAAATGAAACATGGCCTATAGGAGCCCCATTTGAATGCCGGGGTAAGCCTAAAAGTGATATGCAATTACAACTTGAATGCAATGAACATAAATTCAAATGCAATACCTATCTAGAAGGATGGTTTGTCTTAAAAAGAGCGTCAAGACTCTTATCTTCTAGAGTTTGTGAAATGCAAGAAAAGGGAAGACAAACTAAAGGTTAGTTTAATCAACAGATATCACATAACACGTTGGAGCAACAAATTGCACAAAAAAATAAAGAGGGTGGAATCCCTCCTCTAGTGGTCCTTAATAGGGTAAGGTAGACCTCCCCTAGGCAATTCTAACATGGATGCATGAGGTTGAGCTCACTAATGCATCTAGACTCGCAAGGTTCAGGCTCCCAAACCTTGAGACCAAAAGGCAAAGGTCATCAATCCAAATGCCTCAAAAGGGTTGGTGATCCCCTAGACATTGCTACACGTGCACGCCACATGTCCAAGTGGATCGATCCTAATCCTAATAGGAAGAGTGACAAGCCACCAAAAGTAAAAAAGTAGGGTCAAAGTAAAATACATATGCACGTATGAAAGTGATTCCACTTTGAGAGGAGGGATTCAAACATCAAACATTTTCGAGGTTCTAGGGTAGATGCACCACCCCAAAATGCAAGGTGTACAAGTAAATAAATAAACAATAATCCATTCATCATGTACACGATGTGTAGGAGGATTGCAGGGAAAAACCCTAAAGGAGAAAAGAAAAAGGAATGCAACCTAAAACATCCAAATGTGATATATAGAGAGTTGAAAACGAAATAGTCAACTAAAATCAAGTGCTCTGGACCCTCTTAGGAAAATCCCTGAGTCGCCCCATTTTTTCGAATGAAAAATGTTTGTTGTTGGTGAAAAGGGAAAGATTTGATTTTTTTGAAAAGAAATGGAAAGGTCATGGGACTATAAAATGCTAACGGTTTGGACCCAAAACAAAAGTCTAGAAAAGGATTTTAGAAAAGTTTGAGCCACTTGGTATGGGTTTAGGTGTACCAAGTCACCCAAAAGTTTTGATTTAATGAAATAAACAAAGAAACCCTTTTAGATCCTCGGTCTTTGAAAACTAGAGAAAAGGTTCGGGGTCACAGTTGAAAGAAGGAAGGCAAAGATCTGATGTTACCTCTAAGGCACCCTTCTAACCTAGCCAAAGCTAGTTGCAAGATTTAGTTGAAAATTTCCTAATTCTAACTTTAAAAATTTATCACATTTGATGTTGTCTATATGGATGCAAACCCAGACCTAATGTTGGATCGAGAGGGCAAAATGTCTCTTGAGGTTTGATTGGAATTGATCACATTAGTTGTGTCATCCAATTTTGATCCCTCGAGGAGAGGTCAAAAAAATGCAAATGATGAGACTCAAATGAATGGAAAGTAGGGTTTTCAAAATGCAATTTTTATAAAGTATCAAGAGAAAAGAAGTTGGGTTTTTGAAAGGATCAATTTTTAAATACAAAGAGGAACTTGAATTTCCAAAAAAGATGCAACTTTAAGAAAAGTGGCTTTTTAACTTTGATTTGCTAAAACATGAAGAAGAAAGTTGATTTTAAAGAATTTTGATAGCTTTAAAATAATGCATGTATGTCCTAAAGAGGGAATAATGCAACATAATGGGTGCGGGGACTAAGTTCGTGACTTTGAATCTTCCTTTCATAGAAGGAAATAAAAGCGTCTAAGGCTAGGAAGCCATACTAAACTCTTCTTCCCTAATTCAAAGGGTAATGCCTTTAATGCACTAATCTAATAAAAGAAAAAAAAACTAAATGAGATGTTTCAGCATATGGGATGGGAGAATAGTGACATGCAAAATGGGAAAGAAACTCTAAAAGTGGAAAGCAGAAATTTGTATCTAATGCATGAATGGCGTTTAAGGGTCTAGCATTGACTAGCCCTCGTCAAAGGTTCTCACCAACATTTGATTAGTGAGAAATCGAAGGGAAGGCCACAACTAGCATTGGACTAGTGTGGTGACATCAATATATTTACACATAAACATATAGACATGATAATAAAAGCAAGTAAACACATAAAACACATAAACACATAACACATAGGCATAATATCTAGATGCAAGACCCTAGGCAAGCAAATAAACACATAATCACAAGCATGCAAAATAAAGCATGTAAAAACTAATTATTACATTTGGGAAAACCTAAATACATTCTAAGGGAAGAAATTGAAATAATAATCTAACTATTACATCTTCTAGAATAAATACACTTTTGCCAAATTAAACCTATCTATTACAACTTGGCATCCAAGGCCTCAAATGATTTACTCAAAATTAAATGACATAAATAAAGACTAGACATGAATAAAAGGCAAAGGAAAACTTAGTTTAAAACATGCAAAATCATGCAAAAAACACATAACGAAGCACATAATAGGGAAAGAAGTTACCATCCCTTTGATGTGAGGCCTTAATGAATCCTTAAATAATGGGAATGATTATCTAAGACTCAAAGTCAACAAAAGGATCAAGGTACCAATTTAAAGGAAAAATCAATCAAAATTCAAAGAAAAGTCATCTAAACAGTTCACAAAGCAACATAGACAAGGCTAGGAAATAGAGTAAGATTCTTGAACAAAAAGCAGGAACTATCAAATAAAAAAATCAGAGGTTACGGACCGAACGCTGACAGAGCACAAATCCATGGCAAAATCAAATCAGAGAGGAACGCTGGAACGCGGACTCAGGAACTCAGGCTTTCTTCCCATCTTCAAAATATCAGGAAGATTGCTTCCAGTTTTCGAACATAATATCACAAACAAAATCCCCGTAGGCAAAGGGATCTATTTAAAGCATCAAACACGATTGGATCATGTCAAAAAACAAGCTAAAATCGAAGAGGCCAAATCTTAAGCATCAAGATCATCAAATAGGCAAAAGGGAAAGAGAAGAACCGCTGATAAAGGACTGTTATTCCTCGCGAATAGCCATTCTTCACATCTTCAAATATTCAAAAATTCTTGAAGGAGTCCATAAGAGGTCCGCTTTTCACAACTTCAAACATTCAAGAGGAAAGCGACCGTTACTGAGTGATCCGCGTAAGTAGTTTCTTAACATCTTCAAAACGTAGAACATTTTTTCCAGAAATTTCTCGGAATCACAACATCATCACGTAAGCATCAAAGCCAATCTTAAAGCGTAAAACCAATCTACTAGCCTTACGAGGCTTTATAAACACAACATGCTCATATACAGATAATCATCATCAAATATCCCAAAACAAAGAAAAACTACTTCAAGACCTTGGTTCCACCAAAGGCCCAAATCTCATTTTACGATCAAAAGTTAAATAGAGTATAAGTATGCTACCTGAAGCTTGAATAAAAAAACAAGAGGGCGGAAATTCCAAGAATAAGCTCTTCAGGGTGAAACCCTAGCTTTTCTTTTCTTCTTTCTTTTTTTTCTCTCTAATTTCCAGCCATTTTTCTGCTTTTTTTTCTCTCTCAAAGCTCTCTAATTGCCTCTTTTCTCTCAGATTTAACCCTTTCTAAACCCTAATCTAGGCTATTTATAGCCACCCAAACCTAGAACTAGGTTTTGATGTTCTCTGGGATGAGGTGAGCTAATCTTGAACGTTAGATCACGGGTTGTTAGGGTTTAGGGGTGAGTTGGGGAATGTTTAAATAGGTTTCTTATCGTTCAAGCATCGAAATACTGGAAAAGTGATCCAAGCTTCGGAAAATCATTTTTTTTTTTTTTTCGATATTACGCTGGACTAGTTACGGACTCACCAATCGGCTTTTATGACTTTGATTTTTTTTTTTTTTTTTAAGAAAACCTACAAAATGAGAAAAATGTGTTAGAAAAATCAAAAATAAATAACTAATCATTGATGTGATAAAACATAGGAAAACAAATGAAATAGTCAAAATTTGGTGTCTACACCTCTCATCCCGTCTGGATCTTAATTTTGAATAAGTCGATTAGAGCGTTGTCTCGTTGACCCTATGTGATAAGCGGCAGTATGTACCACACTCGAGTAAGTGGTAGGTACCTCTCATCCCGCCATTTTAATCCTAAGCTGTGAATATGTTCATTGGGCGTTGTCTCGTCGACCAATGTATGCGAGAGATAGTATATACCACACTCATGAGTGGGAGCTACCTCATCTCATCTCAAGATTTTAAGTGTAATTGAATCAACGGAAGTATGTGTCACACCAAATGGGTGGTAAGCACCTCGTCCGATCCGCCTACATTTGATTTGATTGAAGTGAATTGTTTGTTTAATTACTGTTCAATGCTTAAATGGGTGAAATGAGTTTCTCTGAAAGATTTACTCTTGTTTCGAGTTAAATCAGACGTGATTTACTATCGTTCTACATGAAAGGCTTTACTCATGGTTTAAGTTGAATGGTGAAAATTTTGGAAGAGTGCTATTTGACTCAAGTGTTAAGATTTTGACTAAATGTGTATTTGCTTAATTTTCGGAGCCTCACTAAGCTTTTAATCTCACCCCAAAAAAATGTTTTATTCCCCTTCATAGGGACTCGAGACCAAGGAGGCACTCGAAGAGACTTACTAAAGTGACTAGTTGGATTAACTCTAGTTCTTCTGTGTATATTATTCCTAATGTCTTGGGCAATGGGCTTATTGTATTGAAGTATGGGAAGTAACATGATTTTGAAATACGTGGGTTATAAGTAATGGAGTTTAAATTGTAAGATGTATGGTTATGTTATTATTGGAAAGTATTTGGATGTAATTGTTAGAGTTTTACTGTAATTATTAAAGGTTGGCACTTCAATTTGATTGAGGATTGTAGTGAGTCTCGGCGAGAGCCGGACAGACTGTTCACCAACCCCTTTTGGTTCGCCTTAGGAGAAGGTGGGGTCGTCACAGAAACCATTCAAATTAACAGATATATTAGAAATATCTATGTTACCTTCTAATATTTTATTTGTTTTATTTCTTTTCCTAAGAAAGTAAATGCTTTATGAGCTTGACAAAAGTTTTGTGGGTCAAAATGAGATTTTTAAAACTATTTGTAGGATTAACATAAACTTTAGGGTTAATCACAATTAATCCCCTTAAAGTATATCTCATTTCTCACTTTACCCCCTAATCTTTTTTTTTGTTTCACTTTATCCCCTATTGGACAAAATTACCCCCCATTATTTTAAACTCTTATTGTTTCTCTTTCTCTTTTGCTTTTTTTATTTTCCCTTCTTTCCTTGTTTATTTTCTTTGTCTCTTTCTTCTTTCTTTAATTCTTTCTTTTCCTCACAAGAAACTTCACCTTAATGATTGAAGCTAAAAAAATAGGAATTCCAAAGATCTGTCTTCTATCCAATTGATTACAAAAATATTCAAAGTAGTTCCCCAAAGTATCATTTTTTAACCTTTCAATTCTCTTGCTTGTTCCTCCTTATATTTCAGTTTCTTATTTTATTCTCAAGAAAATATCACAAAATGAATTTGAGACCTAATTAGTAATCATTAATTCCAATTTATGGCAAATAAAATCATTAGAAATTAGCTTTTTATGCCTTTTAAAACTGCATCTGAAAATGAAATTACAAATTCAAGATAAAATTTTTCATTGAAATGAAATTTTTTTATTGGAAAGGATGGAAGAGAGTTATATGGAAGAAAGAAAAAAAAAAGAGGAGAAAAAGGAGAATGAAAAAAGATGAATGCAAAATTAAAATAATAAAAGGGAAATTCTGTCCAATAGGGGGTTAAATGATAAAAATTAAAGATTAGGGGTTAAAGTGAGAAATGAGGTATACTTTGAGGGGATTAATTGCAATTAACCCTAAACTTTATGGGTAAGTTTTGTCTTCTCCAATGATTAGGCTTAGTCTCAGACTTGCCGGCAACAGTGGTAGCTGTGTAAGCCGTGCCGCAGCCCGCTGCTATTGTTACTGGCGGAATTTGGAGAAATTTACACCCCAAATTCCGTTCTCTGCATCCATCGCAATTTCTATGTCCAAATTTGCTAAAAATGATGAGAATTTGGCAAACTTTTGTGTTTTTTTCCCGCTACTTCTTGCCTCACATCCAGGCCACTAGTCTCCACCGCCTCTAATCAACACCAACGCCTCACTGTCAATTTGTAATCAGTGACAGTAATAAATAGTGGTGATCATGACAATGATGACGTATCAGCAACACAATGCAGATGGTGGGGAATGAAAATAAAAATGGAGGTGATGGTCTCAGATGTTAGAGAATAAAAAAGGAGGAAGAAAGGAAAGAGAAAAAAGAAAAATAAAATGGGGAGAGAAGCGAAGGAGCTTCATGTTTAAGCAGTAGTTGGTATCTTTAGTTGTTGTCGACCGCAGAAGAAGAAAACTCAAAAAGAAGAAGAAATGGAAAAAGAAAGAAAAATTAAAAGAAAAGGAAAGGAGAGGGAAAAAAAAAAGAAAAAAGAAGACAAAACTAAAACAAATATATATGAAATTATCAGAATAGCCTCTGTAGCATCATTTTATACTCGTATATTAGGCAAGTGCACTACAAATTCCGTTATTATGAATAGTTTCTACCCATGATTAATTTAGTCCAAACCTCAAGGGTATTCTTTGGAAGTTTTTAAATAACGAGGAGGTCTATGATCAAAACCCAAACTACAGGGAAGTTATGTGTATTTTACCCATCTAACCGCAAGAGCACTTTCTCTAAGACTTCCATATAGATAAAAAGCAAATGAAAATCTTAAAACGATTGATCACTGAAAAATTCTAGAAAGAAAATATATTAACGGAGATTACGAAAGGATAGTCCTCTTCAGTTCTGAATTCGACATTTACCTAAAGGAACCCATCTTCTCTTTTGCAAGACCCATCAGTCATTTTCCTAATACCATACTTGAAACATACATACTGTTGGGCATGTCACGGCACTTAACGAAATTCCCGTGAGAAGAATTACGTAGGGAATCGAAATTTCACATGCATATCTATATCTATATGTTTTTAAACTCACTTGAATGAACCTCAGTCAAATCTGATCAAAAATTGGGTTAAATTAGAATAAATTAGGATTCAGTAAAACCGGTAAGGTCAGGTTTTTTTCATTTTCCCTTCATGTGCCTTTTTTATTCTTTTCTAATTTTTTCTTTACCCTGCCAAGATCTCATCCCTTGCAAACCCATTTCTTCCTCACCCGCTTCTTCCTCTTCAGTCAGCTGGCCTCGATTCCATCAAAACCAACCTCAAATTAATTTCTAAAACAAAATCTAATCATAGATGTAGTACCAAAAAGGAGAAAAGTCAAAGAAAATTGCTACAAAGAGAGATGGAGAAAGAAAGTGTGGGGAAAAAAAAGGATTTAAGTTTCATAAGAAAACTATCCCAGATAAAATTGGAAAGGAAAATTTAAAACCAAAAAAAGAAAAAAAGAAAAAAGAAAGAGCAGCAGCGAAGGACGGGAGAAGAAGAATGTGTCGAAGAAGAAAAGATGAAAGCAACAGAAGAATACAAGCAGTGGCAGGGGGGAATACGAGGAAAATTATTTTGGGTTTCAAAACTTTTTGAATTTTATGGCTGACCCTTAGAGTTTTACAAATTGGTAATACATCCAGAAACCTTTTTTAATTAAGTCCTAAATTCTAGTATTATACTTCAAATAAGCCCCTAAATTCAATTCTAAACTTGTAAAATATGAATTACATTATATTATGCATAATTTGTCTTGATAATTCAATTTTATTCATATTTCTTGTTAAATAGTTTTGACAATCAACATACATGAATAAACCTTTCTTCACATTAACATGCTGTTAGTAGTTTATATAGTATTTTCATTTTTACTTAAGTTGAAGTAATGACATTATACTGTCATTATCTAGTTTTTTATTCCGGTCTGACCAGTCAAACACTTTTATCCCTAACCCTAAATTCGTCCAAGTTATTATCCAGTTTGAATTTCAAAACACTAATCTATATTGGATACCTTGCACAAGAAGTGCGCTTTTGAATGATAACATAATCATATGTACAATTATCAAACATATTGCCATTCTCTAATAACTGATGTTAATTGAAAAATATTAAGCAAATGGATCATACCAAGATCATCCTGCAGCATACCATTTCTTGTAACACACTATAAACTACTAGCTAATACAAAATTTCAGCATTTGTTGGAGAATACATTATTAAGTATAGCAATTGATAAAATTTGCCTATTAGCTGATTTATCATCATGCATTCGACATTATAAACAAAAATGCAGGACAACGAATAAGTTTCATCAAACTAGTATTTGAGTCAATTTTATTATGACTTGGGTTTTCCATATTCATACATAAATTAGATTAAAAAAAGGAAAAACAATATGCATGTTGCAATAGCATTTTTAAAATTTTTTAATTTGTTAAACATATTCAATTCTATTGTTCGTAGGCACAAGTAAATTTCAAAACTTCATTCCAAAGCGATATAATTCCACTTGTATATCAGGACTTTCTAAATCTGTTAATTATTTCTAATTGTTTATTAGCTAGATTAAGGTAACAATATTAAATATCAAAACTTTTTCATGCCACCAAAGAATACTCATTTTAAATCTTTTCAACTGAATTGATGTATCCTTAAAACCCGATTAGGTTGAGAGATTCAAGCAGTTGATTTAAGAATCAATTTATTGCCATTCTGACTTTTTCAAAAATTTTTGATGGTAAAAACCTTGGTCAAATTAAGGAAAAATCAAGTTCAACCTAAAAAAAAATAAAAAAATCAATTAAAAAAATTTATTTATTTTTTTGACCTTTTTGTCTTTATTTTTTAAATTTTCATTAGACTCTCTTAACTTGAGTTTGATACTTAAAATATAATGTTGTTTTTTTTAACCTCTGGATAATTTGTACAACTAAAAATCTCCCATGGACTTTTATTTTCTTGTTTCACTTGCAATTTTAATTTTGATATTTTCAAGCATTAAATGCATTTAGCACCCTTAGCATTTAATAAAATTTGTACTTTTTCCCCTAAAATAATTTGTTATTTTCTTCCCTTGACTAATGGTCAGCACCAATGATTTAAGGAAAAGACATTAATTCATATTAGCCATTAGTGGAAGTAATACTCAAAAAGAAGGTATGATTTGTTTTCGTTTTGAGAAAAATTTCTTTCAAATAGGATTCCACCTTTTGAAAAAACCACATAACTTTGAAATTTACTAGAAAATGCTTTATTTCATGTACAAAAAATAAAATAATTACCAAAAAAGTATATTATATAATTGTAACAAAAATCAATGTCCTCTAAAGATTTTCAAATGTCAACAACGTGTGCATAGAAGATTTTACCACAATTTCACCTCACCTCCTCATATTGATGTTCATAAATTGTGAAGGACAGCTCAAACAGTAGCGTGGAGTTGAATTCTACTGAATTGTCATATGTTTTTTCTTTAATGGAAGTGGAACATTTTGGCAATTTAGTTCGTGAAGGAAAAAATTGGTGCTAAAAATGGGTGATATGAGAAGTTTGGGCAATGAGAAGAAAATATGTGCAAATTTCAATTTTTAAACATTTTTGACAGTCAAAGCTGATATTGCTTAAAAGAAGGGGCAAAGTAGTATTTTTTTGGTTGTTGTTGTTTGGGGGGGAAGAGGACGACTAATACCAAACTTTGCAGGGGTTTACTATATTTAACCCTTTTGTCAAATAGGTTTAATAGAATTCATTGTAATCCTATCTACCTTTATTTAAAGTTTAAAAATATCATAGCATATATTTTCTATTTGCTATTTTATTTTATACACTGTTGCAATATTTTATAATGTCATCATTTTGGTCTCTGATATTTTAATCCTGACTCCAATCAGTCAAATCTATTAACCTTTTCTGGTTTATTTCGATCTAACCGATCAAACTCATTAACCCTTAACATGGATTGGCCAAGTAGTTTCAAAACTTTACTATATTGGGAACCGATAATAAATTCTGGACAGTACAAATTTGTTTCTGTTAGCATTACGAGGCATCACTAGACTAGTCTCAAACTATCTGCAAGTAATAAAAGCAATTTTTTCTTGTTACAGCTTCTCCAATCTCAACTGCACAATTTTTATGACAGCATTGAATGGATTAGATGTTTGGTACCAGTATTAATTCTCATTCGACAGCAACATTGGACAGGGGCCTAAAATGAGGTGGCTTTTTCGTGCGCTGCCCATCACTTTCTATGTTCTATATAACCACGAGAGTTGTTCTTCCT
Organism: Gardenia jasminoides; assembly: GCA_013103745.1. Lineage (NCBI taxonomy): Eukaryota > Viridiplantae > Streptophyta > Magnoliopsida > Gentianales > Rubiaceae > Gardenia > Gardenia jasminoides. Next base: position 25,537,426 of record CM023099.1, on the reverse strand, counting down.
CAGTACTACTTTCATGCCTTGAAGCCCCCCAAAAAAGAGTTGTTAACAGCAATTTTTGCGAATATATGGAGATAGAAACAGCAACTGCAGCCAGGGCTAGTAATGCAGATCTTGAGAAAGGGGTTTCATCAGAGTATGATGGAGATAAAAGTGCAGCATATTTGGTATGGCAAGATCTTCGTGTTCTGTTGCCAAACTTTGGGAAGGGCCCTACTAGAAGATTACTCGATGGCCTCAATGGCTATGCTCAACCTGGTAGAATCATGGCTATTATGGGTCCTTCTGGTTCTGGCAAGTCCACCCTCCTTGATTCTTTAGCAGGTCCCTCTCTCTATCTGTCTCTCTGTAGTCTCTGTGTGTGTGCAAATGGGGTGCATTTAGCAGGTCACGTCTGCACACTTTTGTTCTTGTACACGGTTGTTCTTCTACTGTGTGTGTACATGGGTCCTTCTGGCTCTGGATGTTTGTGTTGACAACTGTCTCGTCATCTTTTCACTTTTCATTTGGCAAGTTCATCCACTTCATCTTCCACGTTTCAACTTCAACTAATTGAAAAGAAGTAGTTTCACATAAAGGCATAAAGATTATGAAAAGGCTGCTCTTCTTGCTCTGGTGTATACAATACTGCCTTTTGTTTTTCCCTTTTTTGCTGTCCTTTAAGATGCAAGAATTCAGTTGTACCCAAAGCATATGGCTCCAGATGGCAAGTCCCCCCCCCCCTCTCTCCCTCTCTCTTTGGGGTATTTACCTGGATGGTGAGGTAAAGGAGATCCCTACCGCCTAAAGAGAAAAACAAAAGATAAGATCCTTGATCCCGAATGCGTTAGCATTCTACTTCAAGCAAAGGAAATTCGGTTTCGCAGAAAGGTTGGGTTGGGTGGTAAAGTGACAGGAATTGTAAGTAAGAAGGCATTGGATTCTAGATTTTTCACTTAAAAGAAGTTCAGTTTATCTTTTATTTTTATATACAAACAGAAGATAGATTAGTGGAGAAAAAAATTGTATGAATTTTTGTGACATAGGGTTCATGGGATAAAGACTTGAAAGATCTACATTAGGTTGAAGAAGACGCCAAGTTTGGAACTTCTCCTAGTGCAAAAGTGCCTGGACCTGCTGTTTAATGATTACGATTTTCCATTTTCAGTCATAGGCAGAAGAAAATGGAAAATAGTAACTACACCTAATTATTAGAACATCTTACCAAGTACCGTAGTTCAAAATGTGTCTCAGCTGGAATCTAAAGTTACCGTCCAATTTTTCCCGACAGTATAAACTCTCAACGAAAACCAACCTATAATAAATGCTCAATACATATACCAAATTCTGTAGAAAAAAGTCTAGGAGTTCTTTGTTGTGCTTTGGAAGAAGTATAATAACATCTCTTGAGTTTTTTTTTCTTATTTTCTTAGAGCTGTAATTAGTGCATTTGGTACAAAATATCTATTTTGTAAGTCACACTTTAATTTTACTTTTTTTGGCAGAACATTTAATTCAATTCTACACATAAGATTGTTTAAAAAAAAGTTAAAATTCTTGGTTATAAGGCAAGAACTGCCTTGAGATAATTTAGATAGGTTACCACAAATTGGAGTAGAGATCTACCTCAAGACTGGAAACTCTCATTTATTCAATATATGAAGCATAGGCTTTAAGCCTTGCACATGTATCTAACTATCCAACCTATTGAAGCTATGCTACTTTTGTACAATGCAATGGTCCAATAAAAATCTTAAAGAAACAATAATGAATCGATGGTGGACAGTTGGTAGTGACATCCTCGATTAAAGGACAATAGGGGCAGGGTCCACTGAAGAAGAAAACTAAAAGTTCTACTCCTCTACACTCTAAAAGGGGGATGGACATAGTTGACCTAAATATGCAGCTCATTTATATGTATGCTTATTTTACTTTTATGTGTACCTGTCTGTCTAGGACATGAGGTGGATAGAAAATTAGAAAGAGATATTAGTAAGGGATTGTAAATATGGTACTACGTTGTTTAAGGTAATTAACTCCTACTCGTATGGGGTTTTTAAACTGGTTCTCTGTGACCACTCATTAGTACACATAATTTATGTGAAAATTGTATGTTACATTTACACTTCTTTTTAAGTCTATAGCATTCATTATTCTATTGCATTTAGATATTTTACTTATTGAACTTCAATTTTTAAAAAGCAATTAACATCTAATGCTTCTCTTACCGCACCAATAGATGAGCCATCATAAATGTACTCCAATAATGGGTTTGTAACAACATCAAATTTTAGAAAAATTCTACCATTTTCTTTGAATACCATGTCCATGATAGTAGTTCAATAAACTCTTGTTACATCATTCAATAATTTAAACTCATAAAATTATTTAAGAGCTGATATAACTTTTGACAATGATACTCCCCCAAATTTTAAGAGGTGTAATTTACATGTATGTGCATGCATGTGTGCGGATTCCTAATTAACTATATGTGTTTATACTAATATGGGTAGAGGATACATTATTTTTATTTTCTGAAGCTAATTAATGGGCGTTCCTACTGACTGACTTTGCTGCACTTGCAGGTAGACTCTCCGGAAATCTTGTTAAGACTGGAAATATTCTTCTGAATGGAAGGAAAAGGAAGCTTGATTATGGTGGAGTTGTAAGTAATAGTGGGAAATTACAATAGAAGTTCTTAGTTTTACTATCAACTTGCCATTGGACTAAATTGAAAATTTTAATAGAAAATTCTATGGACAAAGTTTTTATTTTTGATAACTTCTTAATTGTTTTTAAACTTTTCTTTAAAGAAAGGACTGAATCATGAAGATTTTATTGCTTTTACATGAATTTTTATCATAATTCCCGTATTAAGATCTTTCTTTTTTCTTTTTCTTTTTTTTTTTTGAAAATCCAACTTCCCATGGCATTAATTCAGCTGGGACCAGATGAGCAATTTTTTTTTTAGGGGATAATAGGGGCCAGATGAGATGATAAAACACAAAAAGTTCAGAGAGTATTCAATTTGTCTTATATACACAAAGTGAAAAGTCTTTTGCAAGAGAATGAGCCACCTCCCATACTGCCACATGTTTAAGAAATGAAAATGGGACAACTAATAGGGAAATGTTATTTGTACTTCCATTTATATTAATCACATTTTCACTGTCATTTTGATTATATAGCATTTATTTCCTAGATTATATGATAAATCAAGTAGTGAGAGTGTAAATAACAAAAAAATAGTGTAAATAACATTTTCCTAACATAAAAAAGTAACAATATGACATGAAAAAAGTAACAATAATATCTGGAGACAAAGAATCCCTCAAAATATAAAATAAAAGCAAATATATGTCTTTAATCAAGTCCAAAGATGGAAGGCATTAATGCCTTTCTGATATGCCAGGTTCCCATTCTATACAACCTTTGATAACAGCATTAAAAACTTTCAACTATAGATAGATATAGCATATGTTATGTCTGTTAGAAATATTGAACTTCGGGCCAACTGGTTGAAATTTACAGAAGACTGAAAAAATGTCCCTCCATGACTGGAAGTTCTAGCCAACATGTTGAAATAATGCCTCAGTAACGCAATTTTTTTTCTAACTATTTCTTTTTTTTTTCCCCTTACACGTGTATCATATTACAAAAATTGCTGGAATGAGTAAACTACTTAATATTTAATTTTCAATCCAACCACACTTCGAAAACAGTTATTTTTCCCCAAATTTTATAAATGGATGTAGTGAAAATATTGCATTACTATATATGCTCTTCAATCTAATGCCTATTTTTGGACTATCATCAGGCTTATGTGACACAGCAAGACACATTCTTGGGAACCCTAACTGTCAGAGAAACCATCAAATACTCAGCACAACTGAGGCTACCAGGCAACATATCCAAAGATGAAGCAAATGATATCATTGAGAAAACAATTATGGAAATGGGTCTTCAAGATTGTGCTGATAATCTGATTGGCAATTGGCATTTAAGAGGTATAAGTGGAGGAGAAAAAAAGAGGCTAAGCATTGCCTTAGAAATTCTTACACAACCACAACTATTATTTCTAGATGAGCCTACAAGTGGGCTGGATAGTGCCTCAGCTTTTTCTGTGACTCAAGTGCTCAAGAATGTTGCCTGTGGAAGGAAAACAGTAATTGCTTCTATTCACCAGCCAAGCAGTGAAGTTTTTGCACTTTTTGATGATCTTTTTCTGTTATCTGGTGGTGAAACCATTTATTTTGGTGAAGCAAAGATGGCAGTCGAGGTATAATATCCTTTATCTTTGTTATACCCCAAATCATCTTTTTTTTTTTGTCTTTTTTTCCTCTCCCCTTCTTTTAATCTGCTCCTTCTTTGACTTCAAAGTAGTAACACAGGAAAATTCTAAATGTACCATACGAACAGTGACAAAGTTAGGATCTTCGGCCAGGCCATGCAAACTTTGACCACTAAATTTTTTAAACAAATTTAATCGTTAAATCAATAACAAATAGCAATACAAGAAAAAGGTATGTATATGTGTGTGTACGTATATACATATACATATACATATATTTACATAGATAAATAAATAAATAAGTAGATACACACAAACATATATAGGTATACACTAACGCGAATATTGAGGTACCCTAAGAGCATCCTGTAACCCTCGCTGGGGTTGCAAATTGTCCATTTACACATGAAGTAAACACGAAAAGATTAGAAAATATTTATCAAAACAACAATTTTTTTTTTGGCTTGTTTCTAGTGAAAGATTATCTAGGAATCCAGCTTTCACTTGATACTCAATTGCTTTTCTTTTTTGTTTGTATTTATTTATTTAAATTTTTTGCAGTTCTTTGCTGATTCAGGGTTTCCATGTCCAAGTAGACGAAATCCATCTGATCATTTCCTCCGTTGTACAAATTCCGACTTCGATGATGTCAATGCTAGACTGATGGGTTCTCGTGGTATAAGTGTACGTATATGGTAGCGACTTTACTCCTGTTATTTTCTGCTGTCCAATTTTCCCATGAATATTACCATTTACAATTGTACAAGTTAAAAACAATTTATACAATCCAATATCGTTATGCCTTTTTTTTTTTTCAGGACAATTTCAAGCCAAGTGGTCTCGTATTGAATATGGCAACAACAGAGATCAAAGAAAAGCTCATCCAGAAGTACAAATGCTCAAAGTATGCTGCAATAGTGAGAACTAGAGTTCAAGAAATTTTAACCATTGTAAGCTTTACATTCATTAAGACCTCCAAAAGTACTTTTTTTTTTGGGTGTCCCAATTGTCCAAATGGTCCATCTCAATTTCATTTAACGTGTTCATATGATAAATCAATTTTAGAGGAAACTCTAGTTTTTTTATTAGGCTAAGCCTAGGTTCTCAGTAAATATTGGATATTGCTATAATACTTTTCTCAGTAAATACTTTTCAAAAAATGTATTGGATATTGCTATAGTAACTTTTATATTTGCTTTATAAAGCAAATGATGGAATGGATTTGCAACTGATATGTAGGTATCACAGGAAGGAATTAAGATTGAAAAAAGAGGAGGAAGCCAGGCAGGATGGATCAAGCAATTTTCAACGTTAACAAGAAGATCATTCGTAAACATGTCTAGGGATTTTGGTTATTATTGGTTACGGATAATAGTATACATAGTGGTATCAATTTGTGTTGGTACCGTTTTTTATAATGTTGGTACAAACTATTCTGCAATCTTGGCAAGAGGGGCATGTGGCGGATTCATATCAGGGTTCATGACTTTCATGTCCATAGGAGGCTTCCCATGCTTCATTGAAGAAATGAAGGTAAATAGTCTCATTAGTTTAATTAATTAAGATAAAATTAACTAAATTTAAAGATTTGCTACTCCTCCCCCCTAATATTGCTAGCAATGTACCACATTGGTTCTGATTTTTCTTGTGAAGAAATTGGAACATTGACATTGTCCTTTCATTTCAAAACCTTATGAAGTATATAACCCTTACTTTAAAACAAGGATTAATTACATTTAAGTAGCACTTCCCTAATTTTTGTCTCTTCACCTCAATTAGCATGTATTAGCATTTCTACAGGGCAAAGTCTTGTGTTTCGGTTTAGCAAATATGTTAAATGTAGGAAAAGTTAAATTGATTGGCGGATTAACGAACAAACTACTTAAGATTTGCCATTTGATGTTTGAAGCAGATATTTTACAAAGAAAGACTCAATGGGCACTATGGAGTTGGAGTGTTTATTCTTGCAAACTTCATCTCTTCACTACCATTCTTGACACTAATGGCTTTCAGCTCATCAGCCATCACCTACTTCACGGCGAAATTCCGGTCTGGCTTCTTCCGTTTTTTGTATGCAGCCATAGACCTGCTGATCTCCATTTCTGTTGTAGAGGGCTGCATGATGGTTGTGGCTTCTTTGGTTCCAAATTTCTTGATGGGACTCATTGTTGGGGCAGGATTTATTGTAAGAACACTAAACTTGTTCATAATCAAATATCATAACCTTTTTACCATGGTTATTCTCAATTCCCTTCCTAATCTTTTATTGTGTTAATTGCAGGGAATTATGATGGCTACGGCTGGCTTTTTCTGCCCTCTGTCTGAACTCCCAAAGCCTTTCTGGCGGTATCCGATGTCCTATATCAACTATATGGCATGGGGTCTACAGGTAACAAGTTTTGGACTAACACTTTGGAAGTTCTCACACTAGTCTGCTTTCTACCTTAAACCAAGACTAAAATGTAAATCTTATCCAACGGAAAATCCTCAAGCCTACAAGTCCCCATGTGCCAATTAGTACTTGTTCTTGTACAAGTACTACCCGTTCAATCATATTAATAGTAGCTTCTGTTGAAAAGGCACTAGTTTAAGTGAGAAATGTATTACTTGGCACATGCCAATTTGGCACTAAAGAGTAAAAATACACCTTTTTTAATTATGTGATGACATTTGCAATCCATTTATTGTCACTGGCACTCCATTCCATTTCCAAATTATTAAAAAAGAAAAAAAAGAAAGTATGAAGCAGATCAAATGCCATTAACAATAAATGGAGAATAGATATTGCTAACCATGTTTTTAGTTTTTTAAAGTGTAATTCATGGATATTCCAAAGCCAAAAGGAGATGAGAGTACATTTATCCCCATGTTTAATACTAGATAGACATAAGTAGTAAATGGTTCGCTAGTCTAAAGAAAGAAAACCAAAAACACACCTTTCATTAGACTAAAGCTAATTAAAGCTTCCAAGAAGCCATGCAGCTTATGGTCTTGTTGTTCTAATATTTGTTTTGGTGGATATAACAGGGAGCTTACAAGAATGATATGATTGGGCTTGAATTCGATCCTCTTCAGCCGGGAGAGCCAAAATTAAAGGGAGAATTCATCATAAAAAATATTCTTGGCTTTTCAATAGATCATTCAAAGTGGTGGGATTTGGCTGCTGTTCTAGCCATATCCATATCATACAGGATGCTGTTCTACACCATTCTCAAGTTGAGGGAGAAAGCTTTACCCATGATCAAAACAATTTATGTGGAAAAAACTCTGCAACATCTCAGCAAGAGGCCTTCATTCAGGAAGACACCACCATTAACTTTTCCATCAAAGAGACACCAAACCATTCATTCATTATCTTCTCAAGAGGGTCTTAGTTCTCCTATTAATTGAAACCAGAAGTTTCACCATATCTTGTCTTATGATATGATGAAAAACATTACACAAACTTCATTCCAACTGATATCCTTTTTGTCAACCGTTTGGATAGGTAACGTGAAAGAACTATATTCTTATACACCATTTGAGATAACATTTTTACGCACCACCCAATGTGTTACAAACTAGTAAAATGTGTGAAGTTTTCAGCATAATCTTCTCCATGCATGTTCAAAATTTACTAATATTCTTGTGTTGTTGGTCACATGTCCTGTCCTGTCCTCCATGCCGAATTTTTTATCACTGTTCTATAATCCGACTTGTCAGAAATAGTAAATTAATTAGACGTTAATGTTTTTCTTTCCAATCCTGCCTGGGGGTATTCGGAAAAGTTAAAGTTAACTATGACTTCCTTAAGCTGATGAAATTTGGACAACGGAAATGGATAAATAAGCAACTTTGAATGGGATGGAGGGAGTATGAATTGATCTCGATTCCAGTTCTGATTCCTAAACAGTGCATTAGGTTAAGGACCTCTTCCTGCTTTTCAATATAGTTAACTTTTGAGGAAGCTACATTAAAAATTAATCACTGTCCCAATCATAAATTATTTTTTGCATTAGGTTAAGGACCTCTTCCTGCTTTCCAATATAGTTTACTTTTGAGGAAGCTACTTTAAAAATTAATCACTGTCCCAATCTTGAATTATTTTTACAAACGCTTTTTAAGATAATAGTTTGCCTGCTCAAATGAAGTTAAAAACAGAGGTGAAAATCAGCCACAATTAAGCTTTAAAGAGTGCAAAATTAATAGGTAGATGATAACAATCCAAAATACCATCACCCCCAAGGTTACGTAAATTCTTGTATCGTAAAACCGATCAATGATAAGTTAAATTACAGTTTCTGACCCACAAACGTATCAAGCAGTAAAATAGATGAGTAAGGAGAAGGAACTTAAACAATTTTTGGTTGGTCAAGTTGGAAAGTTCAGTGACCAATGTGTACAAGGAGGAGTGTCAGGCACATTGCGATTAGACCTGGCAATCAGGCGGATTAGAGTCGAGTTCTCATTTAAATGCGTCATATGCAACCCGCTCTACTATAGTTAAACTTTTATAAATTATTAATAATGGATAAATTAATAATTTCCATTAAATAATAATTTTTTTCATCATGAATTTGCCTAATGAGCTAAATTAAAAGTTTCGATGAAATAACAAGGTAATAATTTTTTTGAAAACATTACATAACTCTTTGATCCCATTTATATTGTAAATTAATAATTTACTAAAATTACATATCATATTTTATTAAAATATGAGACTATTGTTGATTTATGAACACCTAAATCATAGTTTAACAATGAAATAAGTAAGAAAATCTTGTGTTTGCTTATTATATGAAGGCTTCCTTGTTATTTATATATAAAATATTGTTAATATTATTCATTATATGTATTTAATAAATGGAAATGAACATTTATCATTAAATATTACTAAATCTTTTTGACCTTTTGATAATAGAAAATTGATATTAGTTGCTTACATACATTGAAGACATTAATAGAATTAAATTATATTTGCAAATCAGGTAGATATAAATTGGTTCATGTTCCTTAGACTTTTAACCTCTTTTATTAATAGAAATACTTCATCTTTTTATAAAATAAAATAAAGTTTACTTGATTAAATAAGTGTTTTTAATTGAATTATAGGTACACTCAATAAATTAACAAATTATTCACCGATTAATTAATATCTCTTTAAATTAATAGAATTTGTATGGTTCGAAAGTTATTAATTTATAAAGGTTTTACTGTACACATTGATCTAATATTGGATTGGGTCATATTGGATCAACTAAATCCATGACCCAAAAATGACTAAACATAATATTTCATATATTTTGACACATAAGACTCTCGCACACATATTTACACACACAAAATGATTTTTTTCATGCACGTAAATATATATAATATAATATAATAAACATATTTTTAGTTACTAATACACATTCACACATGCAAATACACATGTACTTCTTGTGCTCCTTCGATAGAAATACATCATTTTCACATAAACAAACATACTAAAATGCAACCTAACATATTTTTTACACAAACAAAAAACACACATACTAACTTCTTAAACTACCTGGATGGAAACATTATTTTTATATATGTATACACACATTTTCACTTAGTGAAATATTTGTAAACTACATTCTAATACATTTTCTGTCACTCACTCACTCTCTCTCTCTCTCTCTCTCTGTCCCTCTTTCTCTCTCTCCCACCCCCCCTCTCTCTCATATACAATTTTTTCAATTTCACTTTTGAAAAATACTTACAAATTATTTCTTGCACATTTTCACATTTAACTCACACACACACACTCACACTCTTCCTACACATTTTTACATACACTCTCTGGACATACATACATTTCACTATTTCCACCAGATATAAAATGCCAAACTCCAAATGTCAAAGTTGTAGTATAGGTTAATGTACGCTTGAACTTTCACTATGTAATTTACATGTTACATAGACGTACTGTTTGTTCAAAAGAAATATAAATAAAGCATGTCTTGTTTACTTGACTAAAACTTTAGTCTTCTGAAAGATTTTATGTTTGTGTGTGTGTATTTTTAAAAATATGCATACATTGTGCTTACAATTAATAACTACAATTAATGGTGGTTTTAGAAATTAATTGACCGAATCCAAACAAATACTTTAAAAGAAAAGATAAATAATATTGTCTAGAATAGATAAAAAAATATGAAGGAAAATCACAGTTCACGCACAATTAAACTATTAGTATTATTTGTATGGGAAAAAATCCTAAGAATATATAAAAAAAAGAAAATAATTAAATGGGAAATTATTTAGGAAACACAAAAATCCAACCCAACTCCTATTTGATTTAGTGGGCATCAAGATAAAAAGTGTCATACAATTTTGAAAACTCCAGGAATACCAAGGAGCCGTTTTGTTTAAATTCCACAATCACTCTCACCATTGATATCATAAGATGGTGAATGATAATTGGTTTTGATAAAAACTATAGTGTATTTGTTACTATGGAATGGTTTTATAAATTTATTTTTTTCTTTTTCATCATTTTTTTCCTTAAAAGTGATTTAATAGAGAATATTTTTTTCTTCATTAGTTGAAACTTGATGTTTTGTGTTTTTATTTTTACATTTAAGGGTAAATTACATTTAACCCCCCTGTGGTTTTGACTGTTGCCACATAACCCTCCTAATGTTTGAAAATATCCACTTCACCCCCCTATGGTTTTATGTAAAGTGGATTTACCACTTTATATAAAAGTATAGGGGAATTACGTGGATGATTGCAAAACCATAAGGGGTAAAGTGGATATTTATATGAATCATAAGGGGGTTGTATGGATATTAAAATTTTATCACACGCGCTTTTGGAGCGCGTTTGGTACAAAATTGTACATTCCGTCCACTTTCCACTTTACATAAAACTATAGGGGGGTGAAGTGGATATTTTCGAACATTAGGGGGTTGTGTGGCAATAGTCAAAACCACAGGGGGTTAAATGTAATTTATCCTACATTTAATGGGAATAAAATGCATAATTAAGATGATTCCATAATGAGAGGTGATTAATAAAAAAAACTCGTAGAGGAGTCTTATCATTCCCATTTGGCTCAAACAAACATCATGTATGTGTATAATTGAATTTAAAACCCATAATAGCAGTTGACACTCATTAACTAAACACCCCCCCTAAGTCCACAATTGCCAAAATTAACCGTGAGTATCTTAAAAACGTGCCCACTAATGGTTTCTTTGAGTCACTGAAGAATATCCAGAAGGTACTTGAATGCTTTCAGTACCTAATCAAACACATATTATAATCCAGTCGAACACTAGGCGTGTTGGCTAAAATAAACCAACGAAGTACCGAAGATCTTAATCCATCGTAATCCAAGCAACATAGATTTCACTCAACCTTCTCCGAAACAAACACGCAGATGACTAATGTAGATGGAAATAAAAGATCATTTTACCGTATTGAATTCACTTAATTCGGGCAATGAGTGCTCAACTAAAAACCCAACCTGCCCAAAAAATTTTTGGATTTTTATCACCCAACTCAAAAGTGACCTATTACCCAACTGATCTAACTCGACTTTTAAAAAGTGGACGAGTTGGGCAAGTTCTTGAGTTTTGCATTTAATTGCCGACCTTAATTGTGATTCAATAGATGATCAAATAGTATCATATTTTATGGCTCAATTTTAGACAAAAAATGTATCTTATAATTTTACCAGTTGATCCAACCTTCAGTGGCACCAAACAGTATAGTCAATATTGATTTTCCTTAAAAGCATTCAATATCAACATCACATAAATGATTTACTATCGTAAAGTTCAACAGCAAAGACTCCAAACTATAGTTTACACGCCAACGGTAGACCATATAACTCAGCAATTTGTCAAGATGTCAAATCAAATCATTTATATTACTTGGTTGATCAACAGTTGTTCTCAATTGAGATGTAACTTGGTATGTTGTTCAACCAGTTCAAACGTTTATATGCTTCAAAGGTCGCTTTTGATGCTTAAGAATGTGCCAATTTTTTGCTGTGAACCCAAAGTGAATTCATTCCATTTTTCCTTTGACACTGGACACCTTATAATATTAGCCCCACAAAACTTGGCTAACAGGATACAGACTTGTCAGTTTTTCCATTTTTCCTTTTGACACTGAAGTTTAAATTGTTATGTTAACGGCAGTCATAATATTTTGAGGTGGAGGGTAAAGCAGCCCAAAAATCAAAAATGAAATCATATTTTCAGGCATTTCTACTCCACTGCTCTCTCTGCCACAACCAAACAAGGGACAAACAGTAAAGCTGAATTATTGAACTAGCATTTACACAAACAACAATAGTTAAGGACAGAGCACATTCAACCATTTCAGATTTGTTAATGCCAACTAGAGAATTGACTATACACCAGACATACTCATAATTCTACAATCATAGACTACATTTAATAACGAAGCCACACAGGTTTCTAAGGATTCTCTTTACAAATACAGAATATATGACCTCAACGCATATCTCAAGTTTAATTGACCATTTCCGCAGCTTGCACGATTTTAGTACCTTGCTCTTTTTTTTTGGTAAAAGTACCTTGCTCTTTTATCACTTTAAAGCATGGGACACATTCTGGATGGGCACCAAGCACCGCCCGTCATCAGAAAGGAAGTCTGTATTACATAAAATCAAACCAGAGAAATTAATCCCAAACCACTCTCATCTTGAATGAAGCACACATAACAAAGCTAGCAGAATTGTTGCTCTTGCTTCCTTTGGCTCTTCTTTTTCCCCCTCTCTTTGACTCATAAACCGACAAATCTGCTCATTTTTGACATGACACCAAAATTAGTACCACATTCACATCAGCATTAAATAATAATAATAATAATAATAATAACAATTTTCAAAAAATCTTTATAAAATAGTATCATATTAGCAGGAGAAACAGCATAGGACAAAAAATCTCCTAAGAAAACAAAGAACAACCAAGAGGTTCCTAATGATCTAAAATGATCTTCCTCAATCTTCCACAAAAAAGAAAGAAATCAACATCTGAAAGTTGTCAAGACTAGCTATAGAGTTTAACAACAGGAAATTCAGGATCAAGAATTATATCATTCCATTCAGTGATGTACATAGAAATTGATTAATGTAATTGCTGGTTTTTCCATTGAAGAATAATCATTTGAATAATATAGAGAAGTCAAGTTGGCAGCATATCATGGGTCTTAAAAGAGAGATTTACCTACCGCCAAATTATAAGACCTTCAATCTTAACCACTCTTTCACTTCAGCATATTGTATTCACAATTCAAAATGATTTTATAGCTAATTTTTCTTCTCGCTGGACAGACCATTTTCAACTCTGACATTAAGGGCATGACATGGAACTTCGTAACAGGTCTTGGCACCATCCGGCCACCAAAGTCCTCTGGAAAAGGTTCAAAACCAAGTCCAAAATTTGAACTTGACAGAGCAATTAGGTTGGTTTGGAAATGCATACATTGAAGCAGCTGGGAAACCATGACCACCATAAAGATCCTTTAAGGTGGTGCCTTGACATACTCCATTCTTGAAGAAAGATATCTCACTTCCTACAGGGCAGAATTAGCATTAACACATCATCTATGGCATTAACTGTTATTCTCAGTACTGTATGGAGGAAACTAACAAAAAGTTTAAAATAACTATAGAAACCAGTGCAAAATTCACAAACCTTAGGAGCAATTGTGCATCAAGAGAAACACCTTATGCATACAGGCAAATCAGAATGCCACTCCTTTTCAAAGGCAAAAACACCAAGTACAAACTTCGAACTCAATCAAAACATTTCCGTCATATTCAACATTTAATTATAAAGCTTATACTCTGGTCTTTAACTAGTATTTTACTTCTTTTGGAGAAAGTAGTAAAAAGGAACAATGTAGAGAGGTAACTTTCTTTTCCCCTAAACAATTAATAAAAAAACGAAAATTTATTAATGAGAAGAAAGCCCACAACTATAGATAAAATTGCAAACATTATCTCTTTCTTGTCAGAAATTGAAAGAGCAAAATACATGAGGTGGCTTATTGATGAGGACACAAGCAGGGATGCACGCCTTCAACTTCGGGATCCTTTAGCCAACATTGATGGTCTGATGACAAGGGCGAGATCCAAGAGGGTGAAGGAAGTTTTACAAGTTTTGATCATTCATCATGGCAACAAGGAGCAAACTAAGTTTGAAGGTTTGGTGAACCATGAAATCACCTTGCTCACTTGTACGTTTGAAGTGAAGGAATGATCTTGACTGCCGTGGGCACGTCTTACAACTGCAAGTCTTCTGATCGCATATTTACTGTGACAGATTTAAGATATGGGCACGCCTTACAACTGCAAGTCTTCTGATCGCATATTTACTGTGTCAGATTTAAGATGTGGGCATGCCTTACGACCGCAAGTCTTCTGGTCGCATTCCTAGTTTCATTAGGGTTTTTAGTCTTTTTAACAATTTCAAGTAGTATTAGGGTTTGACTTGTAAGGCTCATAAATAGCCACTCTTGTGACTATTTTTGGGGACTTTTCGATAAATACAAATGTGAGGTTTTTCCTTCAAGTTCTTGATTGAACTTTCTTTTGAATTCTTGAGTTCATAACTTGATATTCAAATTAGACTTTATCGATTAGTTTGTTCCCTAATCGTGGTGTCTCTTCGTCCATCGATATTTGCTTGGGGTTGCTGATTACCTTCGTGTGTCAGAGGTCTTGAGTTCATACGAACAATTGAGTTCAACTTCCATTAAGAGAAAAGATCCAACTCTAATATTTTCCGTGTTGGGAGGGTCTAGGAGGATCTACCCCTAGGGTTGCTCATCAGTTGGTATCCAGAGCATCACATTAATTCTCTTTCAATTGAAATTGTTCATACCTTGTTATAAAAAATAAAAAAAAAGTTACTGTAGCATCCCTGCTCATCGTTACTATAGCGGTGTTACTGTTCATTCGTAAAAAAAAAAAACAAAGTTTTGTTTGTCCTCTGTTATTGCTGTCCAATTTAGGGTTTCTAGTTGTGTTTTGTTTCTAGTGTCACGTACCTTTTAATTCTTGATTGTTAATTGTTGAACCTTTGTCTATAATACCCGTGGTCGTTTCTTGATATTCTTGAAATCACCCTTTGAAGTTCTTGACATTCTTGAATATCTTGAATATCTTGATAGCGTGAACCATCACTTGAGATTGTTGAACCAAAATTTCATGAATCTTGAAGTCCGTGGATAAAAAAAAAAAAGAGAGAGGCTAGGGTTCGAAAATCTTGAATATTGTGTGTGGCTCCTATTTATTCTTGAAGCCAAATTTGAATTGTTGTTGGATTTCAAATTCCTGTTGAATTAAGGTTGAAAGTTGTTAATTGGAAAGTGCTCAATCATATCCAATTAAAGATTCCAAATCTTGATTGAAAAGGACTACCCAAACCTAATTTGATTGAGTTCCTATCTTTGTAAAGGACAGACCGAGTGCGAACGTACCTATTCACACCTAACCACCCTTACCTTTTGTTTCACATGCTCAACAACCTAAACCTTCCATTTTTCACCCTTTCCACCGATTTTCAACAAGAAAAGGTACGAATTCTAGGGCTTCTAGGATTTGCAAAATTCTGTTTTGTGTCTTATTAATTGCGTAAAAAAAAAGTTTTTTTATTGTGAGTTTTGTTTGGATTTTCGAGTTATTAATTCTGGAATTTTAAGAGTTGAGTTCTTTTAAGAACTTTGAGAAGGAAAAATTGAGAGTGGGTGTTCTTTTCTTGAGTGATACATGAGTGCATTGCAAGGTAGACTAGGTTATACTTGTTTTACAGGTTTAACAGTATGTCTCAAGAGGGAAAAGCACTTGAGCAACCTGAAGTCGAAGTTTCAAATAAACTTTTGCTCCAAGCGCTTCAACAACAAGCGGCGAGACATGAATATCTGATGGTACAGTTATCAGACAGGTTGGCAGCAATTGAGGTGCGAGGTACTGGAGATACATACAACAATAGGACCTCGAGTGTTCAGAATGATGATCATGATGCAGATGACGAGGGATATCAGTCAAACACCTCAACTAGATCAAGCAAAAGCCAAAGGGGAGCAAGGAACGGTCGAAATAGACCTAGGAGAATCGATGACAATCTTGGTTCCATCAAGACCAAGATACCTACCTTTCATGGAAAAAATGATCTTGAAGCTTACCTGGATTGGGTTAGAAGAGTCGAACAAGTGTTTGAAGTTCACAATTACCCTGAGGAGAAAAAGGTGAAACTTGCAATTGTTGAGTTTCAAGATTCTGCATCTATTTGGTGGGAGCAAATATGTGCCACAAGGAGAAGAAATAGGGACCAACCAATTGAAACTTGGACTGAAATGAAGCAAGTGATGAGGAAACGATTTGTACCCTTCCATTATACTACGGATTTGTACAATCATTTCCAACGACTCACTCAAGGGTCTAAGTCGGTTGATGAGTATTACAAGCAAATGGAAGTAGCTATGATAATGGCTAATGTGCAAGAGGACCCAGAAGCAACCATGGCGAGGTTCCTTAATGGGTTAAATTCTGAAATAAAAAAGAAGGTTGAGATTCAAGATTACTATGAGATTCAACAAATGGTGTCCTATGCAGAGAAGGTGGAAAAGCAAGTCGTACCTTCAAAAATAGTTAGTGGCCGAACCACTACACCCTCTTCCATTCCTTAGAGAAGAAATCAATTTCCAGCATCCAACGCTTGGCCTAGGCAAGGTAATAGCGAAAGGGACAACAAGCGGATGGAACAATCTTTCCATTCCAGTATAACTTCTTCTAAACCAACCCCAAGGTCGAACTTGGCAAAGACACATATATCCCCGAATGCATCTACCACCCAACCAAAGGAATGCTTCAAATGCAAGGGAATTGGCCACCTAATGGCTCAATGCCCAAATCGAGACATCATGTACATGAATGAGGATGGAGTGTGGCAAAGCGAAAGAGAAGAGAAGTATGCAGGCATGCCATCCCTTAAAGAAGAAGGGAAGGATGAAAGCATGGTTGAGGTAGAGGAAGAACCCGAAACTCGAGCTATGGTGACTATGAGAGTGCTTAATGCACAAGCTCAAGAAGATGATCTCCAAAGGACCAACATCTTTCATACAAGATGCAAAATTGGAGATGAGGTATGTCTTATGATCATTGATAGTGGATTTTGTACCAATTGTGTAGCTGCTGATTTTGTTAAACAAAGACACATTCCATGGATTTACCACCCTAAACCCTATAGATTGTCTTGGTTAAATGATGGGGGGAAGTCAAAGTGAACAAACAAGCTGTAATCGCTTTTTCTATTGGTAAATACAAGAACCAAGTGTTATGTGATGTAATTCCTATGCATGCTAGTCATGTATTGTTGGGGCGTCCTTGGGAGTATGATAGGCAAGCTGATCATATTGGACTAACTAATAAGTATAAGGTCATTATGGACAACCACAAAATCACTCTTTCACCCTTGACGCCTACACAAGTGTATGAAGAACAATTGCATCTCAGAAAAGAGAGAGAGAAAAGGCAGCAGAGCAAGGAAAAGAAAAAGCCAAATGTGAGAGAGAGTGAGGGGAAAAAGAAAGTAGAGACCGAGTTGAGTGGAAAAGAAAATCCGAGTGGAAAAATAATCAATGAGGCCGAGAGTTTGAAAGTGAAAAAAGAAAGTTTCTATGCAAGTGTGCGTGAGGTAGATAGGGCCTTGAATGCACAAAGTCTTCTCATAGTACTTATGTACAGGGAAGCTGATTATTATGCTTTTTACACACTAGGCATAATCGATTCTCTTCCTAGTGCAATCTACTCTGTTTTGCAAGAATTCAAGGACATGTTTCCAGAGGAAGGCTTGCCTCAAATTCAAGGCATCGAACATCAAATTGACTTTGTTCCTGGAGCAATTCTACCAAATTGACCAACCTATAGAGCAAATCCGGAGGAGGCAAAGGAAATCCAAAGGAAAACCAGTGATGAACGCCACGTTGTTGATTTGTTTTTCAAAGAAGTGGTAAGACTACATGGAGTGCCCTGTACTATTGTAAGTGACAGAGATATCAAGTTCCTCAATTATTTCTGGAAGTCACTCTGGGGTAAGTTGGGTACTAAACGTTTATTCTCTACCTCCACTCATCCTCAAACGGATGGTCAAACTAAGGTAACCAATAGAACCCTTGGTGCTTTACTTCGATCCCTTGTACAACGGAACTTAAAAAGATAGGAAGAATGTTTACCTATTGCTGAATTTGCGTTTAATCGCATTACCCATTCCACTACTGGTCATTCCCCCTTTGAAATTGTTTATGGTTTTCAACCCTTAACTCCCTTAGACTTGTCACCTATTTCGATTGATGAGTGTTTAAGTGCAGATGGTGTCAAGAAGGCAAAGATTGGTCAGAAATTACATGAGAAAGTTCGTGCTCAAATTGAGAAAAAGAATGCACAATATGCAAAATATGCCAATAAGGGTCGAAAGCAAGTTGTATTCGAACTTGGTGATTGGGTTTGGGTACATATGCGGAAGGAAAGGTTTCCCGCCTCTTGTAGGACCAAACTACATCCTAGAGGAGATAGGCCCTTTCGTGTGCTTCAAGGGATTAATGAGAATGCCTACAAGTTGGAACTTCCCAGTGAATATGGTATTAGTGCAACTTTTAACGTGTCTGGCCTATCCTCTTTTGATTTTGATACAGATTTTGAAGATTCGAGAACGAATCCTTTCGGGGAGAGAGGGAATGATGAGGACACAAGCAGGGATGCACGCCTTCAATTTCGGGATCCTTTAACCAACATTGATGGTCCGATGACAAGGGCGAGATCCAAGAGGGTGATCCGATGACAAGGGCGAGATCCAAGAGGGTGAAGGAAGTTTTACAAGCTTTGATCATTCATCATGGCAACAAGGAGCAAGCTAAGTTTGAAGATTTGGTGAACCATGAAGTCACCTTACTCACTTGTGCGTTTGAAGTGAAGGAATGATCTTGACTGCCGTGGGCACGCCTTACAACTGCAAGTCTTCTAATCGCATATTTACTGTGATAGATTTAAGACGTGGGCACGCCTTACAACTGCAAATCTTTGGTCACATATTTACTGTGTCAGATTTAAGACGTGGGTATGCTTTACAGTCGCAAGTCTTCTGGTCGCATTCCTTGTTTCATTAGGGTTTTTAGTTTTTTAACAATTTCAAGTAGTATTAGGGTTTGTCTTGTAAGGCTTATAAATAGCCACTTTTATGACTATTTTTGGGGACTTTTCGACAAATACAAACGTGAGGTTTTTCCTTCAAGTTCTTGATTGAACTTTCTTTTGAATTCTTGAGTTCATAGTTTGAGATTCAAATTAGACTTTATCGATTAGTTTGTTCCCTAATCATGGTGTCTCTTCTTCCATCGATATTTGCTTGGGGTTGCTGATTACCTTCGTGTGTCAGAGGTCTTGAGTTCATGTGAACAGTTGAGTTCAATTTCCATTAAGAGAAAAGATCCAACTCTGATATTTTCCATGTTGGGAGGGTTTAGGAGGATCTACCCCTAGGGTTGCTCATCACTTATGATCCACATATAAACATCATTGCAAGAAAAACATTGCTCAGCAATAAACCCCATTCAAGATATTGCAAAATAAAAGAACAAACAGAAGATAATTGAATCGCTCAGAATCGTATATGACATAGAACAATATAACATGGATTCAAAATCTCTAACTAGCTCAGCCACTGAGAGAGAGAGAGAGTGCACTTTTAGGATCCTATATTGTCAGTCAGGTCCACAGCTTAAAATATGAGTAAAATTCAATTTGTTCAGTCTACTTATTCAAAAAAAAAAAAAAAAGCCCTTTAAGAACATATCAGCATAATGATTTCTAATATACACCTGTAGCTGTACAAGCAAGTCTTATTTGTTACAAATGTGTCTATGAGTTGTTAGGTGTATGCCTGAATCACACCACTGCTATCTGATATTTGGAGCTTCTGGTCTAACAAGGTCTTGTACTGATCATCTCTAGCATCTAAATTGCGCATCAATTCAACCTACAGGAAGAACAAAGAACATTATCAGTGACTATTGATTTTATGAAATTAACTAGCTGCAGCAGAGAACAAAGTTAATTCACCATGACCGCTTCAGATGAAAATAGATTTTACTTGACCCTAATTAAACATAATCCAGCTAGGTGCAGAATGGTGCAAACAAGTACTAGAAAAGTCTACAAGATGCTCCCACACCAAAAGAATCCTGGTCATTTGTCGTCTCTGTACATAGTTTTTAATTATTTATTTATTTTAACAAACAAGACCTACGATTGATACTTAAGCAAAGTGGAAAAGAAGTTATATTATATGGCCTCAAGCAAGACTGACAAGTACACGTGGCAGCCTTCAGTGTTATTGAGCATACCAAAATAATTTCACCAGCAACGGCCATGAAGAAAAGTAGTTTTCATCTTAATACCATGATTATCCTAAAGCAAATTTTTGCAACACGTACCTGCTTCTGAAATAAATTAAATTCATCAGAGCTTAGAGAACCATCACTATTTGAATCAAGAAGCTCCATCATCTCCCGAGCATCTTCTCCTTCGGCACCTAGCTCTTCCATTACTTCCATAAGTTCCTCGATGCTGATTTTACCATCACCATTCTTGTCAAGAAGACGAAAAACTTGATCTCTATGGTCAATCTCAAGATATCTAGTATTAGCAGACGGGAGGTCCTGCAGGCGCATTGCTGCAAATTCAGCTGCAGCTATCATGATTGCCTTGTGACGCTTTGCCTGAATGATCACGAAGCAAAATATAAGAATATCTTAGATGTGACGGCCAGTTAATTAACTAGAACAACATAATATTCAGACAAAGTAGAAGAAATGTAATTCAATCTTCTGCAGGGGCTCTGACCTGCAGAACTGCAAGCACAAAAGAGGCAGAATAGGCCAAAATTGGAGTTCCTTTTCTTTTATTTGGACAAGTCACAATGAAAAGGCTGAAGCATTTGAAGTAAAAACAACAGCACAACCCTTGCATAAGCAGGGATTCAAGGGAGATAGCTTTAAAATGCTGCATGCAGAGTGGCATTGGTACCAGTAATGTGTGGCTAACTAACTGACTTAACAGCCTAGGAGTGTTTCCTGTTTTCATGACTATCTATGAGAAGAAACGTGCTGGTTAAACATTTTATACAGAGGAAGAGAGAACACCTCTACATCTTTTACAAGAGATCAGACAACTTACCCCTCAGGATCAGTAAGGCCACTCTTGTACAGTGCATGGGATGCCGTACCATCAGCTGCCAACATGTCCATCTCTGCTGTCCGTATCTGTATTTCCATCATTGGTCTAGGCATGCCATTATCACTGATATCAACAGCCACGTGCAAGCTCTTATACCCATTTGCCTTTGGCCTGGCAATGTAATCTTTTGACCGACTAGGAATCTCCTTCCATAAAGACCGAATTATTTCATGAGTTCTGTAGCATGCCTTTTCTCCAAGTTCTGAAGAATTATCTCCGGAAGTACATAAGATTACTCTCATTCCTATGATATCATATACCTCTTCAGGCTTGCGTCCATCTCTCAAAAGCTTCTTCATGGTGCTATAACGACTCTTGGAACGACCTTTGACAGAGATATCATCAACAATTTCTGTTAATATTGGATCCAACCTCAGAGACTGAAGCAGCTGCTCCCGGTAGATGTCTAACAGAGGCTTACTTCCGCTGGTCTGGTGGCTTCTCAACCATGCATCCACATAGAAGTAAGAATAAGGAAGCAAGTAGCGGAAGGAAAGATCCTCCAGCTCCAGAGACAAAAAGTTGGTGGACAAGGCATGAGCTAAAGGGGCATGTATCTTCATGACCTCGAGAGAAATTAATTGCTGCTGGTATCTGGGAAGATAATTGAGGTGGCGCATGGAATCAAGCTTGAGAGCAAGGTTCAGTATCAAGGCCCTGGAGTCATAGTAAGTGAGACAATATTTCCTTAAAGCAGCAGCAGAATCATCATCTAGGAGTTGGACTTTTGAGGAAATGTTGTTGAGGCGTAAGCTCTCATGAAGCAAATGAGCAGTACTGACACCAATGCGATCCTTGACTTGAAAGAAGGACATGGCACCTGCCTCTAGAACTTGTCTCAGTATGCCAGCAGAGATAACTTCAGCATCCATCTGTTAGGGAATGCAGAAAAGGGGGGAAAACTGGTTACAAATGTTTCAAGGCCCTGGAGTCATGGTAATCTTTCTGGTCACAGGAAACAACAATGACCTTCAGGTGTTTTATTGTCGTTTAACATTTTAAATGGAACTGGAAGTATCAAGAGGAAAAAGGATGGAGCTTTACATAGCAGTATTATATTCTTGGTTTTGCAAGGTCGGTCCATCAATCTCATCTGAAACAAATAACAGTAGTAATACTAGTATACTAACACAGTTATTCTCGTGAATATTACATTAATCTCTAGTTTGTTGAGCCAAAAAAATTCGCACCTTTTATCTGCCTTCCAAATGTTTATTAGCAGATTTTGATAAAAACAACTTCAACAAAACACCACATTGTCTACTCTTGTTCCTCTCACCCCATCTTTGAGCTACTTCATTTGAAAACTTCCCCTCTACATCTCTCTCTCTCTCTGGCCTCTTCCCTGTCTCCAACATCTATCTCCTCAAATACAGTCAAAAGCTGCCTTCTACAAACCCACAGGCCATTTCACGCTCTTTTCTCAGACACAAAAATACAGACGGGAACAAGCAAACCGGTCAACAACTGTCTCCAATCTATAACATGATCAACCAATCATAGAAAAAGATTAAACAATGAATTCTGCAAGCACGATTTCCACAATCTGCTCCAAGAATAGTGAGGTATTAATTGGAAAAAAAGAATCCCGGAAACAGTAGCGAATAATAGGTGGAATAGTAAGCAATTGGAAGGGAGAGGGGACCTGAAGATCGGCGAGAATGAAGGCGACAGAGAGGGCTTTGGAGAGAGGAGGACGGTGGCCATGAGGGGTAAGAGGGAGGGCCTGGAGAATAGGAATTGCAAGCTTGAGAGTCTTGAAGAGCAAGCGAGACGAGCTGGTGGAGAGATTGCCACTGCTATTGCTGCCATTGCTGCTATTGCTGGGCTTCATCATCGTCATCCGGTGGGTTAACTGATTAAATGCCCCCACCAATTCAGCCACCATCTTCCCTCCTGGCTGCTCCGGAGTGGCCACAACAGGGACCGGAACCGGAACTCCTCCTCCTCCTCCTTCTCCTCCTTCCACCGGTGCTGCTCCTGCTCCTTCAGTCCTAGCAGCTCGGCCACGAGAATCAAATGAAACCCGTGCAACAACATAATCTGCAGCTGTTCTTGTCCCTGTTGTTGTTGCTATTGGAAGGAGAGGGATTGATTTCGATTTCGATTTTGGTTGTAGTAGGTAGGCGTAGTTGGGGATAAAGCGGCAACAAACGACCCCAACCTCCATTTTTATTGGACTCTGCCACTCCACTGCTACTCCTTAGTCCTTACTACGACTCACTGTGATTCATGACCCGCAGAAAAATTGAAAGGGGTTAATCCATTTTGCACTCTTCAATTATATTTTGACATTTTTCTTTAGCTTCAAAATTCTAATCCTTAGTTCTTGAATTATACGTGACGCTAGAGGTGCAAAATATGCAAAACCATTGGCATCCATACCCAAATTTAATTTGGGTGGGATGGGTATTTAAAATATGGGTTTAGGATTTATTGGGTATATATCCAATAATACCCATTTAAAATATGGGATTTATTTGGGATCCCATGGGTATTTATTAAAATAATAACAAAATAATAAATAATTTTTTTTCATTTCCTTCTCCAAACTCGAAAGCTGAAGAAGATGTTGGAGACGCATAACGATAGCATATTTTTACAAATGCATATTTTTCGAGGATGATTTTGTATAAAATTCAGACTTTATCTATCCTTTTAGCGTTAAAAAATGAAACTTTGATGATTGTTTATTGACTAGAAGATGACATTTGGGAGTTAGGATTTGTTTTTCGATAACACCTGTTACTAGGAATTTTTCCAAGCATCCACCCAAAAAAAAAAAAAGTCAATGGAAACTTTGGTTTTTATCTATTCAACTCGAACTCCCAAAAAAAAATCATCCAGTTATATGAAGTTGTATTTTATAAATTTCGTATCTAGAAAAATTTATTTAGTTTGAAAAATTATCACATACTTTATAAAGAAGAGTGTAGAACTTTTATAAAATTAAATAAACAAACTAAATAATATAAGAAGAAAAGGCAATATTGAGATATTTGATTGAGAAAAAAAAGAGTTTTTCTTAAAAAATAAATAAAATGGGATTAATTTGGGTATTTGGGCGGGATCAAATAGGTGTAACCCATTTTAGTCCCATCCAAATCAGTCCCACGGCTAATATGGGACTGTTTGGGTATGGCCCATATTTTTCAATCTCAAATAAATCTCGCCCAAGTCCCACCCATTTGCCATCTATACGTGACCCTCACTTATGATTCTCACTTATATGAGAGTGGAATCCATCTATGATCAAGTATGAAAGAAAAGAAAGAAGGAAATGCCGGATTTTTGTTTGGATTGAAAAAAAGGAAAATAAGGGAAATCAAAAGATCAAATATTAATTTACTAGACAAAATAGGGAAAATAATCTTTAAAAAATTTAAATTATTTCAATAAATTAATTTCATTTTCCTCTATTTCATCCCATCTTTCGATATGGGGGCAAATTGCACCAAATATTACTAAACTATACACTTGTGCTAGTCTAGATTACTGAGCTATTTTTTTAGTCAAGAATGTCACTAAATTAACCAAAATACATGTTTTGTATCATTCTGTGTAATTTGATCGTCAAGACAAACAGAATTGCTATCACATGACTTGCAGGCTTGGTTTTGTTGTAGAAAATAGGAGAAGTACAAGAATAAAATTCAAGAGAGAATTTGATAGAAACAAGTTTATACAAATGGGGATCAAAACTTGTAGAATTTAACGTGTAATCACTTTCCTTGAAGTTTGATTGCCCCCACTATCTTGCTAATCAGGTATTTGGGCAAAAACTCTAGGATATAATGAATTCTAATTAGACAACCAAGTAGCAAGTTCTTGGATTTGTCTACACAAGAATAATAATATGCTTAAGTTAGTTTTTTTCTGGTATTAAAATAGTTTACATGCAACCTTTCAAAAAGATGTGAAGTTCCACTCCAAAAGGTGCAAACCAAACAATTTGAACAAACACACTGCTTCAGGTTATGCAGAGCAATTTTCCAGAAATCCTTCTTAGTTTGCAAACTACATTTACAATCCCCCATTTAGTTTGCAAAATAGAATGTCAAACTAACACTGACGATTCATGCATAAAGGAAAGTAACTTTCGTCTTAAGCTTTCCTTTGTTGAGAATTAGGTCTCAACCTAATTTGATCGTTTTGGATTAGACGTGGGCATGTCTAACTCATAGGAAGTCTTCTGTTTTATACCCAGAACTCTAGTCTTTAAGCGTGACCACTAAGCGTGGGCACGCTTAACTCATAGGAAGTCTTCTGATCTATAGCCGGAACTCTAGTCTTTAAGTGTGGCCACTAAGCGTGGGCACGCTTAACTCATAAGAAATCTTCTAATCAGCAAACCGAAACATACATTTAAGTAAAGTCTTTGGTGGCTAGATTGCTTAAACCAAGACTCACAAAAGTAAGAAATATTATACACATGAATCATATAGCATTCATATATTCACAACCATTTGTAGCACAATTATTGGCCATGTGCTCATCCTATTCATGATCATATACAAGAGATCACCCAAAACTCTTGTTAGAAGCGGCACCACTTCTATGACCATATAGGTAAATTATATTTCTAGTTTTAACAAATAAAACACAAGAAATATATTTATTAAGAGTTACTTCTCATCCTGCTCACTTAAGAGTAACATTTAACACTACCAATCGGAATGGTCTACACATAAAAAATAAAAATCGTAGTGTTCACTATCATTTGAAGCAACTTGTTATTACCCTTTAAACCTTTCAAACTAGGGGTAGTACTAGAAGAAAGGTTGGGTTACCATTGCTAAGCGATTTTAGTACAAGGGTTTTAATCCCATTCCGAATGTTGTCATATTCACTAACTCTCTTGTTAGAGATTTAGTCAACGGATTCGCCAAATTTTTGTGTGTCCTTACATACACAATATTGACAACATCATTTGCAAGAATTTGTCTTATAAATGCATGCCTCAAACTTATATGTCTAGATTTACCATTGTAAATTTTATTCAATGCTCTAGACATAGTAGCTTCACTATTACAAAAGATAGTTACTGAAGGCATCGGTCTAGGTCAAAGATCAATATCAAGCAAAAGATCTCTTAGCCACTCAGCCTCTTTACAAGCTAAAGATAGTGCAATAAATCCAGTTTCCATAGTTGAATGAGTTATCACCATTTGCTTCTTCGAAACCCATGAGATAACTCCACCACCAAGCATAAAAATCCAACCACTAGTCGGTTTTTGCTCACTAATACTAGTAACCCAACTAGCATCTGAAAAACCCTCAAGAACACTAGGAAAACTATTATAAAAGAGTCCAAAATCCTTGGTTCTCTTAAGATAACCAAGCACTCTACCAACAGCTTTGCAATAATCTTTACTTGGATTTTTAGTGTATCTAACTAGTCTACAAACCGAGTATGAAATATCCAGCCTAGTGCAATGCAACTCATTGCATACATAAGATTACCAATAACACTAGCATATTCTAGTTGGACTATTGGTTTACCGGTATTCTCATACAACTTAAAGTTAGGATCAAAAGGACTGCCAACTTCTTTCACATTTAAATGTTGATACTTCTTTAATATTTTCTCAACATAATGTGATTGAAACAACGCAAAACCCCCACTATGTCTCTTAACTTTAATCCCTAAGATAGTATTTACTTCACTAAGATCCTTCATCTTGAATTTAGAAGACAAATACCTCTTAGTTTCTACTACACCTTTAAGTGTAGTACTAACAATTAGCATGTCATCTACATACAAACAAATAATCACACTATACTCACTATTGGATTTAGAGTAAATGCACTTATTGTGAGGCCCCGATTTTTCCCCAATTTCTGGAAAATATTAAATAATGTTAATTATAGTTATTTTGGTTTGCCAAGGTGTTTATATGGTTTGTTTTGCTTTTAAAAATGTTTGTTTTTAATTATTTTGTTTTACAAGTTTGAAAACCCTAATTTGAAATCTAAACCCTAATTTGCTTCGAAAACCCTAAATTTGGATAAAACCCTAATATGTATATGCAAAACCCTAGTTTGGATTTGTAAAACCCTAGTTTTGAAAATGAATATAAGTTTTATGTTTAATTACGAGTTTGTTAACTCTTTGATTTTATGTGGGATAATGCATGATTAAGAGAGGGAATTACAATTCCTAGGTGATTAGTAGCCTAAGTAGGGGTAATTAAGCTTTGATGGGCTAGGTTAAATTAAGTACTTATGGACTAATTTGATAGGAAAAGAAATTACTTGGGCAAGAGTGGAAAATAGCTTAAGTTTCTAGGTTGAATTGAGCATGACATTTTTGACTTGGACTTGGACCTGGACCAAATTTTGACTAACAAAAAAAATATCTAAGAGACTTAATCTCTTAGCAAGAAGGAAGACAAGGAAGTCGGCCAAACCAAGGGAAAAGAGGGAAGAAAATAGAAGGAAAAAGAGAGAAAAGAGAGGAAAAAAAAAAGGAAGAAAAGCTTGGAGATTGTTGCTACCTTCAACCGTACGATTTTGATTTGGAGTTGGGAGAAGAAGCTTGGACTTGAACCCTTGAAGTTTCACCAAGAACAACATCAAGAAAGGTTTTTTCTAGTTTCCTACAAGCTGAAATTTGATTGAAGATTATGGATTGAAGGATTTTGTGGTTTCCATAGCTTGATTCATACCTATTTCTAGCTTATGGAATGATGTTATGGATTGGAATGGTTAAATTTGATGTATGTATGCCTTGCCATGATTATGAGCTAGGGTTAGGGCTTTGCTTTAGTGTTAATGGTAGAGATTAAGGTTGGATTATGCGTTTAGTTGTTTGGTGGGCTCTTGAATTCCCCAGAATTGAAGCGGTTGGTGGGCTCTTGAAATCCCACTTGTGGTGTGTTGTGTGTGTAGTGTGTGTATGTGCGTGCTGAATTGGAGTGATGTGAGGTGTGTGAGGAGCTGTTTTGCATGTGTATAATCGCAGGCGAGCCGATGGAATTTGCGTGAATGTGTTTTGGTTGAATAAAAATTCGTTTGGGCATTGAACGGAAAAAACAGGATTTTGACTGCAGCGACTTTGGCTTCGTTTTTGGTGTTGTTCCTTTGTGATTTAGCTTTTGGCCAAAACACGAAAGTTATAGCCCTTTGTTCTAGCTTTCCAACGCATCTGGAATTTCTTGATTTCGATTTGTGAGCGCTGAGTTATGTCCGTTTGAAGTTGGCCTGTCGGGCATTCTGACGGTGAAATTCCTGAAACTGTTTCTGCGTTTTTGACCTAGATAGAGTAAATCTGGGTTGAAGTTGTCTTCACGAAAGTTGTAGGTTGTTCTCTTAGCTTCGAAACGGTACCTCGTACGCTCAAATCTGACATTTGTAGCCTGAGTTATGGGCGATGGCGTACAAGGTGTCAAAACTATTTTTTCCACCTTCCACTGTGTGTTTTCCGTTTTCGATTTGTCATTGTCCGTTTTCCGTCCAACGCCCACGTATGTGCTTCTTTTGCTATTTTAAGTGTTTATAAGCATTTATGAGAGCTTAGTTCATGGGGCGTATGCATGTTGCGTCGGTTCATCTTTGAAATAGTTTTCTTCCAACCTTATGCCAAGATTGCTTTAAATAGAAACCAAAAGGGTTGATGGTTTAATTTGCATGTTCCAGGTGAGTCCGTGGACGTTGACGAGCGTGTTTGACTTCTACATTATCTTGCTTACGCTCAACTAGTGGTGAGTGTTCCTTGCATGTTTGTGAATAAATTGCTCTGTTGACATGTTTAAATACTTTTAATAATTATGTGAAGGGCGAGTGTGTACTTTATCGGCCTACTTTGTATTCTTGTTCAAGTGTGTTTTCCATTGTTTGTAAATTACTTGCGCATGATGTAGGCCATGTGTACTTTACCACATGGGCTGAATAAGGCCTTTCCCCCTTCGTTATCGGCCTATTCGAGCCGGACTTCGGTCGGGTAGGTTGGTACTTAGGGCACGGTGCGGTATACCGAGTATTACCACTAGGAGTTATAAGGAGGAGTAGGAGGTTGAGTATTGAACAAGGACGGACTGCAACGGCTTCCAGTGGAACCTGTATCCTTTCAGGTATTTCCCAGGTTTATGTGTTTGTACATTTTATACTTCTAAACTGAATTATATTAACCCCGAGTGCTTATCGATATATTTTGCTCCATTCTTGTGTGATTTGTATGATATTAGGACCCTCACTGGGCTTTTAGCTCATCCCTTTCAACTTTGTTTTCCTTAGCAGGATTTGAGATCGAGAGCTTCCAAGGGTTACACTAGGTCGATTGGTTTGGGGACCTAATCTTGTATTTTGATGTAGCCTTGTATTTTGAATTGTGATGGAATTTTGGATGGATAAACTTTGTATCTGTAATTATAGTTCGGGACGTTTGTGGTTCGTTAAGGAAACTTTGGGGTTTAAATGTTACAGTTGGTTTGAGGATATCGATGTATTTTGTTATTTGCATTTGAACTAAGGATCTCAGAGTGAGTCCCGTGAGAGGCTGCTGATACCTTAGGGTTCTAGGGAGAGGGGGGTCACAGCTTGGTATCGAGCTTTAGGTTTCGGATCTCTGTAGTGTACCCTAGGCTTAACGTTTGGGGTGCCGGACTGTGGGATTAGGTTAGCTGTTAAATGATATGATTTACGGTAATAGTTTACCTAGAACACTAATTCTAGTCGTGATTGTAGGAATAGAAGGAAATGGAGCACGAGGACTGCCTCGGAGGCGACTTCGTCCTGTTATGTTTCAGATAGGACCTGGTGAGCCATTTCAACAGTTTGTTCCAGGACGTAGGGTGGATAGGCGGTGTGATTGTTGGCAGACATATTCATATTCCAATCAAGTAGTGCTAGCTATAGTAGATGAGAGGCAGAGGTTAGTCAATGCAAATGCTAGAGCAAATGGCCAAATTCAAGAGTTAGAGACTAGGGTGCTCGAGGAGCAACAACGAATCGAAACCTTACGTGAACAATTACAAGAGGCCAATAATCGTTTGGCTCAGATGGCACAACCACTACGGGAGAGAGGTGGAGAAGATCGTGGCCTTGAGGATCCTAGCGTAGGAAATGAAGTCGAACGTGTTAGAGAACGAGAATCTCTTGGGTCTAATTAATCCAGTGCCGTATTGGTTTTGACCTTTTGTAAGAGAATGATAGGAGGGGGATGTAGAATGTTCTACTTTGGAGGCCAGTGTATTTTGTTGATGACTTGTTTACTTTTGTCTACTACTTTTGACTTGGTATGTACTCAACTTGACTGTGACTTGTGTTTTAGTTTAACGAGTTCTAGTTTGTACTAATGTGAGACATGACTGAGTTTGAACTGTATTGTGAAATGTGCTATGTGAAAATGTGTTTGTTTCACTTGCCTTAAGAGTTGTTACTTGTATATGTGTGAAGTTAATTATGGTTTAGTATGGTTGATATACATATGCATATAGATTAGCTATGAACATGGAAACGAGAGGGCAACGACGAGGCCGTGGGCGTGGACGTGGACGTGGCCTTAGACAACCCCAAGATCAGGGAGATGACCACGAATCAGTTGCAGGAAATAATCGTGAACCAAGGGCCGATGCTAATGATCAGGTAGCCACAGCCATCCAACGTATGACTGATTTGTTGGCACAAATGGCTGGTCAAAACCTTGGAAATCAACAAGGCAACCTTGTGAATCAAGTAGAAGGAGAAGACAAGGCATTAGAGAGATTTCAAAAATTTTCTCCCCCTAAGTTTGCTGGAGGTCCCGACCCCGATATAGCCGAGAATTGGTTGGAAAATATAAGGAACATATTTGATGCTTTGAATTATTCCGAAGAAAGACAAGTAACTTTTGCGGTGTTCCAATTTGAAGGAGCGGTTAGAGCATGGTGGAATGTTATCAGAAATAAGTGGGAAAGGGAACAAACTCCGAGAACTTGGATGAATTTTGTACAAGAATTTAATGAAAAGTTCCTTCCACCACTGGTCCAAGAAAAGAGAGAAGATGATTTTATAAAACTTCGCCAAGGAACCCTAAGTGTGGCTGAATATGAAACTCAATTCACGAAGTTGTCAAGATTTGCCCCAGAATTGGTACTTACAGAGCGAAAGAGAATAAGACGGTTTATTCAGGGGCTTAACTTAGAAATTCAAGATGCTCTCGCAGCAGCTCAAATTGAGACATTTACCGATGCTCTTGAGAAAGCCCAAAGGGTCGAGATAACAAAATCTCAACTGAAAGCCTTTCAAGTCCGAAAGAGAGATGCACCTAGTAGTAGTTCCCTTGAGGTTCCTAGAGAGACCGTACCGCCCCCAAAAGTCGGAAAAGGAACTGGTGGAATAAAACTACCTCCCTATTCTCCTCATAAGATGGAGCAACCAGAAGGGACTACATCACAGAAAACTCAAACAAGAAGGGTTCAATCAAAGGATACACCGTTGGGAAGTCAAGTTACCTTGTCCAACCAACTTGTGGATACTGTGGGAAAAGCAATCACACTGAGGACAACTGTTGGGTGAAGGGACGGAAATGTTTGCGTTGTGGGAGTGCCGACCATCAAGTTAGCCACTGCCCAAGGAAACAACTGAGAGAAAGTAATTCTCGCCAAGGAAATGTAACTACTTCTCAACAAGTTACTGAAGGAGGAAACCGATCACGAGCACCGGCGAGAACCTATAACCTTCTTGGCCGCCAGATTTCAAGGTCGAGGTGGTAGAAGGTATGAATTTCGAGGACGAAATTCTTTTAAGGAGGGAGATTGTGAGGCCCGATTTTTCCCCACTGGAAAATATTAAATAATGTTAATTATAGTTATTTTGGTTTGCCAAGGTGTTTATATGGTTTGTTTTGCTTTTAAAAATGTTTGTTTTTAATTATTTTGTTTTACAAGTTTGAAAACCCTAATTTGAAATCTAAACCCTAATTTGCTTCGAAAACCCTAAATTTGGATAAAACCCTAATATGTATATGCAAAACCCTAGTTTGGATTTGTAAAACCCTAGTTTTGAAAATGAATATAAGTTTTATGTTTAATTACGAGTTTGTTAACTCTTTGATTTTATGTGGGATAATGCATGATTAAGAGGGGGAATTACAATTCCTAGGTGATTAGTAGCCTAAGTAGGGGTAATTAAGCTTTGATGGGCTAGGTTAAATTAAGTACTTATGGACTAATTTGATAGGAAAAGAAATTACTTGGGCAAGAGTGGAAAATAGCTTAAGTTTCTAGGTTGAATTGAGCATGACATTTTTGACTTGGACTTGGACCTGGACCAAATTTTGACTAACAAAAAAAAATATCTAAGAGACTTAATCTCTTAGCAAGAAGGAAGACAAGGAAGTCGGCCAAACCAAGGGAAAAGAGGGAAGAAAATAGAAGGAAAAAAAGAGAGAAAAGAGAGGAAAAAAAAGGAAGAAAAGCTTGGAGATTGTTGCTACCTTCAACCGTACGATTTTGATTTGGAGTTGGGAGAAGAAGCTTGGACTTGAACCCTTGAAGTTTCACCAAGAACAACATCAAGAAAGGTTTTTTCTAGTTTCCTACAAGCTGAAATTTGATTGAAGATTATGGATTGAAGGATTTTGTGGTTTCCATAGCTTGATTCATACCTATTTCTAGCTTATGGAATGATGTTATGGATTGGAATGGTTAAATTTGATGTATGTATGCCTTGCCATGATTATGAGCTAGGGTTAGGGCTTTGCTTTAGTGTTAATGGTAGAGATTAAGGTTGGATTGTACGCTTAGTTGTTTGGTGGGTTCTTGAATTCCCACCGCCAGAATTGAACGGTTGGTGGGCTCTTGAAATCCCACTTGTGGTGTGTTGTGTGTGTAGTGTGTGTATGCGTGCTGAATTGGAGTGATGTGAGGTGTGTGAGGAGCTGTTTTGCATGTGTATAATCGCAGGCGAGCCGATGGAATTTGCGTGAATGTGTTTTGGTTGAATAAAAATTCGTTTGGGCATTGAACGGAAAAAACAGGATTTTGACTGCAGCGACTTTGGCTTCGTTTTTGGTGTTGTTCCTTTGTGATTTAGCTTTTGGCCAAAACACGAAAGTTATAGCCCTTTGTTCTAGCTTTCCAACGATCTGGAATTTCTTGATTTCGATTTGTGAGCTGAGTTATGTCCGTTTGAAGTTGGCCTGTCGGCATTCTGACGGTGAAATTCCTGAAACTGTTTCTGCGTTTTGACCTAGATAGAGTAAATCTGGGTTGAAGTTGTCTTCACGAAAGTTGTAGGTTGTTCTCTTAGCTTCGAAACGGTACCTCGTGCGCTCAAATCTGACATTTGTAGCCTGAGTTATATATGGATGCATAAGGTGTCAAACTATTTTTTCCACCTTCCACGTGTGTTTTCCGTTTTGATTTGTCATTGTCCGTTTTCGTCCAACGCCACGTGATGTGCTTCTTTTGCTATTTTAAGTGTTTATAAGCATTTATGAGAGCTTAGTTCATGGGGCGTATGCATGTTATCGGTTCATCTTTGAAATAGTTTTCTTCCAACCTTATGCCAAGATTGCTTTAAATAGAAACCAAAAGGGTTGATGGTTTAATTTGCATGTTCCAGGTGAGTCCGTGGACGTTGACGAGCGTGTTTGACTTCTACATTATCTTGCTTACGCTCAACTAGTGGTGAGTGTTCCTTGCATGTTTGTGAATAAATTGCTCTGTTGACATGTTTAAATACTTTTAATAATTATGTGAAGGGCGAGTGTGTACTTTATCGCACTCGGCCTACTTTGTATTCTACTGTTCAACTGTGTGTTTTTCCATTGTTTGTAAATTACTTGCGCATGATGTAGGCCATGTGTACTTTACCACATGGGCTGAATAAGGCCTTTCCCCCTTCGTTATCGGCCTATTCGAAGCGGACCTTCGGGTAGGTTGGTACTTAGGGGCACGGTATACTCGAGTATTACCACTAGGAGTTATAAGGAGGAGTAGGAGGTTGAGTATTGAACAAGACGGACTGCAACGGCTTCCAAGTGGAACCTGTATCCTTTCACCGGTATTTCCCGCTTATGTGTTTGTACATTTTATACTTCTAAACTGAATTATATTAACCTACTGAGTGCTTATCTGATATATTTTTGCTCCACTGTTACTGTGTGATTTGTATGATATTAGGACCGCTCACTGGGCTTTTAGCTCATCCCTTTCAACTTTGTTTTCCTTAGCAGGATTTGAGATCGAGAGCTTCCAAGGGTTACACTAGGTCGATTGGTTTGGGGACCTAATCTTGTATTTTGATGTAGCCCTTGTATTTTGAATTGTACTAATGGAATTTTGGATGGATAAACTTTGTATCTGTAATTATAGTTGGACGCGTTTGTGGTTGCGTTAAGGAAACTTTGGGGTTTAAATGTTACAGTTGGTTTGAGGATATCGATGTATTTTGTTATTTGCATTTGAACTAAGGATCAGAGTGAGTCCCGAGGAAGGCTCAGTGATACCTTAGGGTTCGCCCTAGGGAGAGGTGGGGCTGTCACACTTATCAGCATTATTGTACCTAAATCCACTAAAGAGTAAAACATATTCGAATTTCTCATGCCATTGTTTTGGAGTTTGTTTTAAATCATATAAAGATTTCACTAGTTTACACACCTTATGTTCATTACCCAGGAGTACAAAACCTTCCGGTTGTTCCATGTACACTTTCTCGTCCAAATCACCATTTAAAAAAGTCGTTTTAACAGCCATTTGATGCACATGAAGGCTAAAAACAGAAGCCAAAGCTAGTAGCACTCTAACAAAGGTTATCCTATCTACAGGTGCATATGTGTCAAAATAGTGTATTCCTTCATTTTGCCTATAGCCTTTAGCTACTAATCTAGCTTTGTAAGTAAGAATAGTTCCATCAGTGGCATATTTCTTACGAAATATCCATTTACAACCAATAGGTTTGGAACCTTGAGGCAAGTCCACAAGAACCCAAGTATTGTTAGACCATATTGAGTCCATTTCATCATTCACTGCCTCTTTCCAAAATGCAACATCTCTTGATTTCATAGCTTCACAATATGTCTTAGGATCATCCTCTACTCTCAACAAAATTGGAGTTTTGTTTAGTAGAGAATCTCTATTTCCTTCTACTAGGAAAAAAATAGTTTGAAGAGATACAAATCGGGGGGCAATTGTTTTTCCTTTCTTTGTCTTTGACTCCTCCTAGATTCACTAGGAGTATCAATTTCTTTTCTTTTTGTACCACTAGAAGAGGCTGCATTTGGAGAAGATGGATCTATATTAACTGTTGAATCTCTAAGAAACTTATCTTCAAAGAACTCAACATCCCTTGATTCAACTATTACATTTGAACCAAGATCAAGTAGTCTATAGGCTTTCGAATTTTCTGCATAACCAACGAACACACTCTTAAGTGCTCTAGGTCCCAATTTAGTTCTTTTATTATCAGGGACCCTATAGTAGGCTATACAACCCCAAACCCTTAAATAAGACATATTTGGTTTTCTATTTTTCCACACTTCATAAGAGGAAATTTTAGTTTTTAAGGAAGGAATCCTATTATGAACATGACATGCAGCTAACAAAACTTCACCCCATAGATTATTTGGCAACATTGAACTCACAAGCATGGAATTGACCATATCTTCAAGAGTTCTATTTTTCCTTTCAGCCAAACCATTTTGTTGTGGTGTATATGGAGCACTAATTTGGTGTACCATTCCAATTTCTTCACAAAATTTTGAAAATTCACTAGGGAAGTATTCACCCCCTCTATCACTCCTCAAAATTTTAATTTTCTTATTCAATTGATTTTCTACTAAAGCTATGTACGTTTTAAACATACCAAACACTTATTCTTTGTATTTCATAAGATACACATACACAAACCTAGAACAATCATGTATGAATGTGACAAAGTATCTATTTCCTCCTCTAGTTAGAAAACCATTGAATTCACACACATCCGAATGCACAAGATCAAGCATTTGTGTTTGTCTTTCAACTTTAGGAAAAGGCAACTTTGTAATCTTAGCTTGAACACAAGTTTCACATCTCTTATTTTCAAGGTCATTATAAGAAATTAGGCCATCTTTAGACATAAATTTCAACACTTTATGACTTACATGACCTAACCTACCATGCCCCAAAAAATAAGAACAACTAGAAGAAGTAGAAGCTAAAGAGTAAACAGAAATATCATTCACTTTATTAATACTCAACTTGAACATTCCATTACAAGAATAGCCCTTCCCTACAAATACACCATTCTTAGACAATATTACATTATTTGACTCTAGTACAGTCTTCAATCCTTTCTTGTTAACAATGTCCGCAGACACTAAATTCTTAACAACATCAGGAACATGAAGCACATTTGTAAGGATCAACTTTTTGCCAGATGTGAATTGAAGATGCACATCCCCTTTGCCATGACTCTCACTCCATTTGCCATGACAACTTCATGACCCTCAAGAATTTCATAATTCTTGAACTGATTCTTATCATTGCAAACATGAATTGCAGCACCAGAATCATACCACCAATCCTTTGAAGGCGTAGGTGTTGCCATATGAAGTTCAGTCACTGTACCAAGAGTCATCATTGCTACAATTTCTGCACATTCATCAACAAGATTAGCACTTAAAACAACATTTTTCTTTTGTTTCTTGTTGAGTTTGTACTCGACCTTATAATGGCCTTTCTTACCACAATTGTAGCAATTTCTATTCTTCTTCTTATTGTCTTTTGAATTTGTATTCTCAGACCTGTTTCTCTTATTACCAAAATTCATTTTCTCTTCAACCATATTAGCCTTAGGATCATTATCAACTTTTAGTTTTTGAAGTATTCTAGACCCTTCTTCAATCCTAAGATGTTTCAAAACACTAGATAAAGTTAAAGTTTCAGAAGTGTGGAGCAACTTCTTTTGGTAATCATTCCATAATGGTGGCAACTTAGCAATTATTGCACCAACTCGGAAAGATTCAGAAACTTCAACACCATAATCCTTAAGTTTAGAAACTATCACTTGAAGATTATGAATTTGGTCCATAAGAGAAAAAGAATCAACCAACCTAAACTCAAAATATTTTTTAATGAGAAACTTATCTGTGCCTTGCTTTTGAGTTGTATACTCTCGCTCAATTGCAGCCCAGATTTCCCTTGGATTTCATACTCCCTGGAACATATCGTAATAACTATCGAAGGGTGTTGAGAATGTGGTCTCGGCAAATGATCTCATCCTCTTCACGCTTTTGCCTTTGCTTTGTCATTTCCTCGGACTCACCCTCCACTGGAGCAGAATCGCTGGAAGATTCGGATTGAGAATGTAGGCCACCTTCAA
Organism: Gardenia jasminoides; assembly: GCA_013103745.1. NCBI lineage: Eukaryota > Viridiplantae > Streptophyta > Magnoliopsida > Gentianales > Rubiaceae > Gardenia > Gardenia jasminoides. The sequence continues at coordinate 25,499,588 of CM023099.1, read as the reverse complement.
CGCCACGAGGAAGAACATGAGTTTATCCTTCCAACGGTTGAAGTTGGTTCCGGTTCCATCAAGTTTATCCAACTTGATGAAATCTTGATTCATCACTTTAATGGCACTCTCTTGTGTGGACTCCATTCTTGTCAACAATCAAACTTCAAGATTGTTGTAGAAAATAGGAGAAGTACAAGAATAAATTTCAAGAGAGAATTTGATAGAAACAAGCTTATACAAATGGGGATCAAAACTTGTAGAATTTAAGGCGTGTAATTACTTTCCTTGAGATTTGATTGCCCCCACTATCTTGCTAATCAGGTATCTGGGCAAAAACTCTAGGATACAATAAATTCTAATTAGACAACCAAGTAGCAAGTTCTTGGATTTCTCTAGACAAGAATAATAATATGCTTAAGTTAATTTTTTTCTGGTATTAAAATAGTTTACATGCAACCTTTCAAAAGGATGTGAAGTTCCACTCCAAAAGGTGCAAACCAAACAATTTGAACACACACTGCTTCAGGTTATGCAGAGCAATTTTCCAGAAATCTTCTTATTTTGCAAACTAAATTTACAGGTTTTTAAGAAGCAAAATTGTCCGTTCAGCTTTTTGGTTGAATTTTGTCTTAATAAACGATCCGAACAATTTAGACAACTATGAGACTCCATTTCTCCTTTTCAACCAACTAGTCGCTTAAGAATTTGTGCCCGCATCTGGGGTGGGTTTACCAACTGAGGGAGAAGATGATTAGAATATTTTCTTTTTTGGTAGGAACGGACAATAAATTGGGACAGAAAAGCGCATCAAACTACGTGAACTTTCGGCAACAAAGCTTGCTTATATTGCGATTCTAATGGACAACCAAATTAAAGGAAAATGTCAAGTAATTTGGGGCACCGCCACCACCTCGAGCTGTAGAGCCCCTGTTTAACTTGAAATTAAAAAGATGACTAATATAACTTCAACACAAGAATAGTTATTTGTACTGTTCATATCACGTAATTGGTAGCAAAAGACATGTTTGAATTTTTACCTTCTTTCATTTCTCCTGGGAAGACAGTTCTTAGCTATAATTTTTTTGAGATTTTCTTTTTTGCAAAAGGCTAAAGGGGCACTAGATCTATTACTAATCAAAATTAGTGTGATTGAGACTTTAACAGATAAAAAAAGCATGCCAACCATTTTTACGTTATTGATTGCCGCTCCATGTTCAGTGCAAGCTTAAGTTTGGAGACTCAGGTCACCACAAAGTCGTCCCCAGAGGCCAGAGGCAATTCCAAGTTTGGGACTTGTGGTCTGGCTACTATTGGGATTACAAAGCAGCATGGTTCCACACTTTCTCTTATCAAAATGAAATAAACCAGCACACTTTCCTATTTTCAAAAAGATAAATACATATCACTTTTCAATTTTGTTTGTTAATTGGTGGAATTCATATGTATCTAATCTAAAAATACTTCCCACTTCCCACAGATATTTAAACAAGATACAAACTTTTTGAACAAAGATTTGAACCTCCAGATTACTATATCCTTGTCAACCTGTATCACTTCTCGATTTTCTCAGTTGTTTAGGTGTTCATTTGTAAGTTCGAATTTGTTAAACAATCTCAACTTCCTTCGATGCTACTCAGACAGGGTTATACTAAAAAGTAAAGTATAAGCAAATATGGCTCGAAAAGGAAATCCGATTTCGGTAAGACTTGATCTGAATTGTAGTTGGCTCAGTGAGGGCGACCGCGAACGTCTAGCCAGCATTCAAAGGAACAATTTAACTAAACAATATCCAACAGTTCTAGGCCAATTCCCCCAATAGAAATCATTAGTAACCACAAAACTTGCATCCATCACACATAAAGGAGAATATATTGAACAACTCAAAAAGATCTTGGCTCAGGTTCAATCATCATCTACTAGACAAAGGCAAAGTTCATCAGCATCAAAACAAAGTGAAGAACAATTAAATGAGAATAACTTCTTCTCACAAATACCATAAACAATCCGATTAATACTGACACACCAACTCAACAGTCAGATTCCAGAAATTATCAAGAAACATCAATAAACATTAGAAAACTGAAATTTTTATTTTATTGAAATTTCACTATAGCCCAGAAAAACACTGTGGCAATCCGAGAAGTCACTATGTAAACACAGTAGGAAAAATTGCACTATACACTGTAGCCCACACTGTAGTAATACCGTAGTGCTACTGTACACTATCACGAGCACTGTAGCAAAACAATTTTTTTTTTAATCACAAATACCCTTCAAACACACCATTTTTTCAACTCACTTCTCTCTCTAAGTTGAAGAAATCTCTCTTCCTCCTCTCTAGAAACATAGTCTAGGCTCTTGCTTGGAGTCAAGCTTTAATCAATATCCAATCAAACTTCAACTTCATCATTGTAAGCCTCCAAATTTTAAATTTCAATAAACTTCTCTTATTCTATTGTTTTGTTATGTTGTGAATGGTCGACTAAACTGCCTATATCTTCTTGTATTCTTATTTTTTATTCTTGTTATCATACTTATGACTAGTCCAAACACTTAAACTTATAATAACAGCCCATCTAAGACTCACTTCCTTACTCTATTTTACTTAATTTTCTGGTTTCTCTAGATTTAGGATATCTACTCCTAGAACCATCACTTGGGATGAGGTGTCACTCCTAGATGATTGGATGCTACCATAAATAGTTTCCAATGTACTAGCACAAAACAAAACAGTCTCAAGCATCAAGCAACTTCCCACAGGAACAATCCAAATCAAAATTTGATAGATCAAGAACCTTTAGAGCATCTTCCCCACTTCCCCCTCTAGTTTCGATACCAGAGTAGGGCAAGGGAGGGAGTCCCTAAAACCAAGAAATTAACTAAATTAAAGCAGGAAGTGGATTGCAAATGGATTGCCACTATAAGCTTAGCCCTTGAACTGGCCCAAAGTCTCAAAGCAAGGCGAGGGTTGATGTGTGTGTGTGTGTGTGGTTATTGCAGAGTACTACCGTGAAAATTTCGGTTTCCACTTTGCCTCCTAAATATTAGATTGGATCACTGAGTTACTTGATTTTTCCCAATTAGAAACAACAAGCATAGTCTAGTTAAATTTCTCTTTAAGTTACCACACATGTGAGATGCACATGCTACCACCAAAATGCTACATTACCCTGACCCCTCGTTTGGTACGTTGGAAAGGTTTAGAATGGAAAGGCCTTTCCAACTTCTTCATTCCATTTTACTATTTGGTATGGCCCTTTCCTCCTAGAAAACTTATTCCAACTTTTTCCTGGAATCCCATTCCTCACAAAAATCTTAGGAAAAGGCCATTCCAACTCTATCCAATAAATACCTAAATTATAGGAGTCAAAGATTATCCTTCTATATTCCATATCTCTAGTTCCTGTATACCTATTTATCTTTTATATATATATATATTAATTTGTCATTTACTTTGTCAAATATTTGGTCTATTTTGTGAGTTTAGTTAATAAGTCTACTACTTTTTTACTTCGGAATAATTTTAATTCTATTTAATGACATTTCTTTCTTTTACTTTGAAATAAAATATTTAGTTGACATTTTTAATATATTTTTATTCACAATATTGGATTATATGATAACATTTGTTAGTTTAAACAAACAACAACATGCCAAAATGCATTCATATGAAATTTAAAAATTTAAAAAAAAGAGTAAACCCACTAGATTATCTGTTAAGGCACAATTACATTTTTCTATTTACAAATAGTTCGTAAAGCCATCCAAAAGCAAATCAAGGGTAAAGAATTTAACATGCATGAATGACGGATTTAACATGCATGAAAAATACACGGGATTCAGCATACGTGTAATTTAAAATTTTAATTTAGTTACAACTGGTATTCACCTATTACAATTGTATTACAGTTAGTATTCACCTATTGCAATTGTGTGCTACTAAAAAGTTATGTTTTCACTTAATAAGTTATTGTGATTTTATGCTATTAAAAAGTTATTTAGTAATTAATAATTCATTTGTTTCTAAATCAATATGTGTATACAATGTTATATATAAGGGCAATTAAGTCAATATAGTAGTTTTTACCATTCTATTCTGACTTCTCAATATCATTATACTAGACATGGGAAAAGAAATTAACATTTCATTCTGACTTGATTACCAAACACTGGAATGATAAATTTTTTCCTCTCTATTCTGGCTGGAAAAGAATTCTAGGTGGAAAGGCCTTTCCATTCTAGGTCTTTCCATCGTACCAAATGAGGGGTCAAAGAGGTTAGAATTAATTGAATTCCCTGTGAGCTAAGTTATTAGGATATTTCTCAAAGAAAAGTTCACCCAAATACGGCATTGGCAAAGTGTTTTCTGAACTTTGGGGTTATGTGTTTCAGATCTATATTCGCCATTAACCTACCCAAATGGGAGATGGCTACTTTCTTTGATTATTAGCAAAGAAAAAAAAAGAAAAGAAAAATCCACATACTATTGCTAGTCAAAGGTGTTATTCCTAATATATGCCCCTAGAGTTTGATAAGCTTCGGGGATTCGAATATCTTTTTTTTTTTTAACATAACTCCCAGGCTTGTTAAACTCAAGGGTCGAAATTTGCACTATGGTCCCTACCCTTGGCAGGGATTGATCGGGAAAAACTGCTCCCCACATTTCTGAAACATAGGGGCTGCTTGAATTAAAAAAAAAAAAATTCTAGCTCGCTAAATCCACTAATTCCTCCAAATATTGTTGAAAAAAGAAAAAAACACATAAAGAAAAAAAATCACTTGATCATTTTTTCCATACTCCTAACTACTGCTAATGCAATTCAAGAACAATAGTCTAAGCTTATATATATTCCAATCTAAATTCATGATGTTGTATATTCTATCAAGTAATTGATCATAACCTAATCTTTCTTTTAGGAATATAATGTTGTTGCATAGTGGAGGATCATATGCCATTAATCCTCTATCACATACAACTTTCCTTTCCTAGTATAGTTGAATCACCAAGAAATTATTGCTCGATATTTTTTGCCTAATGTAACGAATAGCATCCAATTAAATTACATATAGTACGAAATAATCAATCCATTAACATAATTAAATCATAACAACTAAAATGATTGCCAATAACGATGCGATGCCAAGTAAATTATTAATTATATAATCAGTCACATGAGTGCTTTTCAAAATCATATTACACATCCAACAACTACATTTATTATAGCTAAAATGGTATAATACAACACATGGGACGGCATAACATTCATTGATTATCATGAACTATGAAATGGCTAAGCATAGATTAATTTTACATTGAACAACATAAATTAAATCAAATGCTAAATTTAATTCGACCTATTTCTAGAAAGTACATATAAAAGCTTATTTTTTAAATGCTCGATCTAAAAAATATATGCTAATTTTAATTAATTTAACTTTATTCACTATTAAATAAATAAACTTGCATGATAAAATTAGAATTACATTAATTTTATTCAACATACTACCTAATTTAATTACTTATTTAAAATAATGTGATAACATATCAAAATAAATCACCATCATTATTTGGAGGAATTGGAAGCTGATTTTTAGGAATAGATTTGATTTCCTTTTTATTGTTAGGCTTATTTTGTTAGTATTCTAATGGTATTAGGATTCTCATCTTTTTAGTTATTTCATTAGTATTAATAGAAAACAAAAGGAAAAAGTACGACAGACTTTGTTTTAGGGTTGCTTTTGGAGATCTTCGTTGGAGGCTTGGCTTGTGTTTTTATTTTCGTTGAACAACTTTGGATACTTGGCTGCGGACTTGATTTGGCCAAGAGACCAAAGTGCCGTATTCTTCTTTTTCTTTTAGTCAATTCAAACATTAATTCAAGAAACTCTTTGTGGATGCGAATCTTCATGAGGAGTGGCTAATTTCTTCCGTCTAGTCGAAAGTTAATTGATCTTTGGTTCATCAACCCTGTGAAACTTGATTGAATTATTTTTATTTCATTTACTTACAAGTATTTGGATATTTTCGATGTTCACATTTATGATTATTTCTTGCAATTCAATAACTGGTCATTATTTAATTGTGTGAATAATCTACTGTTATCTAGAACACCAAATCCATAATTGTTTGGTATGTTTTAGTATTTGTGACAAGTGACTTGATTTAGTAGCATAAGAAACTTTTGGATTATTGTCATGGAGGTATTCAATTTAGCTTAAATGAACCGAGCTTATATGTTTGTTGGTTAGAATTGGTAACCTTTCTAATTGTTAATGCTGCCAGTAGGCTAAATCTTAAGAGATTGTTTAGGATTGTCTATTGGCAAGAGAAGTAGTCACAAATCTTGTCGGCTATCAACACAGTAAGGAAGGGAAGGTTGTCAGAGTTTGTTGACAACCATAACCAGTTTATTTGTAAACAAATGATTGTCATTTTAGCGTCGATGATCAATTCGATGACACCAAAGTGAGATTAGGCCTTTGACTAGAGCTCTTTATTGATTGATTTAGATTTATTTGAATTTTGTGATATTGTTTATTTTCATTTGAATCGTTAATTAGGAATTGTTCAAACCCCCCATTTATTTATTTTTATTTCATAGGAAATAAATCACTCAGTCCCTGTGGATACGACCCTACTCACCATTATACTTGGATTCATATTTTTAGAGTAGGTATTTTATTTTTGGTGGTTTCGACACCCATCAATTTATGATATAATGTAAATGCAAACCTAACATACATAATTTAATGATTAATCTAACATTAATCACTATTAAATAAATAAACTCCCATGATAAAATAAGAATTACATTAGTTTTATTTAACATGCTATCTAATTCAATTACTTATTTAAAATAATGTGACAACATATCAAAATAAATTACTACCATTATTTTTTTTCCTATTTGCACATATCAATCTATGATATAATTTAAATGCTACCCTAGCATTCATAACATAACTTAATGATGAATTTAAATGCCATTGTAACATATAAATTATAATTAACAACATAATTTCCATTCATGAATAATAGCAGGTTAGAAATTACTAACCTATAAATTGCAGGCAGAGGCTATTTGAAAGCTTGGGGGCTTTGTGACTACAATTCATCTAAGGAAAAGGAGAATGTCTCAACCAAAGTTTATGTTGTTTTTTGAGAGATGAAAGAGATGCATTTTGAGACATGGAAATTGAGGGTTAAAACTCTGATAGTGAATCAAGTAGAGTAAGAGCATGCGAGTAGAGAGACAAAACAGTGAGATCGTGTGAACGGTGGGAAGAAATGGGAAGGACTGTTATTTATAGTGGGATGAGGAACATCTGGCTGTTAGATTTTACCATTGAAGGGTTGGTAACCACTGGAGAAATTAGCTGAGGTGGGAATTTTTTTTTTAAATTCAAGCAACCCCTCACATTTGAGAGATGCAGGGAGTGTTTTTCCTGGTCGGAGGCTATGTTTAAAAAAAAAAAGTCCTAATCCCCTTAACTTGTCAAACTCAATGAGCATATTTTAAGAATAACGCCTTTGACCAGCAACAATACGAGAGCTTTTCTGTTTTTTGCCAATAATCAAAGAAATTGGCCAATGAAAGACGCAATATCTATTTTAAAAAAATAAAAAGTTTCTTTATTTTTTTTCCAAGAAAAAGGGAAATACATGGGCTAATACATTTACAAACTCATTAGACTTTTAGCTTGTTTTTATTTTGAATATTAAAAAATCTAACAAAAGAAAGTACCAATTACGATGACCTATGATAGCTGAAAAGGTCCACATGACTAGTTAACAAAGTAAGTACACTAAAAGATTGGCAGAATTTGGAGGTCACCTGTGATGGACTACTGCAGCAGAAAGTTGGTAGAAGCAAAGCAGGATCTTTTCTATCTCAAGAGCCCAATGGAGCCTTATGATTTTGACTTAAGATAAAATGGAAGAGAAGAGAAGTGCAACGCTGGTTCAAAGAAATAGAAGGGTTGCACTTTTGGTTTTGGAGAAAGAGGCACTTGCAACGCAGGAGAAAATAAGAAAAGATGGAGTGAATGGCGAAAAATGTCACTCAACTTTTTAAAGTTGCACCGATTGGTCACTAAATTTTTTTTTAGTCAAAAACGTCACTCAACTATTTAAAACGTGCTATGCGAGTCACTCCGACGAGTTTATTGTTTAATCCAATCGGAGACACAATAAAATAATCGAATGAACTAATTAAATAGGGGCAAAAAAGTCCTCCCAAATATTTCGGAGGGTTCAAACACCGGAGGCATAAGTTTTTTAATTCTTTGCTGTCGGCTGATGAAGAAGCAATCTTGTCCACAACTCCACAGTCCCGAGTGGTCAGCAGCACTCTGCTGGTGGTTGGTTCTCGGGACGGAAATGCAATGCGAAGGCATTCCCAAGCATCGGTAGACCAGATCATCCAAAACAATCAAGAATTTCTTGGGCTGCAGGAACTTGTAAAGCTTCTGAGCCAAGTCCAAGTCTGAAAATGGGGCCATATCATCCTTGGCTCGGCAGACATGTTGCAGCAGCAAATCTTCCAGAATTTTTCTGGTGCGAAAGTCCTTCCCCACTGTAGCCCAGGCAGTGCAATCAAAATGGCCGCAGACTGAGCAGTCCCCATATACCACTTGGGCGAGAGTTGTCTTACCGATTCCACCCATTCCGCATATCCCAATAACTTTCAGTTCTTTTCTGTCGTCATCAGCAGCCAGCAAGCTAGAAATAATCTCCCTCCGCTCGTCTTCCCTGCCAACAACAACGAAGTCCTCTTCTTCCAACAACCAACTAGATCTCTGGGATTCCAATTGTGGGATGTTTATAACTTGACTCACCTCTCATAGATCTCTGGGATCCGGACCTTTCCTAGGTCTCTGGCCGATGATTTTGAGCCATCTGGTGGTGATGGGCTCTTGAGCCATGGTGGCCGGTAGGAGAAGTTGGTTGGATGATAATTGGAGAGGAGGTTGAGAGGATTGGGGAGGATTTGGATGTGGCTTAAAAGAATGGAAGTTAATTAATGAGTAAATTAATTTGGGAGGACTTTTTTGCACCTGTTTAATTAGTCCTTTGTTTATTTTATTGTGTTTTCGACTGGATTAGGCAATATCGATTATTTTATTGTGTTTTTGACTGGATTAGGTAATAAACTCGTCGGAGTGACTCGCATAGCACGTTTTAAATAGTTGAGTGACTTTTTTGGCCAAAAAAAAAGTTTAGTGACCAACCAGTGCAACTTTAAAAAGTTTAGTGACTTTTTTCGCCATTCACTCGAAAAGATGAGAAAGTGGCGGAAACAGAGGATGGTGGTATGTATATGCTGTGAGTGCCACAATTTTGAATTGCTGTGGCCCTTTTAATATATATATATAGATAGTATACATGGCTTATGGTTTAGCCAGTTACTTTCGTCGTCCTCCCTAAGCGCATGATGCGTACGTGCGCTCGTGATAGGCTCATCTTGGTGGGTTAATGTCCACGGGTTTTATTACTTTCCCCTCCCCTCATGGGCCTGTGTCAGTCCGAAGCTTTGAAGCCTTTGTGTTTGTATCCAGAATGCTTCAATATGTCCGTCAATACCAATTGTCCAATCAGTTCAGAGCTGATAGAAAGATTTCATCGGCGTTTGGCTCTAGGTGGCCCTGGGTGCATCAACAAGTAATACAGACACATCCTTTAGAATGACTATTGCATCCTTGTGAAAATTTAAATTGCCATATGTATTCTCTTCATCGTGATGGGCCATGGAAATTTAACTGTGGGACTAATTGGGAATGTAACATGAGATTCACTATTGCTAATGTCATATATTTGCCTGTTGCTCCCATAGAGCTTGACAACTCATCTACCTATGCAGTCTATGCATGGGTACAATGAAGCCTTCTCAGGAGTATGAGAATAACGTTTGCTTTGACATCCTTTTTTCCTTATGTAAATTTTTTTTTGCGTCCAAATAAATGTTACCTTTTCTTTTGCTGTTCTTTGCTTCTCTCTTCTCTGTTCACTTCCTTCTTGCTCCTCCTTTGATTTCTGTAGTTTATTCACTCTTTTCCTGCATCAATTCCTTTTTTTCCCCATTAAGCATACTGTTTGTGTTACGATATTCTTCTCCTTGACTACTAAGGGTTGTGATTTTGGTCGGCTCCATTGGTATGTAAGTGGTTACCAACTTGCTCCTTCTCTGTTCCAGTCACTGAAACAAAGGCATGCAGGCTTATGATTACTATTTTATTGCATTTAGCATGTAATTCAACTGATATTTCTTTATTTTTTCCCCTATTATGTTGTGGCTAAATGACCATTTGATTTTGCCTGTGCTATGCTCGTCATAATGCTTTTTTATGTATAGGTACTGTCTTCTCGTGTGCTTGCTGATCCCTAGCCACGTATCTTAACTCTGTCTCATACTTTGCAAGGTGTGGCAATATTTTCCTCACTTTTACCATTTACATGCTTCTGAATACGTGCTCCGATTAGTTATTTTACTTATACATATGAGATCGGATCATTTTTTTTTTACATCCTTCTCTCTTCTTATTGCTACTTACTGTATACACTGTGGTTCTACAGTTTGTTGCGTTCCTGGTTTTCCCCATGCATGCTAGGATTCTTTTTTTCTTTTTGTCAAGAGTTATCTTGCTAGGATTCCTTCCATATGCAATATAAGTTTGCGTTCTTGAGTCTTCAGTATATTTCGTATCAGTCTTTATATTATTTGTACACGATTCTTTTTCTAGATTTTTGCTGTGCTACTTGTACCTAAGAATCTTGTAAAAAATGCACCCTTTGGATTTTTTAATTTATGCTCTGTGGCTATTATGTGCTCTACTCTTATAATGTTTCCTCAATTTCCTGAGAGGATTAGATGGATAAGAATGCTATGCGTCGTAAGCGCTATGCTGAGATCCCACGAAGCAAAAAAGATAAGCTATTGCGACATTGAAGAGAAGCTTTCTGATGTCAAGTTGGCTGATACAGAAATAGGTGCCCAGATTAGGTCTTATAAACGAAAGCGTAGGAGCTACATTAACAAGAAATTTGCTCTTGTCAGGACTGAAATAGGAGTCTGGATTCCTGATCATCAGGATCCAACTAATCATTCTTTAGATAGCTCTTTTGTAAGTGGTTTAGGAGCTTGTTGTGAAAATCAGCTAGTTTTATGCGATGATTGGTCTTGTCACCTCCTTTAGCTCGGCTTCTATGTTAGGATATTTTTCTCAGCCTGCGATCCTCCTCTTGTTGATCACAGCTCCCGTTCTGTACCTACTGTGAACCTTGCATTTGGTTCAGCTAGAAGTATAATTTCCATAGCTATTTATTCCCATTTCAACCTACAATCATAAATTTGATGTGCAGGAGGTTTTGCCCCTTCCTAAAGGATTCTTCATGATTTAGCATAGCTTTATCAGTCATGGCATACACTGCCATGTATATATTTATTGATTTTACCCCTGTTTTGACCATAAAATCTTATCCACATTATGTTCATCCACTTCCTATGGAGAGATGGATCCAGTGGTGATTATTGTTTTCAATATCCCTGTAGCCTTTTCTAATGTCCTTTTAAAATCAACTACCATTTAATTGCTACTTCCCTACTGAAATAAGCTATTCTTGGCGGAATTTCTTTATTGTGTAGTTTTATCCTGTTTATGAATATACCATTTCAATTGTTTATACTATCTTTTCTACAATATGTCACTGCATTGGCTATATTCTTATCAAGAACTCATAAATTTTTCCCTGCGACTTGCATATTGCCAGATGTTTTCCACAAGTAATATTTATTTATATTTAATCCATCACTCCATTCAGTATCCAAATCGGGCATTCCAACACTACTCATAAACCTTTGAAAAAGAATGCCTTTATTTAAGCCAGAACTTATATTTTTTCCTTGTTTTCTCAGCTTCAATGTCATATAGTACTCCTGGTTTTCAGCCTCCTCAAGAAAATGTTAACTCACGTATTGCTTTTAGGCATAGCATATCTAATAGACCTCTAATTTTTCCAAGGGGTAGAGTGCATTGAGGGAAGAAAAAAATTTACGCTAAACATAAAGGTTGCTGTTTTGTACTAGTAACCATCTTATCTATTAATTAGCCATATCCACTCAATAACTTCTTCCAAACTATAATTTCAAACCTTTTTGCTCAATGTTGGTGCAGTTACTGATACGAGTGCTCCTTCTCAGCCTACTCTTCTGTTCATGAAACCCTTGTAGCAGATTTATCTTTTGCTATATCTGCTAATGTTGGACGCCCAGTTACTGGCAATGGTCGATGACATAGGAAAAAAAAATCCATTCAGGATAAATGTGGTTGCTTATATGTCAATATAAACACCTTTCCTACTGATTTTTAGAGCCTTTTGATTAAATTGACCAGTTATATTATTAATGGTCTTTTCCACTGAATCTTCATACAGCTATGAACACAACTAATGCTTTCGATCCTTCTCTTAGCAGTTAGTCGTCGAGTTCAGCCACAATTTCGATGCGTCGGCCACAAAAAGGTTGACGCTTGTAATAGCTTCACTGCGACCTATTCTTCTAGATGGTTTTCTATTCTTTTTGGGAATTGGCATTAGTATAGATCATATGTTCATTAGAAATATTCCTATGTGCAGGACGACAAACATCTAGGACTGGTCTTTCTCAAGTGGATAATATTTCGGAAGAGACTTTTGTTCTCCCAGATGTTCTAGATTGTGAACACTATGGCGCTAAGCGATTCTATCTAGAACCAAAAGGCTTCTGTTGCTCAGGATGGGCGGTGTCGATTGTGGCGCCATCAATGCCTTATGATCTCCAGTGTTTATTTACAGGCCATGATGAAGAGAGCATTGAGTTTTGGAAATTGCTTTGAATGTATGACAATAATATTGCATTTACATCACTTGGTGTTAGGTATGATCCTGAGCTCACAAAAAACACTAATGGTATCTATACTTTTCGTATCCAAGGTCAGATTAGATGGTTTGACATCATCAAGCGATAAATTATCGGGCATTCAGCTACACTTTTATGATACTGAAGAGGAAATATCAAAAAGATTGGAAAAATCTCCAAAGTTACGTGAGAGCACACTGAGGTTTTTATTACGGATCCTTGCTCATAATCCTTATACAAAATTTTTTAAGGATCTACGAAATGTACCTGACCTCAATCATCAAAACATTATCTTGAGATGTTGTCCAGGCCCTGACCAACGGATTTATAATCTCCCTACAGCCTCACAAGTTGCTGCAATATGGACCGATGACCAGACTGTTGATAAATGTGCTAACATTCAAGTTTATACTCACCCCAATACCAGTCATAGAATTCAACACTATTTCGCCTGTTATGATCCTTTGCAGTACTCTCTATTATTTTCCCGAGGTGAATCTGGCTGGCATTATGGAATTAAACGGAAAACTTCTTTGAGTGATCAATCTGAAGTCAGCTCATCAGTTGTGGCTTCTACTTTAAATCCATTGTCAGTTGAAACTCCTTCACAACTAATTGCTTTAGAAACTTCTGGTTGGACTAGGGTTGCAAACGAGTTGAGTCGAGCTGAACTTTGGCCTTATCGAGCTCGGCTCGACTCATTTTTCATCGAGCTCGAGCTCAAAAAATGAAGCTTGAGCTCGAACTCAAGTTTAAATCGAGCCCAATCGAGCTCGAGATCGAAAAAAATAATAAATAATTACTTTATTTTTTAAAAAAATAAATAAAATAATTACTTTTCTCAATAAATAATAAAAATAGTAGGAAAATATATGTAATTTCACTATTAGAATAAAAATAAAAAATTATATATATATATATATATTCTAGCCGGCTCGCGAGTTATCAAGTCTGAGAGAGTCAAGTTCGAACTTGACTTGAACATGGAAACGAGCCACTCGAGCTCAAGTTCGATATTTTCGAGCTTGAGTCGAGCTCAAATTCGAGCCACTCGCAAGCCGCTCGCGAGCGGCTTGAATCGTTTGCAGCCCTAGGCTAGACCTCTTTAGCCTATGTCTTCTATTCATGTTTCTGCTTTGATTGCTTTGTTTCTTGCTAATTGTTAGTCCATTTTCTTCATCTTCCAACTGCCTTTTCTAGCAAGAACAAAAGGATATTGTGTCTGCAAGAGAGTATTATTGCTACAAAATGTAAATTAGGCAAAATGATAGATCTATGCCGCTCCACATGCTAAGGCTGTTCCAATAGTTTGCTGTTGATACTTATGTGAAAATTGATAAGACAAGGCTGGATTTTCATAGACATAAACAAAATACTATTAGAGCTGAGATACTTCAAGGAGTTATGGATAATATATCAGTAGGTGAGACGAGAGGTGCTAAGATAGGCAGCAAAATTATTCTACCTACTTCATTTATCGATGGGCCATAGGACATGAGGTGTAGATATGTAGATGCGATGGCTTTAGTCCAGAAATATGAAAAACCTGACATTTTCCTTACTATGCCCTGTAATCCGAAATGAAAAGAGATTCGAGATAATCTTGATTATGAAGAACAACCACATGATAGACCTGATTTACTTTCTAGAGTGCTCAGAGCAAAGGTTGAAATTCTTAAGAATGAATTGCTGAAGAAACAGATATTTGGAGATGTCGCTACTTGTGTTTGTGTTATCGAGTTCAAAAAATGCGGCTTCCCTCATGTACACTTCTTATTGATTATGAAACCAGAGTTCAAGCCATTGAACCCAAAAGCATATGATAGAATAGTATGCGTTGGAATTCCTGATCCTAATACAAACCAGAGGCTATACAACCTTGTTAGAAAACATATAGTTCATGGCCCTGTGGTTCCATGAACAAGGATAATGTTTGTATGAGGAATGGAGTGTGCAAAAACCATTTTTCTCAAGATTTTTGTCAGCACACTGCTCATGCAGAGGATGGCTATCCTTTCTATCGGCGAAGGAAACATGGCAGAAAAATAAAGGTCAGGCAATTTGATTTAGACAATCACTGGATTGTTCCATATAATGCGTATCTTTCGGCAATATTGGATTGCCATATAAATGTCGAGATTTGCTCCACTGTTAAACTTGTCAAGTATCTATATAAATACATATATAAAGGACATGACTACTGTAGCTTTCATGTTGTTATTCAGAGGATAATCCACTTGAAATTGATGAAATTAAACAGTTTCAGCAAAGAAGATGGATATTTGCATCTGAGGCCCTTTGGCATATATATAAATTTACTATGAATGAAATGTCTCCAGCGGTTTATACATTGCAAGTGCATTTACATAATCAGCAGTTGATCTCCTTCGATAAGAACTCTGATCTCTTCAGACTCTTAAAGAAAATTGATGTTTCAAGGACCATGCTGACAGAATTTTTCCACATGGACAAAACAAATGCAAATGCTCAGAATTTGAAGCTCTTGTATCAAGAGTTCCCTGGGCATTTTGTCTGGACTCCTGGAGAAAAACTATGGACAGAACGAAAACAAAAAAATGTCATCGGTTGCCTTGTAACTATCAGTCTAAAGAAAGGCGAGAGATATTATCTCTACCTTTTACTTGCACATATTAGAGCTCCAACATCCTTTGATGACCTCCTAATAGTTAATGGGACAAGATTGCCAATATTTAGAGAGGCAGCTCTTCACTTGGGACTTTTGCAATCTGATACATACATTGAAGATGCACTAGATAAAGTAGCTACATTTCAAATGCCATCTTGTTTAAGGCTCTTTGTGGTAGCCTCACGTTTCCCAAGGGCAAACCTTAAGGACCCGCGGCCGCCGGTCTAACTCTCACCAGGACTCGGTCAGTCAAACTCACTTTAATTAGGGTTTAAATTAAAGACTCAACCATAGGAGTTGTTTCAGCTTAAATACATCAAACAAACCACCAGGGTTCATTCTACAAACCCTTAATACGCAATAATCCAAAAAGGATGTAATTAAACAGAAATTGTCTCCAAAAGTCATCAGTTGATAAAGTACTTAAAAGTTATACAAAGAAGGATTACAAAAGAGTAGGTCTGGTCTCAGTCTGGGTCTTCGCACCCGATCTAAAACCCTGAAAATTCTGGGAAGGGAAAATATAAAGGGGTGAGCTTTTACGCCCAGTGAGTGTCTCAATACAAACAATCAGATAAACACATTAGTGTAGCATGCTTTCTAAAAATAGAAATATTCATATGAGGCAAGTTTCCAATATTAACACAATTTAAGGCAAGTTTCCATTTTTGCATAATTTCGATAATTAAAGCAATATAACAAATAACAAGCAGCAAACAGGTAGCACTTAGCAAATAAGTAACAATTAACAATCAGTTGGGACCCTTACCTCAAGTAGGTTAAGGTTGGGTTGGTGTATCGAGAGTCTCGGAATCAAATGCCTCATTTGCTTCGCCTCCGGGTCCTGCGGTACATAATTACGAAGTTACTAACCATTTTAATTAATTTAGGCATTTTTTTTAGGAAAAATAGTAAGTTTATCTAAAAAGGGGTAAATGAAAGAAATGTTTTAAATTTTACGAGAAAGTGGTTTAATTCACCTAACTATACTAAATTTTAATCATTAAAATCGATTTTGACCAATAAAGGTCGATACTTAATTTTTAGTGACTAATTATCGAACTTAAGTGTCTAGTTTGTAGTCTTTTAGTAAATTTAAATGGTTGGCTATTAGTGCTACTAATGGTTAAGTGTATATGTGTGATTAAAGCTTTGGTCGAGTTGCGTGACTTGCTATTTGTATTAGGTTGGTTATTCGAGTCCCTATCACCATTGGTGAGTGTTTTTAAGGTTTGAAACGTTTAAATTTTGACTAGTCTTTATAGCGTTTTAGTCTTGCCTTTTATGAGTCATTTAACCAATACTTACTGTAAGTTCCTTGGTTTAACCTTACTCACACGTCATTAATCAAATACAATCCACTATGAGTATAGTAAAAGAATATTCAGATTTGGTTAGAAAGATTTAGCAACAACCAAAGATTTTCGTAGAAATGTGACGTCAAAAGCTTGGACAGCTTTGCCTCAAATTTCCAGCAACACTTGAGCAATAATCAGCTTTATACATGTCACTTATTCAACTAAAATTTACTACTTTTGGGTCAAAATTCACACAAGGAGTAATATAACACCTAAGCTAACAAAATACAGTGCATATGGAGTCATGTTCATGGCAAAATTGACAACCAAAGTCACCAAAACCAAACTGAAATGCATCATGTAGCTTTGGGTGGAGCAGAAAATTTCTAGTAGCAGTTTCACATATTTTTAATCAACATAGGTGAGTGTAGTTGGTCCATTTCTTGCCAAATACCATTAACCTAACATGTGCACTTTCTAGCTTGATGATTTAGCAAAAACTTAAGGCATAATCAGCAGCTAAACACATCAATTAAGCTTCAACAGTTCAGTTTTTAAGAAGAATTCCAGCAGGTGACTAGTTTTTCAAATCAGCCTTGTGCATGTCATTTTCTTGGCTAAAATTGCAAGTTTTTATGCTTAAACTCTACATGCAATAAGTTAATTGATAGGGTGCATTTTAGTTGTTAATTGTGTTAATATTTCCTAATTGTTTGGACTGAAAATTGCATTATTTGGTGGATTCTAGTGAGTTTGTGTATTTGGTGTTTAATTGTAGAAATTGTTGAAAAGATGCTGGAAATCTGTTTTTCGGAAGGCTTTCTAGCAGTTAGGCATGGGCACGCCTAAATCAGACCTCCGAGTCCGGGTTGTTGGGATTTCAAGAGAACGTGGGCAGTTTCCAAAGGTTTTAGGATTCCAAATCTGAAGATGTGCTGGACTTAATTATTCTGTTTTCCTATTTAGTAGTTGATTTTTATTAGGAAACTACTTTGATATTTGTATTAGAAAACTATGGGTTTGACTCTTTTTAGAGCTTTCCTATTTGATTAGTATTTGGAGTTTTCCTTTTCCATACAGACAGGAATTAAGGGAAGTTTCCTAGTTGCTGTAGGTTAGTTGTCCTTTTTATTTGGTAGTTTTTGCCTACGCGAAAGGGGGGAACAACAATCAATAGACATTGTGACTAGTAGTTTTGTTATTCAACTTTGCTCCGTGGAAGACATTGAACGGAAAACAAGCTGGCGATAGCTTTTGTCTTCTTTTCTTTTGCTATTTTCACCTGGAGAATTCACAGATGGCTTTAATATTTTCTATTACAATCTCTTGTGGAATTAACTCCGTGATGCGTCACTAATTTCTTCGTCTGGTCAAGGATCAACTCGAGGGCGTGGTCCAAAATATCTGTGAGATCTAACTGATTTATCTTTCGCTCATTTAATTCTTAGTGTTTGTACGTTCTTTGTTTTATGTTCTTGTGATTATTTTGTTAGTTGAATGTCAAGGGTCCGATATTCAAATTAACTTGATAATCTACTACCAATTTAATCTGCTAAATCCGTAATTGTTTAGTTGACTAATATTAATGGTAACTAACGTTAACACACTTTAGGGGAATGTGCAATCTAACTTAAACAAACCATGGTAGTGTGTTTGTTGGTTAGGGTTTGGGCTTTTCTAGTTCTTAGTGCAATTGAGGAATTGAATCCTACGGGCATACCTAGGGTTATTTCTCGATGAGGGGTAGTTAATGGGCATCCCTTAACTATCTAAAATCTAAGAAAGAGTTGGTCATTAGAGAGCTTATCCGGCGGCTATAACCAGCCTATTAATGAATTAAATGAATTATCTTTGCGTCGATAATCAGATATATGGACTGTGTCTGAGAAGTTGAATTTTTGGCTAGAGTTTCCCTTTCATTAATTTAATCCTTCTTATTTTAATGAATTGTTTTGGTATTTGGTTGATTAGTTAGTTTCTAAACTTTCCACAAATCCCCCCATATTTCTTACTTGAGAGGAAACAAACTTTCCCCAATCTCTAAGGAGACGATCCTACTCACCACTGTACTCAAAATTTATATTTTCTTGAGTAGGTATTTATTATTGCACAGGCTCAACACCTGTCAATTTTTGGCACCGTTGCCGGGGACTGTGCCTGAATTATTTGTTTCTTTTTAAGTACATTTATTTTCTTTTATTTTATTTTATCATATTTTGTTTTTACTTAGTTTGTTTTTGGGTTTATTTTCTAGTTTGTGCCTCGTTCTTCTTGTACAGGTGATTTGATCTATATCCCCAAGATAGAGAAGACTTCACGTAAACTGAAAAAGGAAACTAGAAAACAAAAAGAGCAATAATCACTGGTTACATCTTCAGAAGATTCTTTGAGTGATTCTTCAAGTGACTCTAAGGAGGAAAAGATTGTTATGACTCGAAATAGGACATTGAGGGAGTTGGCTGCTCCTGATTTAGCTCAGCAGCCACTTTGCATTACTTTTCCTAATTTAAATGAGAATACCCCTTTTGAACTCAAATCTGGACTAATTCATCTTCTTCCTTCTTTCCATGGCCTTTCAGGTGAGGAACCCCATAAGCACCTATAAGAGTTTGATGTAGTATGCTTAAGTATGAAGCCTCCCGGGTAACAGAGGAGCAAATCAAATTACGAGCTTTCCCATTTTCTCTCAAGAACTCAGCAAAAGATTGCTTATACTACTTGCCAGCAGGTAGTAGCACTACATGGGTGCAATTGAAGACAAAGTTCTTAGAGAAGTACTTCCCTACCTCCCGAGCGACGAGTTTAAGGAAAGAAATCGTGGCATCAAACTGCAATCGGGAGAGAACATATATAAATATTGGGAAAGATTCAACAAGCTTTGCACCAAATGCCCACAACATCAGATAAGCGAGCAACTGCTAATTCAGTATTTTTATGAGGGTCTTCGCTTGTCTGATAGGAGGTTAATTGATGTGAGTGGTGGGGCACTGGTAAACAAAACTCCTGAAGAGGCATGGAATCTCATTGGGAGGATGGCAGAGGACTCACAGCAATTTGGCTTTAGGGATAGTCTTCCAATTTGTCGAGTAAATGAGGTGGAGACTCCATCTGTTCAACAATAATTATCCAAACTCACCTCTTTTGTTAGACAATTGGCAGTAGGAAGCATGCAACAAGCCAAAGTATGTGCGATCTGCACCATGGTTGGACACACTACTGACACATGCCCAATGTTGCAAGAGAAAAATTCTGAACAAATCCATATGGCTAGTAGCATCCCCGCACCTAGAAGGCCATATGATCCATTCTCCAACACATACAACCGGGTTGGAGGGATCACCCAAATTTTAGTTATGGAGGAAACTGACAGCTAAACTTTTGGACAAAATAGACAGCAAGGGTTTCAACCTCCATACCAGCAAAAATCTCAACCTTCATCTTCTAGTGAAGGGAATTCCTTGGAAGATCTTATCAAGAGTGTAGCAACGAGTACTGCTCAACTTCAACAAAGTACGGCTCAATTTCAACAGAGTATGGCCCAATTCCAACAGAGCACGGCTCAATTTCAACAAGAGATGAGAGCTGGTATGCATAATCTAGAGACTCAAATGAGTCATTTGGCAATAGCAGTAAACCGTTTGGTGTCTCATGTGTATGGAAAGCTGTCGTCTCAGCTGGAAGCTAACCCAAAGAATGTTGGTGCCATGACTCTAAAGAGTGGTAGAGAGGTTGAAGGGGCCAACCAATGGTCCCTAAGGATAAGAGCGAGGAGCACATTGAGAAAGAGTTTGAAAAAGAAGGAGGAGAAAATTCTGATTTTAAGGTAATGTCTGACCCACTTGTTAAGATTTGTTAAGATTAAATCTAACACTGCACCTTTTCCTAGCAGGTTGGAGAAGCTAAAGAAACCTGACAAGGAGAAGGAGATCCTAGAGATGTTTCAAAAAGTGAAGATAAACATTCCCCTATTGGACGCCATAAAGCAAGTGCCTCAATATGCAAAATTTTTAAAAGATGTATGCGTCAATAGACAGAAGTTAAGGGGAGATGAGAGAGTAGTGGTGGGAGAGAATGTATCTGCAATTTTACAAATAAAACTCCCACCCAAATATGGGAATCCAGGTATGTTCACCGTCCCCTGTAAGATAGGGAACACTAGAATTCGAAAGGCCATGCTGGATTTAGGAGCATCTATCAATGTAATGCCAAAGTCCATTTATACTTCTTTAAATCTGGGTTCATTGAAGGAAACTAGCATTATAATTCAATTAGCTGATCGCACTAATGCTTATCCTGATGGGTTAATTGAAGATGTTTTTAGTACAAGTTAATGAACTGGTGTTTCCTGTTGATTTTTATGTTTTGGACATGAGTGATAAATGTTCCCCGAACGCCTCACCTATTTTGCTAGGTAGACCCTTCCTGAGTACTGCAAGTACAAAAATTAATGTTAATAAGGGTTCATTAACTATGGAGTTTGATGGGCAGTTATTCATTTCAACATATTTGATGTTACGAAACACTCCCATGAGTCTAATGCTATTTTTTTTGTGAGCGTGATTGACCCCTTAGTGCAGGAATTGTTCGAGTTGAATCACAGGGAGAATCTGGAAGTGATGGTGGCCAAGTATCGTGAGCAAATAAGTACAGAATCCAAATCATTGTACACCCACTTGAGGTCATTCCCGAGTCAAAAGAGCACCACAGTTCATAAGTTTAAAAACTACTCTATCTATGAAGGCTATCAGGAGCATATGGGGTAAGCCATGAAAAGAATTGAAAATTTCCATCCTCCTTAAACAAATGATGCCTTATGTCTAGCCAAAGACATTAAAGAAAGGCGCTGTTTGGAAGGCAATCCAAGGATTTATGATTTTAGTTATTTTATGATTTTTGTGTTTTTGTTAAGTAAGTAGGTGCATTTGAATAATGAAATTTCCATGTGATAGGTAACAGTCAGTTAGGTGTGCCCATGCCAATCAGGCACGCCTAAGGAACGTAATTTCAGTCTGCGGGTAAAAGACTCCATACTAGTTAGGCGTGTCCACGCCAAGTGATCACGTTTAAGGAATGAATTTTTGTCACCAAGTAGAAGACTCAGCACTAGTTAGGCGTGCCCACGCCTAGTGGTCACGCCTAAGGGATTTAATTTTTGACGGCTGGTTAGAAGACTCATGGGTAGTTAAACGTGCCCATGTCTAACAGAGCAGTTGCAAAAAAATAAAAAAATAAAAAATAAAAAATAAAAGAAAAAAAAGATTCTTTGAAACCTTATTCCTTTTCTTTTCATATCTTTTTCCCATTTCACTTTCTTTCATTTTCTCTTTCTTTTCTTTTTACTTTCTTTTCTTTTGTTTCCTTTTTCTTCCCTATCCAATTGTAGCTGCCTCGCCGTCATTCATCTTTTCCTTTACGGAGTCGCTGCCACTGTCCGTCGCCTGCTCATGCCACTGCTGAGTCACTGCCGCCTTTGTGCTTTGTCTACCATCAATGTGTTGTTATTGTTATCTTCCCACCATTGTTGCCCCACCCCTCTACTGTTGTTAATCCACAGCGCCTCCTTTTCATGATCAAGTTTAGCATGATTACACCCTCCTACTTGTTCAGGGAAGTGTCATTATCCCCTATTATTTTTTTTATGCTTCTTTATTTTTTACATTAGGGACAATGTAAGATTTAGGTGTGGGGGAGGGTTAGCTATGCTTTAGTCCTTTGTCTTGCATTTTCTTTTCTTTGGTAGTTCTTTGTTTTAAACAATGATGAATGCAATCAAAATGTGAGTCTAAGTAGTAAGTTTATGCTATGAGGTTTCCTATTTTTCTTGATGATGGATTTAATTGATGAATATGTTGGATTTGGCATCAATTCTTTACCACTTGTGAGATTTTTGGGTTGGATTGTGGCATCAAAATGTGAGTCTAAGTAGTAAGTTTATGCCATAAGCTTTCCTATTTTTCTTGATAATGGATTTAATTGATGAATATGTTGGATTTGGCTTCAATTCTTTACCACTTGTGAGATTTTTGGACTGGATTGTGAGCAATTTTTCTTAATTTTGCTCTAATCTTCGTTTGTTGAGTGGTGTTGCACATGGTTTGGTCATTCTAGAACTTGCTCTGTTATGCATGTCGAGACCACATGTAAATGAATTTGGTGCATTAAGATGACAAGGGCATTTAGGATTAATCATTTTTTACTTTCAAAAAAAAAATCTACCTTATTTATTTACCCGTAGTGAGCCAATTTGAGCCTTTAACCCTTTTCTTTGTTTGATACCCTAATTGTTAGTCTAAGACTTCTTTTTAGACTTTCCTTTTGAATCCATATGTTAAAGAAATGCTTGAATTTCATTGCATGAGAATTTGGTGTATTATTTGCAAGGCAATGAATGAGTTGTTTGTTTCCTTTTCCCAAAAAAAAAAAAGAAAAGCAAAAAAACAAAAAAAAATGAAAAAAAAACAAAAAAAGAGAAAAAAAAGAGAGAAAAACGAAAAAAAAACAAATGATGAAAAAAAAGTGAAAAAATGGAAAAGAAGGAAAAATGTTCCGACATGCCTTTGTGCATACTTCTTGAATTGAGATTTTGGGAAGTACTAATACTTGTTCTTACTCGTTGGGTTGATGAAGTGCTATTTTTGCCATGGAAGTGCAAAATTTAAATAAAAAAACAAGCTCGTGCATTGAGCTTTTGGCATTTTCTTTGGCATATTTACACCTAAATTGACCTTTTTATCCTACCTTTACCTGAACCCCATTACAACCTTGTGGAATTCCCTTTGATTTTTGCATTTAATTCATGGTTGAGTGGTGGAGATGTGATATATGAGCAAGTTTATGGTAATGTCATTCCATTGTGTCGAGTTGAGTGATATGCTATATCCTTTACATCTTGGAGTGAATGAGTGCAATTGCTAAATTCTTGGTGAGGTTTGTCAAATTAATATATTCTAATTTTGATGATGTTGTTGGGGAATGTGGATACCTTGGTTGGTATGACTTGTTATGATTGCTCTATATCTTGATTGTGTTTCTGAGTTAGGATATGTTTGAGGACAAGCATCATTTACGTATGGGGGAGATTGATAGAGTGCATTTTAGTTGTTAATTGTGTTAATATTTCCTAATTGTTTGGACTAAAAATTGCATTATTCACTACAAGAAAATTGGTCATCAGTGACAACTTTTATCAGTGACGACAACAAAGTCGTCACAAAAAGGGGTCCTTTTCCCACGACTATTTATCTCGTCACTGGTGTTTCAAGGGAGTGAAATAATCAGTGACGACTTAGTTATGTCGTCACTGATACATTCCTGCCAACATATCTCAAGAGGGCGGGAGAATTTGGAGCATGTAGTAGTGACGACTTTTTAGATGTCATCACTATTGCTTGTTCTATTTATTGACGACTTTATTTTTTTGTCACTGATATATTTTTAGTGACGACTTTTTGTTGTCATTATAACAATTGCAATATATTATTAATATCATTGAATGTCAGTGACAACATTTATAAGAAGACGGGTTACTAGTGACGACTTGAACATCATTTAGTGACGACTTGAACATGGGAAAATAGTTTTCGCCATTAGTCCTGGAAAGGGCGGATTCAACATCAGTGACGACACGATATGAGTTGTCAGTATTTCCCCTTCTTTTTATTGACAACCTTTTTATTGTTGTCACTATTTCTGTTTTCTGACAATCTTTTGTTGTCAGTAAAATTGCGTATTTGTTAGTGACAACATATATCGTCACTTAGCAGCTGTTTGAATACCCTATATAATTTTTAATAACTATGTTAAGCAGCAATAATTAATAAAATATTCACAATTTTAGATAAAAACTAAAGTTGAAATTGACTAAATTAATCCTAGTTGACTTGTGCCAAAATTTTGAATTATCTTAGCTGAAATACCCATAATTTCTTAAATGTAATAAATTTTTAATTTAAAAAATAAAGTTAGTTGTTAGTTGACATCAAGTTAATATAAATGAAAATTTTGAAATTGAATTAGATAGAAAATTAGAAATTTGGAGATTATTGACAACATTTTTCAGTGACAAGAATATAGTCGTTACAAAAAGTTATCCTTTAACCACAACACTAGAAGTTGTCACAATAATCTCATCAAATTCTATCCCACACTTACAACTATGAATTCTCGTCAGAAAAAGTTTCCCGCCAAGAGATTTCGAGAATGCAGGAATAATTATAGAAAACAATAGTGACGACTTGGTGAATTTGGAGTATGTAGTAGTGACAATTTTTTTGATGTCATCACTTTTGCTCATTCTGTTCATTGACAATTTGGTTTCTTGTCAGTGATGAATATTCAGTGACAGTTTCTGTTGTCATGGTCAGTGACAACATTTAGCGTCACTGTAAAACTCCATCTCATGGCTCATTTTCGTTAATTCTACTATGACACCCTAATCTTTACAGTTTAGCCCCTACATTTTGTCTATTTGCAAAATGAATTAGACATTTGAGTAAGATATTGTAAAGAAATGTTGTATTTCCTGAAAAGTTAAGTTAGAGCTAGTAATTGAAACATAGTGGCGACATTTTATCGCCGCTGACAAACTCATTTTCACATAAATTGTACTATGACACCCTAAATTTTATAGATTTGCCCTTATATTTTCTCTATTTATGAAATGTGCTAGACATTTGAATAAACTATGTATAGATATTTTATATTTTCCTGAAATTTAAGTTATAACTAAGCCTAAATATATATATATATATATATATATATATAAAGAACATTCATAGGTTCTACTATAACTACCTAAATTTTGCAATTTAAGCCCAATGTTTTTCTATTAACAATAGGCAAAAGACATCTCAATAGTTAATTATCAATGGAACGTGTAAGATTAAGCACTACAGGAATTTCATCATTAATAGCAATGGATTCATGATAGTTTGTGTTCTCATTAAATTGAGTTCAATTTTTTACAACTTATTGGAATATATTATTAATAACATTGGATTAAAAAAAAAGAAAAAATTTCAAGTTGATAACCATATCAAGTGAATTTCATGATTTTTGGTTATGAGATGTAGTATAGTTTTGCAATTATAAGAAGTGTGTTTAAAATTTTTGCTCAACTATTAGAAATGTAATAAAAAGATTATTTTCACTCGTATAATATTAACAAATTTTGTCACTAATGATGGAAATTTTTAAAATAAGAAATTATACTACAACTGCAAAATGTATGTTTCAAATAAATTAAGAACGGAAAAATATAAGTTACCACAGAAAGAGGTTCTTTACCCACAAAATTTTTAAACTATATTCGTATTTTTTTCCCGTATATTTAACTAAATTGCCACCATGATACAAAAATATTTCAGTCAAAAAATAATGAATAATATTGTATGTGGAAAATCTATATTTGAAATAAAATTAAAAACAAAAAATTCCAAAAATTTTGTTTTATTTTTTTACATTATTTTGTAGTGACACTAATATTGCAACCATGATTAAAAAAATATATGTTTTTTGTCAAAAAAATAATGAGTAATAATATATAAGTAAAATCTATACTTGAAATAAAATTACAAACAAAAATGTTTCATACAAATTTTGGATGGAAGGAGGGATAGTTGAAGTCAATTTTTTTTCAAAACAAAGAAAGAGTAGAAGTGGCGGACAAACCAAAATTCAGCTAAGTCTTTGTCTTTCAGCTCACCTTCTCCTTCTCACAACCGATTCTCACAGCCTCTTACCACCCAAAATTCAGCTAAGTTTTTCTCTTTCAGCTCACCCTCTCCGGTCACCACCCTCTCACCACCGATTCTTGCAACATCTCACCACCGTCTCACCACCGATTCTCACCACCAAATCTCTTAGCCTCTCACCAACCTCTCACCACTGATTCTTACCACTGATATGCTAGGCCTGGAATTTCCCTTGTGTGGACTCACATGCCGGCTGCCTAGATCCAGCTATCCTCAAGAAAAGGTTGGTCCCTTCCTCCCTCCCTCCCTCTCTCTCTCTCTCTACGTGTGTGTGTGTTCCCAAAATTCTATTACAAATATTTTGCCCTAATCTTGCATTTCTTATTTTCCAGAAATTTATGTCCGAATCCTATAATCTTTGTGTGCAATCACTTGCATTTCTTATTTCAAGTTGAAATAGCAAAGAAAAATGATGCCTTCATAGGTTTGTTCCATTGTTTTCCACGGCGACTTTGAATGGCCTTTCCAATACGACGTCGACCCATTCTCGATTGGCTCTGCTCTAGCCTTTGCCCTCAAGCGTCCTTTCCCCTCGAGTTTCCAGTTCGTTTTCACCATTTCTTCCGCTATATCCTATTTTGCTGTCTTTTCTTAAACTGATTCGATATCTTCTTCTTTTAAGCTAAAATGCTTTTAATTGCTAGGTTTCTTCTTTGGTGATTTTAATTGGCTCATTGCTAGGAAAAAGGGCTAATCTTTGATTTCACGGCATCACAGGAAACATATTATATGAGGAACATTTTGTTGATTTTGTAGTTGATGTTGTATTCGTAGTGAAGCGATAATTGTCTCTAACCCTCATTGTCTCCTCTATCATTGGATCTGGCGGTTTGTACAAGAAGGAAAGCTTTTGGAGGTAAAGAACAACTACCGCCCTTATTCCTTTCTCATCTTCCTCTCCATTGGCATTCCGTAACTATTTAATTACGAGAAAGCCTTACTCCACATTGCTCAACTCTGAATCCATATTATCTAACTCTTAATGTTTCTGGTACAAATGATTTGTGCGTCAAAGTTGTCAATTTGGATGGTGTGGTGTCGATCTGGCCTTAGTTATTTATTATTCTCATATCTGCAATCATGCTTTTGATGACTTGAATATATAGGGGAAGGACTTAGATTTTGCTTATGATAGCATTTCAGCCTTTTCAACTAGGAGAGACAACCAGGAAGCAGTCTTTGGATCAGAGGAAGGGCTCAAGGAAATAAGGTAACAAGTTTGGCTGCAAACTGATGTTATCCTTCTTCATATAGTTAACCTACTATGCTGAAGTCGATATCCTACTAGTTCAGCTAGAAGAAGTTTGGTGGTGCTTTCAAGGATGGAGTTTAGGATGTGCAAAGTGATTTCATTTTCTTCATTGGTTTAATTGGACCTTTCATATTATATTAGTTTATAGTTGTCCTACTGTTGCACATATTTTAATTTTGTAAGGACAAATTTTCTAGTTACAAGATATGAAACTTATTGGTCAAATTATGCTTGGATATTACTGTTGAGAACAATGTTAAGTCATGTGAGAACAGTGATTTGGCTTAAACATACTGAAATGCACCTCAAGGTTTCATGAACAATTGTAGAATCACTGAAGAAGTTAAAGCACTCAAGAGAAAGTAGTAATTTTTTCTGCTGCATTCTGTCTTTCCTAATGGTTCATTGCACCTTCAGGGACGCTACTGTATCACTGAAGACTGAAGCTTTGGAGTTGCAAAAACAGCTTAGACGCCTGCAGTCTCAATATGATATGCTATCCGGGCAGGCCTCAGCATTAAGTCAGGGAAGAAGGGCACGAGTTGTGGCGACATCTGTTGTCAATGGCCAACTGACATCTCTAGAAGACAGCCTTTCAGCTAGGAATCTAGAGGTGAGCAAAACTGTATAGTTGCCTGTTAGTTCACCATAGGCTCATGTTGTCATGTGATGTCTTCTTGAGAACTGTTATTTAGCATCTTGACTCATCCAGTACTTTGGTGTGGATACCTGTTTGCTGGTTTTTGACATGTTATAGATGCATCTAGTGGGGACAATATGCATCATGCGCTTTCAAGGCAATGCTAGGAAAAGAGAGCACAACAGGGTTGTAGAGATTTAGCATTGTGATTGGGGACCTTGAAGCTAACTTTGCCAATATCTTGGAGTCCTGTTTACATTAGGTTTTACTTGCTAATAATATTTGCTGACATTTTGGAGTTAAACAAATTTTCAAAATATAAATTTACATTTAGAATGGGCTACAGTAGTGTCTCTGTCTTTCTATTTATTCACTCTATGTTGGAGGTTCTGATTAATGTTGGAGTTTAATGGACTTGGAGTTTAGAGTTAACTATGAAAGCCCTGAGAAGTAAGACACACTTACGGTGTTGGACAATGCTATTTTAG
Source organism: Gardenia jasminoides (assembly GCA_013103745.1). Classification (NCBI taxonomy): domain Eukaryota; kingdom Viridiplantae; phylum Streptophyta; class Magnoliopsida; order Gentianales; family Rubiaceae; genus Gardenia; species Gardenia jasminoides. The sequence goes on along the minus strand of CM023099.1, from coordinate 25,470,636 downwards.
TGGCTTACAAAATATTTTTTCTTTAATGACTTGTTACGACTGCAATTATCACACATGCATGACTTGCTACGTGTTCTAGTTATTCCACTTTGTTTGATTCACACTCCTGCTTAAACTAGTTTATGATAGCTGTCTAGCACAGAAATTTTTTCTGGCATTTAAACTGCATATGTGATTCAAGTTTTATGCATTTCTTTTCGATAAAGTTGTTATTTGATGCTGTACATTTTCTTAAGTTTGAAATTATCTCAACTCATTTTAGATGAATCTTGTTCTCGGGAAGATGGCCTCAACACTCAAGAATTGGCTCATTATCATTCAGGAGATGGTACTATCACTTTCATTTATTTATTTATTCACAAGAAACTTGTTTCTCATGAATTTTGTTGACATTCTTGAAGCTATAAAGGAAATAAGTTACTAATTTTGGGCTTGGACTTGGGTTTTATGTTTAAGAGAGCTTAGGCCTAGCACTGATTCTCATGAGGCTTGCACATTTTGCATCACTCTCCTTGATGAGAGAATACTTACTTTTTTTGATGAGAATTTACAGCCTTATCTACTTAAAATGTTAATTTTATAACATTTACTGATATAACTAGGTTCGCCTTCGGGATTCGAAGTCTTTGCCGGCTTGCCCTTCATGGAATCAGGTACTCTTTGTAAACTCTCTCTATCTGTATGTGCTTCAGTTGCTTAATTTTAATAATCCTGCATGATTTAGTTCTAATTTACTTCATGATCATGACTGGATGAAAGCTTTTGATCATTAATTAGCACACAACTCTAGCAAATCAGCACGTTGGAGTTCGAATTAGTGTATAATCATGAATAACTAATGAACTGCTTGAGTTCCAATTAGCGCATAACTTTGATAATCCAGCATGTTTGCATTCAAATTAGTGTACAATCATGAGTGAATGATGAACTTCGAGTTCTATCTGGTTGATGATAGTAGAGGAAGGAGAGCAAGGGAGAGCTGGTTTGGGGATTGCCTTTATTGGGATTTCACTCATGATCATCATTACTTAATTCACTGATTAATGTTAGACCGTTAGTACTTTATTGGGATTGCCTTTTGAGAATTTCACTAATGTCTAACGTGATTTTGGCCGACTTGTCTTGATAGCTTTAATCTTTGATTTTGGCCAACTTTTCTTGATACCTTTAATCTTTTGCGCCTTGGCTGTGAATCAAAACTGGAAATTTCGTCCAATAAAGGAAAATTAATGAATCAAAACTGGAATTAGTTTACTTATCCTTGTCTTGTATTCCACTTTTTCTATGATAATTCATTCACAGAACGAGAGCAAGTTCTTGGTTCGCATCATATTACTTAGTGTATAATATTACTTACATCATTCTTATTTGCTAATTTATTGTAGATAATGCTGCTGAAATAACATTTTTGGATGATCAAGAAGTATGATTTGGCTGATGGATGACTTTGGAGAGAAAGGTGGCTTTTGCTCATGCAGGTCTGCACTTTGGGGCTTTTTTTTTGGATTGAAATTCTTTTTGTATTGCTACCTTGTTTAGATGCCATATTTGGGACAAATGCAATTTATCAAAGCATTTGGATGTTGATGTAAACCTTGAATTTGACATGAATTTGCCAAATATAATATTTTGTTCAATTTGTAATGTAATAGCTTCTTTTACTTGTTTAAATTATCTTGCCATAGTATTTTTACTTATTTTGGATGAGTGATTCTAGTCAAAAAAATTGGCTGGGAAAATCATAAATCTTTATTGACAAAATGAAGTTGTCACAGAATGTGAAGCTGACAAGATAAACTTCTCAATGACAATAAAATTTTGTCACTAATTGAAAGCTTAATAGTGACAAAAAAAGTCGTCAGTAACCTGATTATAATTGACAACTATTAACTATTATCTCTGACAATACAAAAAGTCATCAATAACCTAGACCAGATGTTATCACAAACATAGCGTTTTACTGACAATAGCAAGGTTGTCAATAAAACCTAGAGCAGGATATTGTCACTAAACATAGCGTTTTACTGACAATAACGAAGTTGTCAATAAAACCTAGAGCAGGATATTGTCACTGAACATAGATTTTTACTAACGACTCTTCAACTTGTCACTGTTGAATGTTGTCACTAAACATTGTTTTTCATTGTCGACTTTTCGACTTGTCCTTTGTTGACTTTACCATGGACATATAGTGGCGACCACTGGCGACTTATATTTTGTCAATAAAGGTCATTTCTGATGACTTCTTGCTATTTTGTGACGACTGTACGTTGTTACTGAAGACTAATTTTCTTGTAGTGATTTGATGGATTCTAGTGAGTTTGTGTATTTGGTGTTTAATTGCAGAAATTGGTGAAAAGATGCTGGAAATCTGTTTTCCGAGCTTTACAGCGGTTAAGCGTGGCACGCTAAGTGGACCTCAGTCGAGTTGTTGGGATTTCAAAACGCGTGGGCAGTTTCCAAAGGTTTTAGGATTCCAAATCTGAAGATGTGCTTGGACTTAATTATTACATTTTCCTATTTAGTAGTTGATTTTTATTAGGAAACTACTTTGATATTTGTATTAGGAAACTATGGGTTTGACTCTTTTTAGAGCTTTCCTATTTGATTAGTACTTGGAGTTTTCCTTTTCCATACAGACGGGAATTAAGGGAAGTTTCCTAGTTGCTGTAGGTTAGTTGTCCTTTTTATTTGGTAGTTTTTGCCTACGCGAAAGGGGGGAACAACAATCAATAGACATTGTGACTAGTAGTTTTGTTATTCAACTTTGCTCCGTGGAAGACATTGAACGGAAAACAAGCTGGCGATAGCTTTTGTCTTCTTTTCTTTTGCTATTTTCACCTGGAGAATTCACAGATGGCTTTAATATTTTCTATTACAATCTCTTGTGGAATTAACTCCGTGATGCGTGACTAATTTCTCCGTCTGGTCAAGGATTAACTCGACGACGCGGTCCAAAATATCTGTGAAATCTAACTGATTTATCTTTCGTTTATTTAATTCTTAGTATTTGTACGTTCTTTGTTTTATGTTCTTGTGATTATTTTGTTAGTTCAAGGACCCGATATTCAAAGTAATTTGATAATCTACTACCAATTTAATCTGCTAAATCCGTAATTGTTTAGTTGATTAATATTACTATTAACTAACATTAACACACGTTAAGAGAATGTGCGATCTAATTTAAACAAACCCTGGTAGTGTGTTGTTGGTTAGGGTTTGGGCTTTTCTAATTCTTAGTGTAATTGAGGAATTAAATCCTACGGGTGTACCTAGGGTAATTTCTTGATTAGGGGTAGTTAATGGGCGTACCTTAACTATCTAAAATATAAGGAAAAGTTGGTCGTTAGAGAGCTTATCCGGCGGCTATAACTAGCCTATTAATGAATTAAATGAATTATCTTTGCGTCGATGATCGAATATATGGACTATGTCTGAGAAGTTGGATCTTTGGCTAGAATTTCCCTTTCATTAATTTAATCCTTCTTATTTTAGTGAATTGTTTTGGTATTTGGTTGATTAGTTAGTTTCTAAATTTTTCACAAATCACCCCATATTTCTTACTTGAGAAGAAACAAAATTTTCCCAGTCCCTGAGAAGACTATCCTACTCACCATTATACTCAAAATTCATATTTTCTTGAGTAGGTATTTATTATTGCACAGGCTCGACACCTGTCATTAATATTATAGCAACAAGATTTCAGTTCGTTTCTAAGTATTTATCCAGCACAAACAACACACACAAGTCAACGATCAAGGCTGAAAAACTCAAGGCAATTTTGGGTTGCACAGGAGCTAAATTTTCAGTCATGAAACTTGATTTTTTTCCAGTAAAATTCAACATGCAAGCTCAGATTTTTATCATGCATTAAGTGCACAAGATGTCATTGAGTTTATAGTTTCAAACCAGAGACATTTTGTAAGAAAATTAAAAGTGTAGATCACATACTCTGCTAGCAATTTGCTCAATCAGTCACAGTTAGCTCAAGAAGAAATTTTAAGCCACAAAAATTATCATTAACCATCTAATATTCACATGCAAGCCTCAATACTCACTACACATCAAATATACACGGTCCTTATGAACAATCAGCCATAAATCAAGCTTGTTTTCGCAAGAAAAGTGGAGTTTTAAAATATAGGAAAGCTGAAAGTTTTCTGGAATGAAATTCCAGCAACATGCATGCTATTTTCTAGGCTAGATCATGTCTCATAATCAACATGTAACTGCTAAATAACCAAGAGGAGGGTAGGGAGCATCTTATACCTCTTAATGAGCAAGAAAGGTTGAAGAAAATAGCCCCAAATTAGCACCACAATCCATCACACCAGCCACCAAGCTCTCAACCAAGAGTAGAAGCAAAGACTAGTGAAGTTTGTTGGTAATTTTTGCTAGCTTTTTGGAGATTTTGAAGAGAGAAAAATGAAGAAGCTCCTCTGGTTTTTGCTCCTCTCTCTCTTGGCCCTTTCGCTCTCTTTGTTGGTTTGTGACAAGAATGAAATGAACAAGGGACAATACTTAAGTCAAGACATAGCATGTCTTGTTTGTGCACGGAATTGGTTGGACAAGTGGTGAGCGATGAAGACCACTTGTCCAATGTCTTGCATGTAGCAAGAGTGGTTCAAAATTAAGATCCAAATTTGAGAAGAATTTTAATTGGGATCCCGAATATTTTCCGGTACTTAATTGTCGGAATTTTAGGTTGTATTGCCGAGTTACCAGTTAATGCTTGTTTGGCCAATTGGTGCTAATTTGATAAACTTGTTTTTGGTGAGTTCACGATTAGCACTTCGATTGAGAAAATTTTTCATATGCAAGCAAAATGGACACCAAATTTTACTTTTCAAACTAATTTACCAAAAATAAGTTAGGGAATTTCCGAGCTCTCACACACTCTCCTCCTTAAAGAAAATTTCGTCTTCAAAATTATTACCTCTTGTTGTTTGAAGCTCTGGGTACTTCTAGTTCATCTCTTCCTCTAGCTCCCATGTTGCTTATTCTAAACCGTGATGTCTCTAAAGGACTTTCACCAAGGGAATCTGTTTCTTCCTTAAAACCTTCACCTTCCTGTCTAAAATGCTCAAGGGTTTCTCCTGATAAGTTAAGGATTCATCTAGGTCGACCTCTATGGTTGGTAGAATATGAGATGGATCCTTATGGTATTTCCTTAGCCAAGGCACATGGAAAATGTTATGGACTCGGGCTAGGCTTGTAGGTAATTCCAGTCGATACGCCACCTTTCCTATCCTTTGTGTGATTTTAAAGGGACCTATAAATCTTGGCCTAAGCTTCTTTCCCTTTCTGAACTTGAGGCTTCCTCTTAACGGTGTAACTCGTAGGAAAACTTCATCCCCAACTTGAAATTCTAAATCCTTTCTTCAGTTGTCGGCATAGCTTTTCTGGCGATTTTGAGCCACTTGAATCTTTTGGCGAATTAGCTTAACCTTCCCATATGCTGTTTTGACCCACGGTATCCTTTCAGCACCTAGGAGTTTCCACTCTCCTACCTTATCCCAATACACTGGTGACCTACACTTCCTTCCATACAATGCCTCATACGGGGCTATCTAAGTCAAATAGTGGTAGCTGTTGTTATAAGCAAATTCCACTAGGGTTAGACGCTGATCCCAACTACCTCCTAAATCCATGATACATGCCATTAACATGTCTTTCAAGGTTTGTATGGTCCTTTCAGATTGTCCATCGATTTGAGAATGGTAGGCAGTACTAAGATTTAACTTGGTTCCTAAAGTACTCTGTATCTGCTGCCACAATCTGGAGACAAAACGTGGATCCCTATCTGATACTATGCTTATTGGCACTCCGTGTAGTCTAACAATTTCATCCAAGTAGATTTGAGCTAGTTTCTCCAACTTATACTTCATGTTGACCTGTAAGAAATGAGCCGACTTGGTTAACCGGTCTATTACAACCCAAATTGCATCGTGATCTTAATGAGCGTGGGGCAATCCTGTGATGAAATTCATAGTAATTTGGTCTCATTTCCACTCGGACACCTCTAATGACTGCAGTAATCCTGAGGATTTTTGGTGTTCAGATTTAACTTGCGGGCACGTAAGACATGACTGTACAAACTGAGTTATGTCCTTTTTCATATTATCCCACCAGTACAGTTTCTTCACATCTTGGTACATCTTATTCCTTTTGGGATGAATGGTATATTTAGACTTGTGTGCCTCTGTCATAATTTTTTTCTTCAACTCATCCTCTTTAGGCACCACTAGACGGTTCAAATATCTTAAAATTCCATCATCACCTAAACTGAAATTGGACAATCTCCCCTCTTTTACTTTACTTATCCATTTTTGCACTAGAGAGTTCTTGTTCTGAGATTCCTTAATGCGTTCTATTATGGAAGAACTTAAGGCAATGCCTCCTAGAATTATTTTCTGCTTTCCTAACTGTGGGCTCCAAGCACTAATTTCTTCTAACATGTCCCACTCTTTAACCATCAGTCCAGCAATCTGAACTCTCCTACTTAAAGCATCAGTTACCATATTGGTCTTTCCAGGATGGTACTTGATAGTGCACTCATAATCCTCCAAAAACTCCATCCATCGGTGTTGTCTCAAGTTTAGTTCCTTTTGAGAAAACAAGTACTTGAGACTCTTGTAATCGGTGTAAACCTTCAAAATAATTCCATACAAATAATGCCTCCATTTCTTCAAGACAAACACTATCACTGTTAATTTTAAATCATGAGTCGTGTAATTCTACTCGTGGGGTTTTAGTTTCCTTGAGGCATATGCTACCACTTTACCATCTTCCATCAAAACACACTCCAATCCTTCTTTAGAGGCATCAGTATACATTGTGAAGCTGTCCTTTTCATTTGGCAACATTAAGACAGGGGCTTTAGTCAGTCGACTCTTAAGATCTTGAAAACTATTCTCACATTTTGAATCCCAAACAAAACAGCTATTCTTCTAGTCAGATTAGTTAAGGGACCTGCGAGTTTAGAGAAGTCCTGAATGAATCTTCGGTAATATCTAGCCAATCCTAAGAAACTACAAACTTCTGTTGGGTTCTCCAGCTGTTTCCAATCCACCATCGATCTTACTTTAGTTGGATCAACAGTAATTCCTTTCTTAGAGATCACATGGCCTAGAAAGGATATATCTTTTAATCAAAATTCGCACTTGCTAAACTTGGCATACAGCTTATGCTCCTTCAGGGTTTGCAGGACTATTCTTAAATGCTGATCATGTTCCTCACTGGATTTTGAGTAGACCAAAATATTATCTATGAAGATTATCATGAACTGGTCCAAATAAGGCCTAAAAACTCGATACATCAAGTCCATAAATACTGTTGGGGCCTTGGTCAATCCAAACAGCATAACCAAAAACTCATAATGCCCATATTTGGAATTAAAGGCAGTTTTCGAAACGTTTTCATCCCTAATTCTCAATTGCTAATAGTCTTGTCTGAAATCGATCTTAGAAAATACCACAGCCCCTTGTAACTGGTCAAACAACTCGTCAATGTGGGGTAATGGGTACTTGTTCTTAATAGTAAACTCATTCAATCCTCGATAATCTATATAGAGTCTTAAACTTCCATCTTTCTTTTTCACAAACAACACCGGGGCTCCCTAAGGGGACTCACTCAATTGTATGAAACTCTTTTCCAGTAAATCTTCTAATTGTAATTTTAATTCCTTAAACCCAACTGGCGCCGTCTGATATGAAGTTTTGGAAATAGATGCTGCTCCAAGGTTAAGCTCAATCTTAAACTTGATGTCCCTTGTTGGGAGTAAAGATACAAGTTCCTTAGGAAACACTTCCGGATACTCATTCACTATGGGCACGTTTTCTAAGGTCCACTTATCCTCCTGAGAGTTTATCAAAAATGCCAAATATTCCCGAGCTCCTTTACTTAACAGTTTTCTGGCTTGAATCCCTGAAATGAGCACAGAAGAAGCTAAACCACATTTTGCATCAAATCTTAGTGTAGGTTCTCCCGGAATATGGAATTCGACCACCTTCGTCCTACAATCTAACTGCGCATGGAGTTGAGCTAAACTATCCATCCCCAGTATGACATCATAACCCTTGATAGGCAAAGCAATCAAATCTGCTAACAACTTTCTTTCTCTAATCCACAGATCACAGTTCCTGTAGACCTTACTAGTTACCAAACATTGATCGCGCGTGGGAGTTTGTACTACTAAGTCAAAGGGTAAAAGATCAGGTTTAATATTTATTCCACACATAAATTTAGGATTTACGAATGAGTGACTAGCACTTGGATTAATCAAAATTTTAGTCAGTCTATGGAAAAGGGGAATGGTACCTTCCACTATTCCCGCTGGGTCTGGTACCTCTTGGTGATCAATAGAGTAAATTTTGCCTAGCACCTTAGGCCCATTTCCTCTATCCACTATAGGTTTAGAGTTAGGGCGATTCGATGATTGAGCCCCTGCCCCTTGATTCTGGCGATTAGGGCAGTTGCCGACAACGTGCTCCGAACTCCCACATGCCAAGCACTTCCTGGTCTTCCTCCAGCAGTTATTCTTGTTGTGGTTTGTCTTACCACAAAATTCACAAGATTGGTTAGTCGGCAGGTTTTGCTTAGATTGAGACGAGCGACCTTTTTGCCTTTTTTCTTGTCCTATTACAAATCGTCCTCCTCTAGGTTCCCGTCCAGCTTTCTAGGGCGGCTAATTCCCTCCTAACCTCCTGAGGCCGCTATTGATCGAAACTCCTCATTTCCTATTTTGGAAGGCCTTAACTTGAGTTTTGGTGCTTTCTACCCTTTGAGCTTTCTCTAGGGCATTAGTGCAAGTAAACAATTGGGTAGTTGCCAAGGCCTTCTGGATCTCCAGATTTAGGCCTTGGATAAAGTGGCGCACTCTCTGTGGCGACTAGCTCCGGGGCAAATTTGGATAGGTAGGTAAACTGAGTCTTGTACTCGGCCACACTTAGAGTTGCTTGGCATAGCCATATAAATTCATCCTCCCATCTCTCTTGAACCAGAGATTGAACTAGAGAGGGAAGATACTTTTCGTTAAACTCCCTAGTGAAGTTAGCCCATGTCCATGGAGTTTGATTTCTAGCCTACTTCTCTCTGATTACATTCCACCGACTCTCGCGGCTCTCTCAAACTGAAAAATGGTAAATGTTACTTGTTGCTTTTCTGCATAGCCTAAGGCCCTGAAGATATTAACCACATTCTCCAGCCACTGCTCAGTTATGTCAGGGTTAGGTGCTCCAGCAAATTTGAGAGGAGAGAACTTTTGAAAACTTTCGAGGGCCCTATCCTCTCCTACTTTCGGCCCTCTCTGGCCTGCCCTAGGCCCTAGGTTCTGCTGATCGGTCACACGTTCTAAAAGATTAGTCATGTGGTTCAACACTTCCATTATCGGGTCTCTCGTTTCCTCACCACGTTCATGTCCAAGGTGGGCGGTAGACGCCTCTCTCTCATCTCGATTTTGTGGTTGTCTATGTGATCTTTCTCTTCTTCTGTCTTCTTTCTTCGCCTTCCATTTCCTTTTTATATATATGTATATATATAAGTATTTTATAACGAGTTAGAAAGTGGGAAAAGAAAATATTTGTAGGCAAGATTGATTTAATAAAATAAACTTGCATTGGAATCAAAGCATCATACACCAAGTTCAAAAGCAAATACAACACAACAATCATAAAATCCACAGAATTCAAAGTATAAATAGTAGTTTAATATAGCCATCCAAAACATAAAGCAGATAGGACCCCCCACTAAGCGCTTAGCCACAGCCCTTAACTCAAGGTGAAGTGGAGAAATCAAGGTCCTCAGAGAGGTCACTCTCAAGGCTATAGGGGTCACTTTCAGGCCTATAGGTGGGAGAAGCCTCTTGGGCTCCTTGCTGGCCAGTGGCCACTTCCCTCAATGTCCATCTCAGATAACTGTCCAACACTGGAGCTCTCACTGCCCTGCCCCTCTAACTTGACGTTCACTAGCTCCTCGATCAACATCTCACAGTCGGCTATGATACCCTCTGTATGGTCTCGCACAGTACTAGTCAATCAATCAAAACGGTCGGCTACCACTTCGAGTTCCCAAACCCTAGCACTCAGCATCTGGTTCTCAGCTTTCAGGTCTTCTATTTTCGTATTTGCCAATCGGACAGTACGGGTTAAAGTCTTCCTCTCGTTCACAATTGCTAACACCACATGGTTAGAGTAGGTGTAGTCTCTCAAGTAAGCGCAGGGATTAACCCTGGAAACTGGGCTCCAATGGAGTGCAGGACCTCCAGTCCTTTGCAGAAATCATACTACAGGCAAAGGCCAAGGCCTCCTAGGTGGGGTACGATTATCATTAGCTCCATCTCCATCCATAACCTACAACCATAATCAATCTTAAGTAAGTTCGAATACAACTTATAACTCCAATTACTAATTTTCACTTCATAAAATCGGGCCTTCACAACCTTACAGGCCAATTTCTAGCCTAAGCTCTGATACTCTTATTGGCTACTTTGCTGGTTCACTGCTCACCTAACAACCCTTCTTATTTGTGCAATAAATTTGAAGTAGAACTATTAAGAGATTATAGAAGAGTGCAGGCTCACAATCAGTACAGCTTATCTGAGATTATACTCAGGGTTCTTCAAGACATTAATAGATCATTGCAGCTCATGGGAAAGACTCTTAGTGAATATCTTCCAATCCTTGATAACAATGATACCAGGTATAAAGCTCTACTCACAAAGGAGTTAGAGAGTGAAAGAAATATTGAACTAACTTTAGAAGATTTACTTTTGCCATCGTAGCTAAATCTAGAACAGAAAGTGGCTTACAATTTAATTCTTGATAAAGCTCTTAATGCTGTGGGAGGGCCATTCTTTATAAACGGACACGGGGAACGGGAAAAACATTTCTTTATCATGTGCTCCTTGCTACTATTAGCTCAAAGTTTATCTAGCACTTGATGTTGCCATGTGAGTCGACTTCAAACCTACTAGTAGGTAGGACTGCCCTCTCAAGGTTTAAGATTCCACTCAATGCTAGAAATAATCCCACCTGCCAACTTAGCAAACGAAGTCGTACATCCAAACTAATTACTAAATCTAGACTAATTCTATGGGACGAAACTTCAATGGCAAAGAAGGAGAGCATTGAAGCCTTTGATACACTATTAAAAAATATTATGGAATTTGATTAGCCATTTGGTGGAAAGCTTGTAGTTTTTGGGGGAGACTTTCGGCAGACCTCACCAATTGTTGAAAATGCTCTGCGTGATATACAGATTCAATTGAGGATACTTCATTCTCCCTCATGGAATGCAATACAAAAAGTTAAACTAAAACAAAACATGCGAGCTTTATTTGATCCAGTCTTCTCTCAGTTCCTTTTAAGAATAGCTGAAGGTGCCAAACCTGCTAACAGTGATGGACAGATTACTCTTCCTCATGATATAGTTCTTGAATACGATAATAAAGAAGATTCAATAATCAGGTAGCTCTTGGTTTAAAGTCCAAGTTTGTTAATGGATCCGATCAACTTTTATTTTGTCAGAGATCCTTTTTCCTAACATTTTTACGTTTGAACCAAATATTAATAAACTAACTCATACTTTATCTCGAACAGATTACTAAATTCAATTTTTGTAGACCCCCATGCCTTTTCTCAGAAGCCTTATCAAATGATTAGTGGATGTATTCTTTCACCCAAAAATAGCTGTGTTGATGATTTGAATGATATGTTTATTAAAAAGTTTCTTAGAGAACTTTATATTTCCACTAGTATTGACAAGATAGTCGATCAATGCTACCAAGAAGACTATGAAGATTTTTTAAACTCATTGGAGCCTCATAAACTCTTGTTAAAGTAGAATTGCCCCCTTGTTCTTATTAAATATCTTGCACCTATTAAAGGTCTCTGCAACAATACAAGGCTAATATGCAGAGAATTTAGACAGAATGTTATTTGTGTTGAGATAGCAATGGGACAGCACAAAGGAAATAGAATTTTCTTACCAAAGATTCCCTTGCAATCCCCTGACAATGAGAAAAATGGCATACCATTCAGAAGAACTCAATTCCCTGTCCGATTATGCTTTTCCATGATGATTAACAAGGCTCAAGGTCAAACACTCGACTATGTAGGCTTATATTTACGTGAACCAATGTTTTCTCATGGCCATCTATATGTTGCGTTGTTAAAAGCAAAGATTGCTAAGTAGTCAAGGTTCTTATTGTCCCAGGAAGTTTTTTCGACAAAAAGAACGAATACAAAACAAGATATGTAGTCATTCTTGAGATTCTACAATTAGCAAATCTGTAAAAAGTATGTTTTTTTAGTTCTCTTTGCAGTATAAACATATTTGTTTAGAAGATAACTTTTAATTGCTTCCAATAACGTAAGCATATAATTTTCCCTATTTTCCTTTTTGATCTTATCTGTTTCTTCCATGAACAAATGCAGAATGGAGATGTTCTTCCTATTAGAGAAATTAAGAATGAGATGACTGATTAGATGTCAATAATAACTATCGGGAAGGCAACATGTACTCGGGATTGACTTAGAAAGTTTAAATACATCTTTGTCGATTCAAAGGTATAAAAAAACACTACTACTTTATCATATTCAACCTACATGGAGAAATCATAAACCATTTTTTCCTTTTATTTCGTAGCACATTCTTTTGATCACGGGGGTCAAAGTCGTGGAATCATGTTTAACTATGACATTCCAAGAATGAGTCTCAAAAACCATTCCTACAAAAAATACCTCATCTCAAATTCTGAAGTTCGAAAACTTGATAAGGTCTATTAGATTGATGGAATTACGCAACAATGGGTCATTTCTTCTCGCACTGTTGTTTAGGAACTCCCTGATGATGACTAGCTGCTACTTGTTCATTTAACTACACACGATTCACAGACCTTGTGTGAAACCCCAGATTTTTCTAACATTTTCTTAAGGAATTTATTTTATTAATAAAACTAATGTATTTCAAAAATAAAAAAAAAAAGGGAATTATGTCTTCTAGTAACTACCCACTAACCAATAACCTCCTCCTACCCAACTACCACTAATGGATAGTGGGTGGTTATACACTAAATTATGCCTGCTTACAAAACTACCATTTCCCAAACCAAAACAACGTAATATTTTTCTCTCCTCTTCATCGACAAACAAAACTACGAAACTCTCTTATCAAATTAAAGATGAAGGCAACTCACGGAGGATCTTTACATTGTGATTTAATCAAGTAAGTTTACAATTTAAGATTACTTTACCTAATTATGCTACATAATCTACTACTATATTTAATATATTTTCATGTTATCATTTGAGGAAATTATGCCATGATTGTTGTAATTTTTTTTATTCATTCAAGATTTCTTAGGAGATTAGGTAGGAATTTCCTTATTTAATAGATGAATTTATGGGTGAGATTGGTAGATGATTGTTTTTTTCTGGCCTTAATTCAATGCATGAAAACTATTGGGTTGTTTTCAAGGGAAAAAAAAAAAAAGAGGAGGAGGATTCATGGCTGAAGCTTCATGACCATGGAGAAATAAAGGAAAGGTCATCGGACCTTCCCACAACAACATCGTAAAACTCCGATAGCCCAAAGGCCGATAAGGAAGAGGAAAAGTAGCCAACAGAAAAAAATGAAGAGAGAGAGCAACCCTCAAGCCTTCTATTACTCTCTGCCGACAATGGAGCCATGTGTGAGGAGGAGAGAAAAACGAATGATGTCAGTGGTGGTGATGGTGGTGACATATAGGAAGTTAAGGTTCAGTTAGGGAAAAAAAAAAAAAAAGAAGAAGAAGACCGTTTGGAAACAGGTCGAGATATGGGTCAAAATGGGTTGAAACCGGGTGGGGTTTCTGGTTTGGAGAATAGGTTAAATAACCCTTATGGGTTAGATTTGGATTTGGGCTGGACCGACACCTTGGTGGGTTAAAACTTGGCTTGATGAATTAAAATGTTAGGCTGATTTATTAAAGAACTTTGGGCTAACCTGGTGACTATGGAAGAGGAAGACTTTTGGGCTCAGTGGGCTTAGTTAACCAAATAAACGACGGCTGGTTATAAAACCCAAGTTAAATAAACTACTGAGACCTTAATTAGACAAGCCAAAACTCTTTTTAGGAAAGTCCATGTCTTAAAACCGAAGGCAATTAAGAAATTGGCCCAATACAAATATAATTATAAGACTAATGGGAAATATGTAGTAAATAGGCAAGGAGAAATTAATCAATTATTAACAGCGGATAAAATAGGTAGATAAATGATTGATTAATTAACTATTAATAACACTAATCAATTAAGTAATTAGATAATAATACTTAGATAAAGAATAATTGATTAATTAATTTATAATGATTAATTATTTAAATGACAATAGGCAAGAGAAATAATAAGTAAATACTTGTATATAAGTTAAACCGTGAATAAATGAATGATATATACTTATAAATATTAAATGGATAAATAAGTGAAGTACTTATTATAAACTAATAAGTAATTATTTAAATACATAAGTGCATGAATAAACTATCTATATATATAGCATAAATAAATAATAAATAAGATAAATAGGCATTAGTAGTAGATGAATGAGTTAGCAAATAAATAGCACTTATTCTATATCATAAAACAATACATCTTTTGATTAAAATAAAATATAGAAATTTCTAAATATGGAAAATTTAAAAGAGAAACTTTCTAAATTAGGAAACTTTCCAAAAAGAAATCTTTTACCTTTAGAAACTATTCAAGTACACTTTAGTGAATGTAGAAACACGTTTTCGGGTTGTTTAAAATAGGATGGATTACACGAAAAATAAGTTAAATAAATTGGTGAATATGTGCATGTTATTGATTATAGGTTGACGCAAGTTAAGGATGAGTTAGGAATAGCTCCCAAAGTCTCGAGGTAGGTGGTTCTTACCCTACGTATTTTGAAATGCTAAATATGAATTTTCACAAGTGAATGCTTTACTTTAGTATATGAAAAATGGATCATGTATGCCTATTTGAAATGTTTTACTATTCAAATTGTTATGAATTGAGTGGCATAGTTTTATGAAATAAAATGCATGTGATGTATGAAATGAGCTCTGAACGGTCATGAAATAGGCGGTAGGGACTATAGTCGATCATGTAAGGGGTCATGGCGGTTCGGTATATAGAGCGACGATTGACCTAGTCATGGCGATTGGTATAAAAGCGCCGATTGACTCATGTCATGTCATGTGACCAATTGGTAATCATGAAACCCATTGGTCACCCTCCTAGAAGGGGTTTAATCTCTAGGTGAGTCTTCGAAGCGGATGTTGCATGTATTGTTTTAAGCTCGTGTTTTGAAATATGATGACATGATTGATATGTTTATGATTTGCAAGTATGTTCAATGAAGATGATCATGTCATGTGTTTTCATGCCACGTCAAATGAAAATTGTTTATGTGTATGCCACTCACTATTTGAAATATAAGTATGTAATTACGGAAAAGTTGCAAGATATTTCCTTTACTTTGTGCATGTGGACTATGTGAAAGGATTTGGCAAAAATGTATTATGTATGTAGCTACATGATCCGACAGGGGAGTAAGTACTATTTACTGAGCATGTGTCGCTCAACCCATATTTTCATAATTTTTCTTGCAGATCTCAAAAAGCAAGTTCGGATACGAGTAGACGATAAGAGCAAGGTAGATAGTTAGAAACTTATGTTGGTAACATAGTATAAGTTTTTAGCAGCTGTATTTGTAACGGCCTCGAAATTTTTTTTTTAAAAAAAATTTAATTAATTTTAATTTCAAAAAAATTTGAAAATTTTTTTATTTATATAATTATTTCTTTACTTATCCTGTGATATTCGATTTTTCCTCAGTTATAATGTCTCATTTAATTTTAACTCTATTTTGCTGTTAATTTCGTCTTGTAGCATTTATTAGCGGTAAAATAGTAAAGGCACGTTTTTTGAGGTAAATTCGGACTGTGAGTAAACTAGTGGAGATAAGTATAGATGATCACTGATAAGTTGGAAGTGTAATTAAATGACTGGATTTGGGTCTTTAAAGATGATTAATTAGGGTTCTGAAATTTTAGTTAAGATTTGGATTAACCACTTTAAGTTTAGAATTTTATCTAACCGTTAATTCTTTCAACTAAATTCCTACCAATCACTTAAAAATCACTTCTCCATCCCCTCTTCTAATCGAGATTTGTCCCTTAATCTCAAGCCAAATGAAGTGATTAATTTTCCCTCCAAATGGTTAATTAAGGTTACTATGTCAATTTTGACTTTGGAGGCAAAGACAAGACTCATGTCTTGTCTTCCTTTTTCTCATTAATTCCTCAATAAAAATTGCACAAAATTACTCCATTTCTCCTCTCTTCTCACCCGACCTCATGCTCTCTTCATCCTCTTGTTCTTCATCAAAAATTCCTTCCATTTTCTCCCTTAAAACTCAACTAAACTTGCACTAGCTTGAGGCTTGGACAAAGAGCTTAAGGAAGAGGACATTGTGGGCTTCATCTTGCATTTCGTTCTTGAGGTCTTGCAAACTTAAGAGAGGTATAATCCTACCAACTTCCTTCTTGTCCAATTTCTTTGAATTCCAAGCATGATAACTAGAAGTTGGGTGGTTAATGAGTTCATGGAACCTTGAATTGGTGATGAATGTGTTGTGTGAAGTGTTGAGCTTCATTATTGAGAAATTTGATGTTTATGGCAAAATTGGTGGGCTCTTGAATTCCCACTAAATGTGTGTAATTGATTGCTAGATGGTTAGATGATGTTATCTAAGTGCATTATGTATGATGATGATGGTTAAAAGTTTGATGAAAATCAAAAGAGGAAAACCGGCTAAGGAGGAAAAATTTGGGGGTTGAATTTTCCTGATTTTTCCTTGAATTTCGTGGCTGTGTTTTTGGCTAGTTAAGAGGCTGAAATTGATGTTTAAGTGATGAATATTAAGCTGTTATTTTGTCCTACAAAAAGCTCTTCAAGAGTTGATGTTTTGAGGGTTGCTAAGTTGCAAAGTGAAAGCTGGAAAATGAGGGGTAATGCTGTCCGAATTTTGGGGATTATTTTGTGATATTCTTGCCAAAAGATGTGACTATTTTTTATCATCATTAGGCTTAGGAAGTTCAATACTAGCTTGGTTTCTAAAATTAGGACAAATGAAGTTAATTTGAGGCATGAACTAGATGATATAAGTGAAGGATCAAAATTTTCCAGTTTTGGTTGAATGAGTTGAGCGAACTTTGGGCATGTAGAAAACTGCCTTCCCGTTTGTATTTTAAGCTGAAATTTGGTATGAATCTAGTTGATATATGAAAGTATTAGTGTGCCAAATTTGACAATTTTTGGACTTGAATTCGTCACTCAAACAGTAGCTTGAATACTGCCCTGTATCTTCATGTTTCCAGAAACTGCAGAATTTCTAACTGCCTCTGTTTGAGCTGTTGTCATTTCATGCTCGGATGTCAGAATTGAGTTCCGTCAGTGGCTGTTGAAACTCCTTATGTGGTACTATATTGTGTATAAATTTCATAGGTTAACTAATTTTATGTAATTTTTGGCGAATTTTCAAAATGCTCTGGATAACCAGCCTGACGAGCACTGTTCCTTTACTGTAGCAGAATGTTTAACGAAAATCTGGGTTAATTTCGTCCATAATTTCAATTTGATGTCTTCTGAAAAGTTTTAGAGCTTTCAAAGAGGTTTCTAACGGTACCAAATGAGCAAAATTCTGACTTGTATAACTTGAGTTATGATTTTTCAAAATTTTCAGCTCAACTCGAGAAATTGTCGAACTTTCGACTTTTTGAATTAAACTTAACCAGTGATTAGGAAAACTCATTTTTGTTCTCTTTTAATTATTTTAGGTCAAAGTGCTGATTTTGCAACTGACCAAAACTTGGACTCTGACCCCTACTTTGTCGGTGAGTTTTCAATGCATGTTATTATGCTTTTATTGTATTGAAACGTGTACCTCGTGACTTGTTATTTGATTGAAATATGAAATTGAGAATTTGATGGACCGCTCACTTAAAGGAGAGTATACTTTATTGCTCCCTTTTTGTAGAGTCGGAAATTTGATTTTTGCATGTATTGAACTTGGGAGATGAAATACGTGAAATATACCTACTCTTGGCCGTGTGCCTTGAGTAAATACCTGTTTACTGTATATTGTTGAAATATGTGGCGTGCGGGCCCGGTAGGGGGAGTAAGGTGGATGGAGTTGGCGTGAAGAGTCGTCTACTTGGATTGAAAGTCGACGGAGTGTCGACTACTATAATTGCTCGTGAAAAGTGGAAATTGGCTCCTAAGAGCCCCGTATCCTCAATGTGTGTTAATTGAACTTGTTTATGTGTTTTAATTATTTACTTTTAATTTTACTGTTTTAAGTGCATGTGCATGAATTTTGGAAACTCACGGGCTTTTTAGCTTACCCCCGTTCCCGTTTGTTTTTCCTTAACAGGTGACGAGAATCCCGAGACGTAAATAGGGCTAGTTCTTGTCCTTTTTACTTTTATCTCGAATTTGGAGAAATATTTTGTATATTCTTTTGGTGATGTATATTTTAAAATTATGGAAATGTACTAAAATCTGGCTCGAGGATTTTAAGTATTTTGAGTGGGAAACTGTAATTCTAAGATTTGACAGTATTGTACAATTTTAATATTAATGTTGCTATGATTGGAGGTTTTACTCGTTTAAGTTAGTATCTTTTCATGCGTGAGTCCTGGCGAGAGTTGGGCAGGCAGCCCGCTAACCCCTCTGGTTAGCCTTAGGGGGAGGTGGGGCTGTTACAGTATTAGTTTATTTGTAGTATGTATTTCTCTAGCATTTGTAAGTTTTAAATTTTAGTGAATTTTTGTAAGTTATGATCATGTTGCCTTGTATTTGCGGGAGTAAGGTCTCACAGGTACGGCGTGCCACGTTGCAAATCTGGTTCAGGGACACGGATTTGGGGCGTGACATTTAGTGGTATCAGAGCATAGGTGTAACAATCTGGAAACATGCAGGATGATAATTGAGTATTACCAAATTTAGGAATTAGAATATGATCGGTATAAAAGAAAGTAATAGAATGACTATCGTAATGATTTTTGGAAGTGATAAGGAAAGATGATGTGAGTTGGTTAATGGGTGTAGATCTTAGGATGAAATGAATATGGTAAGAGTTATCTTGTATTATGGTGACAAGTAAATTGCAGCTGCAGGTATACCTTGAGTTGGAATTATATTAATAGAATTTATGAAATCCCTTCATTTGTAGGTCAGGGCTGATAGTGGCAAAATTTCGACAGTAAGGCACATATGGACATAAATTCAAAAGAATACAATTAAGTTAAATGAAGAAGGAAATGAACTTGAGGGAATTAATGTAACACTGTAGGAGGAGATACCCCATGGCTTACGTGAAGAGTGCAACTGTACAATAGAGGTAACAGGATGCGATGTTAGGTGCTTGAGGATGGAAAATGAATCTCTAAAGGTTGAAGTCAAACAAATAGAAAAGTCAAGAGATTATTATTGGGAGACGAGTATAAATTGGATGATGATTACCCATAGAATGGAAAATGCAGCACGGGATTTGAACAAGAAGCCGAAGAAGATGTATGAGGAAAAGAATCGTGAAATACTTATTGAGGAAAAATGAACGCTGCCTTACATGAGCATGGCAAGTGACTCCAAAGGGTAAACTTGAAAGTAATAAAGAAAAAGGACTGATGGAACGTAGGATTTCAAGAATAAAAAGTAAGATGGCACAGACGAAAGCTAGAGTTAAGGAGCTAAAGAGGGAAGTCCAAAATCGGATGCTTGAGAAGTTCCAGCGAAGGGTAGAGACTGAAAACGTAAGGTTTGACGCTAGTTACTGGGAGCGTCTAGCTGATGAAAGGAGAAAGCAAATTATTGAGAAGAACACCGCTTATCGGGCATTGAGGACTAAGTATGTAAATAAAAGGAACTATTTTCGTTCTGTCGAGGATGGTGTAGAGAATGTCCCGGATATGGCCACATTTTGGCCCGACACTGAATATGAGGACAATGGTGCAAACGGAATTGCCATGGAAGTCGAGGGAGAGGTAGGCAATGATGCAAACCAAGAGGCCGTATAAGAGGCGAACGAGGATTTCGGGAACATAGAGGCCCCGCAGTGATGCATAGCACCTGAAACTCGTAGCGATTCGAGTAGGAATTAATAGTCAGTAGGAATTAATTAAGTAATACTCAACATAGGTAGTTAGTAGATTTCCTTGAGATTACTAGAAGGCAATGGTTGTTTTTGAATATTCTTTTCCTAATTTAGGACTCATATTGTTGGTCTCTCGATTTAAAAAAAAAATGCATGATGTGATTTACATTTTTTTTATACACCAGCCATTGTTTAATCATTTTACAAATATAATTTTGTCCAAAAAAAAAAGGTGTAAAATTTTCCATAACTTAAATAGCTACCGAGTATAAACCCTTCTGTATAAAGGAACTTATTTTCTTTTCAGAAAAAAAGGGGATATAGGAAAATAAAATAAAAATAAAATTAGTAAAATTAAAAATGAAAAAAAAAGGAGTTTCGAGGACGAAACTTTATTTAAGGGGGGTAGAATGTGAAACCCCAGATTTTTCTAACATTTTCTTAAGGAATTTATTTTATTAATAAAACTAATGTATTTCAAAAATAAAAAAAAAGGGAATTATGTCTTCTAATAACTGCCCACTAACCAATAACCTCCTCCTACCCAACTACCACTAATGGATAGTAGGTGGTTATACACTAAATTATGCTTGCTTACAAAACTACCTTTTCCCAAACCAAAACAACGTAATATTTTTCTCTCCTCTTCATCTGACAAACAAAAACTACAGAAACTCTCTTATCAAATTAAAGATGAAAGGCAACTCACCAGAGGATCTTTACATTGTAATTTAATCAAGTAAGTTTACAATTTAAGATTACTTTACTTAATTATGCTACATAATCTACAACTATATTTAATATATTTTCATGTTATCATTTGAGGAAATTATGCCATGATTGTTGTAATTTTTTTTATTCATTCAAGATTTCTTAGGAGATTAGGTAGGAATTTCCTTATTTAATAGATGAATTTATGGGTGAGATTGGTAGATGATTGTTTTTTTTTTTGGCCTTAATTCAATGCATGAAAACTATTGGGTTGTTTTCAAAGGGAAAAAAAAAAAAAAAAGAGGAGGAGGATTCGCATGGCTGAAGCTTCATGCTTCATGCTTCATGCTTCACCGATAAAGGAAAGGTCATCGGACCTTCCCCACAACTTGGCATCGTCTAAACTGAGAAGCAGCCAAAGGCCAAGGAAGAGGAAAAGGCAGCTTTACCAAAAAAAAAGAGATAGCTCAAAGCTACTCTCCAAGAATGGAGCCGCAAATGGCGAGGAGGAGAAAGACGAGAATGATGTCGGCGGCAATGGTGATGGTGACTGACATATGAGGAAGTTAAGGTTTCAGTTGGGAAAGAAAAAGGGAATTGCTGGAAAAAAAAAAAAAAAAGAAGAAGAAGAAGAAGGCGACCCGTTTGGAAACCAGGTCGAGATATGGGTCAAGGAAATGGGTTGAAACCGGGTAGGGTTTCTGGTTTGGAGAATAGGTTAAATAACCCTTATGGGTTAGATTTGGATTTGGGCTGGACCGACACCTTGGTGGGTTAAAAACTTGGGCTTGATGAATTAAAATGTTAGGCTGATTTATTAAAAGAACTTTGGGCCTAACCTGGTGACTATGGAAGAGGAAGACTTTTGGGCTCAGCTGGGCTTAGTTAACCAAATAAACGATGGGCTGGTTATAAAACCCAAGTTAAATAAACTACAGAGACCCTAACCTTAATTAGACAAGCCCAAAACTCTTTTTAGGAAAGTCCATGTCTTAAAACCGAAGGCAATTAAGAAATTGGCCCAATACAAATATAATTATAAGACTAATGGGAAATATGTAGTAAATAGGCAAAGGAGAAATTAATCAATTATTAACAACGGATAAAAATAGGTAGATAAATGATTGATTAATTAACTATTAATAACAGCTAATCAATTAAGTAATTAGATAATAATACTTAGATAAAAGAATAATTGATTAATTAATTTATAATGATTAATTATTTAAATGACAATAGGCAAGAGAAATAATAAGTAAATACTTGTATATAAGTTAAACACGTGAATAAATGAATGAGATATACTTATAAATATTAAATGGATAAATAAGTGAAGTACTTATTATAAACTAATAAGTAATTATTTAAATACATAAGTGCATGAATAAACTATCTATATATATACGCATAAATAAATAATAAATAAGATAAATAGACGTAGTAGATGAATGAGTTAGCAAATAAATAGCACTTATTCCTATATCATAAAACAATACATCTTTTGATTAAAATAAAATATAGAAATTTCTAAATATGGAAAATTTCTGAAAAAGAGAAACTTTCTAAATTAGGAAACTTTCCAAAAAGAGAAATCTTTTACCTTTAGAAACTATTCAAGTACACTTTAGTGAATGTCTGAGCACGTTTTCCAGGGTTGTTTAAAATAGGATGGATTACACGAAAAATAAGTTAAATAAATTGGTGAATATGTGCATGTTATTGATTATAGGTTCGACGCAAGTTAAGGATGAGTTAGGAATAGCTCCCAAGTCAGCGGCTCGAGGTAGGTGGTTCTTACCCCTCTGTATTTTTGAAATGCTAAATATGAATTTTCACAAGTGAATGCTTTACTTTAGTATATGAAAAATGGATCATGTATGCCTATTTGAAATGTTTTACTATTCAAATTGTTATGAATTGAGTGGCATAGTTTTATGAAATAAAATGCATGTGATGTATGAAATGAGCTCTGAACGGTCATGAAATGACGGTAGGGACTATAGTCCCGATCATGTAAGGGTCATGGCGATTCGGTATAGAGCGCCGATTGACCTAGTCATGGCAGTTGGTATAAAAGTCCGCCGATTGACTCATGTCATGTCATGTGACCAATTGGTAATCATGAAACCCATTGGTCACCCTCCAAGAAGGGGTTTAATCTCTAGGCTGAGTACTCAGAAGCCGGATGTTGCATGTATTGTTTAAGCTCTGTGTTTTGAGAAATATGATGACATGATTGATATGTTTATGATTTGCAAGTATGTTCAATGAAGATGATCATGTCATGTGTTTTCATGCCACGTCAAATGAAAATTGTTTATGTGTATGCCACTCACTATTTGAAATATAAGTATGTAATTCTGGAAAAGTTGCAAGATATTTCCTTTCAGCCCACTTTGTGCATGTGGACTATGTGAAAGGATTTGGCAAAAATGTATTATGTATGTAGCTACATGATCCGACAGGGGAGTAAGTACTATTTACTGAGCATGTGTCGCTCAACCCATATTTTCATAATTTTTCTTGCAGATCTCAAAAAGCAAGTTCGGATACGAGTAGACGATAAGAGCAAGGTAGATAGTTAGAAACTTATGTTGGTAACATAGTATAAGTTTTTAGCAGCTGTATTAGTTTATTTGTAGTATGTATTTCTCTAGCATTTGTAAGTTTTAAATTTTAGTGAATTTTTGTAAGTTATGATCATGTTGCCTTGTATTTGCGGGAGTAAGGTCTCACAGGTACGGCGTGCCACGTTGCAAATCTGGTTCAGGGATGCGGATTTGGGGCGTGACACCTTGCTCGTTTCATGAACTCAAAAAAAGATACTGTTAGTAGGTCCAGTTATATCTTCTACATAAGTTATGTACATTGATACATATGACTATATATACTAAGTTCCATAGTTCAACCTAATTAAATATTATTCTTGTAACACCCATTATAGATGTGCTTGCTGTTGCAGTTCATGCATTACAACCAAAGCTAGTCAAGAAAGACAACAAAGATGTTTCGGTTCAAAGGATAGTTATAATTGACCAAAAGTAACAAAGCTTTCTTTTCAACTTTCCACACACACACACATATACACACACATACACACACATACATATACATACAGATACAAACATTTCCCTATGTGTGTGTGTGTGTGTATGTATATATATATATATATATATATATGTATGTATGTATAAGTATGTATGTACAAATATTATTTTTACTTACACCACAGACAAATGTACTTTGTCATTTTTGCTTTTCATAATTCAGGATGCAACCTATTTAGCTGTCAATATGGAATGAATTTGTTGAGAATGAAGGTCAGGAGATTATGCGCAACCTCTAAAATTTTCCAGCTCTTATTTGTAGGAGAATAAGAGTTAACTTCGATTGTGGTAACCAATATAGCAAGATTATTGTCTCTCATCTGTCATCTATTTTTAATTATATCTGAAATCAAAACTTATTTTTAGCTCAATGTTGTGATTTACTCCATAGGGGTGGCAGTCTCCACCAAACATGATTCCGTGATCATTATTGATCACGGAATCATTAACTCAATAGTACACCTAGATTTCATTTAATTCCACAACTGCTTGTTACAGGGTTATGAGAAATGCTGATGCAATATCAATTATTATGAATAGTGGATCGTATAATCAATACAATCCACAGCTTGCTGTCCAAGAGGAGAGGAAAATCTGCCAAATAACGAACCTAAACCTACACAACAAGGTTTGTGCCATATGCAAGTTTCTTATAGCAGCTATTCTAAAGCATACAGATCATCGTAGAACAACATTTCACAATTTTCATTTCTCTATTAGACCTCCTGGATAAACATGACTTTTTCATTTGAACGCATATTCTAAAAATATTGGAACATGGCCTATAAAAACTGCCATCGATCAACTGCTGCAGCATATAAGTTTATTTTTCAATGCAACCACTGTGGCGAAAGACATCCTGCTTAGCCCAAGTACATGTCTTATAAGCAACTACATAAACAACAACCATGCCATTGTTCAACTTCTGAACTATTATGTAGATTTATAAAAGATCCTTCCTTCATTTTTACAGGTGTCGCTTTGACATTGATCTGAAGGATAATACCGGAACTATAACAACATCTATTTTTGGTGATCTTGCTAAGAAATTGCTTTCATGCATTGCTGTCGAGGCAATGAACTGATCAAAGAAGATTGCTTTTTCTAGCAAACAGTTGAACTATATTGTGAATTATGTTACATTTTTTTAGGACCTGAGCAGCTAATAAAAAAAATATTACAATGCACAACAGAATCAGACGCTCTCATTAAAAAAAATTCACGAAGTGCTCAAGGTCAAAAAATTCATCACACAAATAAGACCATCTACCACTACCTTGTTCAATAGGAAACAACGCTACACAATTGTCTACTATTATCCAAAAGAAGAGGGCCAAAACTCATCACAAGTGCTTTCCAAAGAGTCTAGTAGCTCCACATATGTAGATCCGATCCAAAGCCCACTATCTAACAAATCAGGTACTAAGATAGAATCTCTTGAACAAACAACTCTAGGTTCTCCAAACTATTACCCTTTAAATTTAAGTCTAGAATAATCTAACAAATAACTATAGAGTTAAAATAAATCCATTATCAAACCAAATTTTAATCATAACAGTGAAAAATCTAATGCCATCAAAGGTTAGGCTCTCCCTGGAAGAAAAATTTGAGATCTGTGACAAAATAACAGAAGCTACACCAGAGGATACTGATCATGCCTCTACAAAAAGGATTAAACATTAAATTCAGGCTCTACGTTCAGTATTCAAAAATATCGTGTCCTTCTACATCCACATCTTTTGATAACCTCCCTGCAACCCTTAGTTAATTCATCTATCTAATTAGGGACAAATGTCAAACTCTGTCTTTTGTTTGTTTCCAGCCAAACACTTTCATTGCTACCTTTTTCATTATTTTCTATTGTGGTGTTATTGTATTACCCCTGAAAAAATGATAAATGCTATTTGTTCTTGCTGTAATGAGAGTATATATGGTATTTTGTTTTGGGAAAAACAATTCATTGGGAGTGGTATTGCTAGACATATTTTGATCAACTCATCCATCCTTTTGCTCATCCATTATCAAACTTAGAGCACAACTAAGGCTCAGTTTGCTATCTATTTGTAAACATGTCCTTTCCTCTATGCTTCTTGTATTATTTTGTGAAGCATACTCTTATCAACGAGCTCCAACATCTCCCATCAAGCCTTCTTATGACTATCAACCAGTGTTCATCAACTAGTATTAATCATCTACTTTTGTCATGCATTCCTTTTTCATTAAAGAACCTTACAATTAAAGAGGGAAAAACAACCGTGTTGTGCTCATAAATCCTAATAAAAGAATGAACAATTATAAACCAATAGTGTAATAGTAAAATTTCACGGAAAACTTGAATTAAATTCCTCATATAACAATTCCATACTCTCCAACGGTTCTCTAGCTATTGATTTTTTTGTAATAGCATATTAATCAAATATCTTTTTTTCCTAAATAACTTGTTAATCTTTTTTCTCAAATAGATGCAAGCCATGTTCCTTTCAGTAAATTTTATATGCTATAAAACTCAGCTCTACTCTCTCTCGCTAAATCCCAACAACCAACACATAAAAATAAATCACTATCATGCCCCAAAAAATAAGTAGTAGTAACAAAACACACGTACATAATTAACAAACCAAATATTACACTCATCCAACTCAGTTGATACTAACGTGTATAGCCAGCATGAAATAAACTATGAGTACATAAAGAACTAACTCATATAAAAGATGCTCAATCATTGTGACTGCTACCACTATCATAAGAAGGTGATATAGGAAACAAAATCATCTCCTCCAACACTTCCAATGCCATTTTTCCAGCAATGAAGCTAAGAATAGGCAAACTTCTACCACTTCTCAAAGCACGCTCAAGACACACCCACTGCCTTCATTTTTGTAAATCTCTTTAAACAAATCATAGATCTCATTTTTCAATAGAATGTATTTTGCTTCAATACGAGCTACTGATTTAGTAGCTCAATTTCGATAGCTATTCCCATTTTGAAAAGATGCAGTGCCATAGCCATCAACCAACTTAACTCCTCTTCAAGTTCTGGACAATATTCCTACACATTCGGAAACTACCGATTGCTCCTCGACATAACAGCAATAAAAAGTCTCACAATTTGTTCGCTAAGAAACAGACCCTACAAAAGAACACAAATGCTCTATCTTTCTATATAAAAAACCTACACTATAACAACAATCATGCCACCAAGTACTGCTTTTATATTGAGTATAGGAACACAGTTCATCTCTCCCATGACCTAATTTCCCACTTGATGGACTAAATAGTAACCAATACAATCTATTTTAATGTTGCTACAACACATAATCTCTACATGTATATGTGTATGCTACTTTACTAAAAAAAAAATTAGCTACTCTAAGAACAATTAAGAAAAAAGATATTCTAAGCAAAAACTCATGCATGTGAAACCTCCCAACTAGCTTCTGAAAATCAGACTAAGGGAATAGATTCTTTAAATTGTCCTTTTTACAGCTTTCTCTCCTCCCTACAACGAACTCCTGATCATGAACAGTAAAGAGATACTTTAACCAATGTTTCCATACATTTTTTAGCAGATTTTTTCCACCTTTAGATAGCAAATCAAAAATAACTCTTCTACATGTTCACATCTTGCTAATTGACCAGTTTGGTCAAATTGCCTAACTTATACCCAATACAAAATACTTGTACAATCTATCAAATGCATTAATTGAACCATTGCTTGATAATAAAGAAGCCATATTTAAATACAGCTGAAACATACGTAACAGAATTTTCAAAATATAATTCTATGCTTCAAATGTTGAATGCACACTATATTTATAATACCATGGAAATAATTTTTCCACTTTATTCTTCTTAAAAATCAATACATAAAATATGCCAACCAATTCTGGAAGAAACACCAATGCTTCATTGTCTTCCAAATTATGCTCAAAGATAAAACTATCCCAATTCGTGGTTCACTTTCTTCGCTCTAGACCAATGTCAAATCTCCTTCTTCCAGTCTGTAAAATAATAGCTGAGAACTTTTAAGCATTGATCAAGTACGTTGCATACTTAGGGATTTTCTACATTTCAAACATCTAATTAGAATTAAAATCATCAAAATAGCATCCACAAAATATTTCTCTCTATACTTACAAAACAAAGTCGATTTTCATCCTTAAAAACTTGATAAAAAGCTATTAAATCCTCAAATAATTGATTAAAGCAAGGATCCAATGAAACTGAAACCAATTTACCAAAACAACTTGGCAACTTTCCATCCCCCACTCAGGCAAATATCTCAAATAAACCAAATGACTACATCTTTCTCCAAGCATACTTACTTATGTAGCAAAAAAATTCCACCAGATTTATTACTTAACTACTATATCACTGCAGCCAATATAAATATTAGCATTTGATAGAGGCATCTCCATTGACTAGGAGCTTGTTTTTGGTCTTCACCAAACACAATCAGATCAAATATTCGACCACCTTGGTAGCTTAGAAAAACTAATGAATTTTTGGAAATGAAATTGTTTGCACAACACATTTCCCAACCATCCCCACAACATCTCTTACTAATACCTATTCACCATTCCTTATTTCCAACCTTCACAATAATATATTCACCTTCTTCATTTTTAAGAAGTCTCAGAAACTTGCATGGTAATGCCTGCATAATCTTACAATTTTGATCATTTATCAAATAGAATTATCATGCATGAGATCTTAGTCCAGTGAACATATCTGAATTTTATTTATATCATTCAACAAGAAGCAACACTGTACCCCTTTTCTATTTAGATCACTTGTACTTGACATTATAATATTCTCTGCACATGCCATCCACAAAAACAACTACTGATTACCACTAAAAACAGCAACAGAATGCGATGCCAGCAAGTGAATGAACAAAGTTCAAAAGCTCACCACACAAACCAACAAAACCCTTTACACTCCCCAAGCTATATTATCCCTTTTGTTATTATCCCAACATCATTCATTCTCAACCCCCCTTTTATACTCATAACAACAGCAACAACTGCTTACTCAACAACAAAAAACCAAATATACCCTTCCCCTAAAGGTTGGGAATGTAGCTCTCCACTTTCACTTTTTCTCAATGGGCAATACAATAACACCCCACTGCACATCACTGGGTGTCATCCCTCCTAGTCCTTTTTTCAATTTCCTAAAATGGCTACTCACAATCTAGCTGTCATAGGCCAACACAATTAGCATCTGTATCACTCAAATCTTTTATTAAAAAAAAAAGGATCCAAAAGGCCGATGCATGCTTGTTTCTTTTCCTTACCTAACCAAGAAATATTTTAATTTTTAAAATGATTGATGTATTTCAGCAAATTCCTTAGAATTATGCTGAAATGGAAAATCATTCTCAATTTGATGCTATTTTTTTTTCTCCATGGAGCAGTGCCACAAATTGGAGTTGGATTTTATAAATTTTTTTTCACAATTTGGTTTAGGAAAAATAGGAAACGATGAGGACTAGTATGCAATTTGGGAAAGTTTTTGTCGGATGCTGCACCTCAAGATGGGACAACTCGTGTCTGGTATGTGCATCACCAGACTGAATAAATCATTTATGAGTCTAGTGCCACATGAGATGTGCGGCACTAGACTAAACAATTATCTAATTTTTATGACTCTGGCACCAGACTCGACGGTAACAAACTAAAACTAGCTATTGGAATTTGATCCAAAAGTAGTTCATTTTCAACTGCCTATAAAAGGCCCTCAAACCCTTCACCTCAAGCCGCGACTTCATTTTTCTACCTTTCACATTCTCTCCTAAATTCGCTTTCAACAAGTCATTTGCTCTCTTGCACCCCTCTAAAGTTTTGCTCTCTCCTTTCTCAAGGTTGTGTTGCGCATGGACTGAATAGATTCCTCTGCCAGTGATAGTTGTGCTCGGGGCTTGAGGTCAGGACTAGTTGCCCCATATCTCATTTGCGGGGCATTAGGTAAGTAATTATTTTAATTATTGACTTTGTAATTTTAGTTCGAGTAAAGTCAATCTATTTAATTAAATATATGTGTCTTTGCAATACATGTCTATTTAATTATTATATGTACATTTAATTCATTACATGCCTTATTGCCATACACGTCAATTTAATTAATTACATGTGTATTTGATTAATTACATGTCTATTTAATTGCAATATGTGTCTACTGGATTAATCACATGTATATTTGATTAAATACATGTCTATTTAATTGCAATACGTGTCTAATTGATTAATTCCATGTATATTTAATTCATTGCATGCCTATTTAATTATTTACAATGCATGGCTATTTAATTGAAATTCTACTTATTTAATTACATATATATTTGATTAATTACAAATCTATTTAATTAGTCAATTTACTACTAATAAGTATAATAATATAGTTGTCTATTCAATTACATGTCTATTTAATTATTCAATTGTAATTGCATATTATATTTAATAGAAAAGTTAAAGTCAACTTATGTAGTATATTATATTTATTATATTGTATTATAATTTAGAGATGCCCGTTAGAGAGTAGAGAATATATATTAACGTATGGTTGGAAGTAATGGAATTTATGAATTAACTTGAAATCTTCTGGCCCAATGATAGTTAGGAGTAGTGTACAAATGTCGGACAGTTACGGCCTAATAATTCAGTTATATTGGGGTCAAAAAATAGTACACTTTGGAGAATCCATGTCATATGACCCTCCGAGATGCAACAAAGTAATACTAATAAAATAACATATGCACTTTGATGGATTGTTGGATAGAATATACAAAACCATACATTTATATCAAAATATCATGAGATTTAGTCTTTGGCTAAGGAACCCCATAGGAACAAGTGGTTTTATTGGTGTCCCAATAGTAGGCAATAATGGTGTGGAGGCTCTATCCTATATGAAGGCGGATGCTCCACATGTGATTTGTGAGATTTATATGGAAATAGAGAACATTTTACATGTCGACAAGGGCAGACCAGAATATAGATCAATGGCGTATGAGTCGTATCCCGATGGTACATATGGAACAGCGTTGTACGGTGAGCATCTGGAATCAATAGAGCAAACAACCTCGTGTGAACAACTGCAACCAGTACACCAAACAACCTCGTATGAGGTGCTCCCGGAACCCGTGAACACCGCAACTTCATATGAGGTGCCACTAGAGTCAGTGTACCCAATAATGTTGTACGATATGTCCTTAGAAACAGGTGTCTCTGAGAGACATTATTCACAGATAAGTGAGTGCGAATACGGTGAGTTAGCACCTAATATTTCTCGACCTAGAAAGTGTGGAGGCAGACGAGTTCATAATTGTTCTCGATGTAGCAACCAAGATGCTAACATTTCCAATAGCAATCATGACATTATATGCTGACGGACATTCCACGAGTGTCCTAGTACCAGAGAAACCAGCTGTTGACGAGAATGATGATTTTTATAAGTTAGGAGAGCACAAACCGAATAGCGATGGCCTGAGTAATAATGGTCTTGATCATGGGGGTTCTAGCATGGAGATCGATTCGACTGATGTTCTAGGACCCAACTATTACAATGTCAGCATAAATCTTGGAATGGGCCACCTACGGTACAGTGAAGGTGTCGAGACCTTAATAGAATTTGATCAAACTGATCATGGTGCCTATGAGAAGCTAAAACTATAGATGATCGCACAAATGAATTAAAAATCGAGCAACTATTTGAAAGAAGGAGTATTTACAGCAAGCTGTGAAATTGTGGTCAATTAAATACAACCAAGAATATAATGTCAAAGAAAGCAATTCATATACATGGTATGTCATCTGCAAAGTTAAAAATTCAGCACCCGCATATCACTGGTAATTTAGAGTAATATATCGGAACTCATATAAAATGTGGATGATTATTACCCTTGTAAAGGATCATACATGTGTTCGAGTGTCAAATTCAAATGATTATTGACAGTTGAGTTTCGACATAATCGTCCAATATATCATCCATCACATTCAAAATGGTTCAGCATTTCCGATAAAAAAAATTCAGATAGAGGTGAAGGTGCATTATTACACCAATATCCCATACAAGAAGGTGTGGTACACACGATGATGTTCTATTGATTTAATGTACAGTGACTAGCCCATCTCTATATCCGAACTACCGACTTTTGTAAATGAATTGGTAATGACTAATTTAGGCACAGCAGTGGCCTAAAAGTTTCATTCACAAAGCACACCCCAATGCCAAATATTTAAATATGTGCTTTGGGTATTTGCTCGTACCATTCAATTATTTCCACACCTAAAACTTGTCATTTGTGTTGATAGTACTTTCATAAAAGGTGCATACAAAGCAAAACTTCTAGTTGCTGTTGATTTTGATGCAGCTAATTACATGTTACTCATTGCCTTTGCTCTTGTTGATAAGGAAACCAACCGTAGTTAGGGTGGTTCATGCGACAGTTTTGATGAAACATATACAGGGCAGTAAAAAATATTTGCATAATCTCCGACCGACACAATGGGATTTGTCAATACCATGCAGATAATGCCAGAGTGGGTAGAACCCATTGCAATTCACCGGTTCTACTTAGTCCAATCCAGTCGAAATTCACAAAGAAATTTAGAAACCAAAGGCATAGTAGTTAGCGTTCCCTAACAAAAATTAACACGTATTGATAGGGATTTTCTTTACTTCTCAAATTTTAAATAACCTTTATAACTCTATATTACCACAAGTATACGGATCGTTTATTGAGTATAGGGAAATAAGGTGTCGATCCCACGAGGAAGAGTGTCAAGTACCGGTGATTTTCAAATTCCTCTATTATTTAGACTGTCACAACAAAGATATAAGGAGAAGGTAAACCCTTAGGTAGCAGGATTAAGCAATAAAACCTGACCGCTAGGTGTCAAGACATCCAATTGTAGAAAGGAAACAACAAGAAAGCAAGTAAAGAGTTAAGATCCTAGAGCTTAAGAATCCCTTGTTAAGTTATATTAGAAGTTAGTCAAGTTTATTATGTCCTTTCTCCAATGATGTGCTAAGGTATAACTTTTTGTATGCCATCACTCGCCAATGGTCATGTGTATGCAAGCTCTCATTTAAGATGAAAGTCACCTAATCAGCCAATTCCTAACTCCTTGGAATCTTCCTTGACCTATTTTCATAGAGAAAGAGAGAAACAAGATAAATAAGCTCAATGAAGTTATAGTATAAAACCAAAACCAACCAACTATATTCACTACTATGAGAATATAAGTTAGTGTTTAAGAACTTAGATCTTGTTGAAGGCAAGTTTTTCATTGCTCATCAACATCAAATCATTTATAGTTGGTAGCTAATCAACCATAAAGCATAAGCACAATCTTAAACTAGCAAAATCAATGAGAGCATAAATAACTCAACCACTTCACAATCACAACTACAACAAGTTCATCCTCACCTAGGATTTGAGAGGCTTAACTAAACATACTACTACTAACTATCTTGCTAAACTAATGAACTAGTGAGACTACATGCCTCCTCTCTACATTTCTACCTCTCTCTCTAATTCTCTTCCTCTAATTCCCTTTTTTCTCTTTGTCTACAAGAGGTCCCATTTATAGATGAATTCATCCATAAACTTCCAAGACTTTATCATGTGAATACAAGAAAAGTTTGGCCTTGAAAAGTCAAAGAAATTGGCTTCATGAATCTCTTGTCTTCATGCATTGAATCGTTTGAATTTCAATCTCAAATGAGTTGTAATGTTGAAGCAAATTGTGTTTTGGATTTGCTATGAGTAGTTTCTTCAACATCACAAGCTTCTTCACGCAGCCTTCATTGAAATTCTTAAAATTGAGGAAAAAACCTGGAATGTAACTTACAAATGTCATTTTTCGAGATCCATGGTGGATCCCGAGAGATCACGGATCACATCCAGCGGATCTGCTTCCCCTCTCGGAGAGATTCATGAGCTAAAATTTTCCCTTGTTGGTTCAAGGCTTTGCCTCGCTGACTCCACTTTGAAACTTGCAAATTGAGCTTTTGTCGTGGAAATTGGCGTTAATTGTCGACTTTGACCTTTTGATTCCTCTGATTGAATTGCAATTTGCATTTTCCAATTTTTCTTCCAAACTTCTTGGCAATTATTCACATTTTCTTCTCATTTGATAATTGAACAAGCAATCCTACAAAAACATGAAATTTCACCACATTAATCCATAAAAATGCATTTTTCTATTTAAACCACAAAATGTAGAATTTCACTAGAAACCCTAGTTCATTAGCCATTAAACTGACAAAAACACACAAAAACTACACAATTAATCTTACTAAAAACATGCAAAATATTGACTTATCACGTATTTTCTTTGATAAGCTAGGCTGATATTAGAACTGCACGCATTCCTTTTGTCATAAACCAAAGATCTAGTGTGACTAGGTGGAGTACCAACATAACTTGTTGACATAGTCAAGAAACTATGATGAATGGATGAATCAAATTGCCCTTATCAATAAGAAGGCTTATCGCTGGTTACATCCACATCAATGGAAGATGTGTAAGGACGGAGGTTATCAATGGAGTTACACCTCCACAAATATTGTCAAGTGTTTCAATAAACTATTTAAGAGCGCCAGACTACTACCATTTAAAACTTGTTTTAGTACACTATGATCCAAATTGTTGAATTGGTCGAGAAGAAAAGGAAAATTTTTGTCAATCCCAAGTTTCGTCTTTCAAAAAGAGTTGTGGAAAATTTATACAACAAATGAGATAAAAGCATGTACCCATTATGTCCAGGTGCTTGATAGCAGATTAGCTGTGTACTGTATAACAACTGCTTGATGTCACAATCATCAAGCTAGAAATCACCAAATAATGCATTTTGAGGACCGAACATACACATGTGAAAAGTGGGTTGAATTTAGATTCCCGTGTCCTTATATTATGGTCGCATTTCTCCATTTCAACAGTAATGCATTCGACTTAATCGATCACAAACACACAAATGCCACATGCCGGACAACCTTTCGTGAGAAATTCAACCCCCTCAGGCACTCTCAGTATTAGGCACCAGTTAAGACGAGTCTCACATTTTTGTCCACCAGGTTGAAGGAAAAGAGATCTGGACCGTTGAAAACTGTACGAATTCGTAATGAAATGGACTGTTGTTGTCCCAACGCTCCTCGCCTATGCAGTCATAATTCTTAGGCTGATCACATTGCAGCCTCGTGTCCCTATTCTAGCCATTTTCTTGTTTAGGCTGATGGTGTTACTTAAACTTATACTTTGTCAAAATACAATGTGATTTTAAGCTTACGCCCATCTGTAATATTGGTTATTGCATTTTTTTTTTGTACTGTCATATTGTTATATTGGTATTAAATAAAATCAGTGTTTTATCTATTATATGTTACAACAATTATATGTTTCACTTATATGAAACCATCATATTATCCGTTATTTGTTTCACCAGGAAATTGAGGATTTCCCTCCCTTTTTTGCAGCTACCTTGCACCCTCATTCTGAACCGGAGGATGAGCCTTTTTGACGTTACAAGTTAGGCATCGATCTTGATCAATATTTTTTTTTTCATCATGATGCACAGCTGAAGGTCAAGAGATGCAATGGCTATTTTTGGGACGTAGTTGAAGGGTTAGAGAATAGACGCATCTTGCGATATCTTGATCTAGTTGGACTCACAGGTGTTGTTCGCGCGAGGCAGATTAGGTACGATCCGGCACTCATCACGACACTTCTTGAGCGGTCGCACCAAGAAACATACATTTCATCTTCCCTAGGAAAGGCTATTGTGACGCTCCAAGATGTGCAGGTCCTTTGAGGTTTGAGAATCAATGGATTATCAGTCACCCTTGTGAAAAGATAACGAACCATGAATGAGTTGATGAGCTTGTGCTATGAGTTGTTAGATTTCTATCCTGATAGCAGTTTCTTCAAGTAGAAGAGGCTTAATATAGCACTACTACACACTCACGTGTATGTTCAACTGTCGGCAGATGCTTCCAATGAGTTCGATATTATGACAGAATGTACTTTTTACTAACGAGCGGTTATTTGCAGACACATACGGTACTCTTGTGAGTCTACATTGGTTGGATTACATTCGAATTATAGACGGGATAACACAATTTAATTGGGATAATGCTGTCCTATCGAATCTATATAGACAGATGTGTCGTGCGTGCCGATCTAATGATTCAAGTACAGCTGGTCCATATATGCTGCTACAAGTGCAATCTCATTTCAGTGTGGCACATTCTCATTTTCAAATTTTACTTAATTTGCATCACGAATCATTTTTTTTCTCTTTGGGATTCCAGTGATGGGCATAGGAGTGGTTTCCTACTATTCGTCCATCTATTGTTGTCTCGGTAGGTTCGGGGGACTACCCACGATTAGAAAAACGAGCCAAAAACATATCTAGGTAAAGGCTCAGTAAAATTTTTTGGCATGCTATAAAAATCAACTAACAAAGTTTGGGCGGTACAAGATAGTCAAATGAACGATATTCCATTCCACTTAATTATTCTTGTTTTCATATATGCTATGCCAATAACATACTTCTTTTATATTCCGTTTATGCAGTTTATTTGGAAGTTATACACGGCAGATGTACTAGCATCCATTCCGTCATATTGCACTACCAATTCACATTTATGACGAGCAAGGGTGCCTCTAATTTTTTGACATATTGTAGAGATGCACCTTCCTATTTGAGTACTTCGCCAGTTCGACATACAGCAGAAGATTCCAAAACCACCAAGGATGTATGAGAGTCTACATGAGATTTCTTGATTTGGATATCAAGAGGTAAATTGGCCCCAGTTCTACTCTAACTGGATCGAGTACTGGAATAAATGAGTATCGTTTTTGGTTGAGAATATTTCGGCAGATTTCGATGTATCCTTGTAGCAATATTTGCACTGGTTTATGGTTCACACGGTCTACTACATTATTTCTCCCTCATATAGCAGATCCAACATGATCAGTTCCGAAGGGATGTTAGACGACATGACTACATAGTAATGTATTGATATTTAGGCATTCTAATTAGGCTATATGAGCGAAACTATCGTTTAATTTATTACTCTTTCCGTTGTTATATCCGATTTCTCATGATATTCAATTTCTTCCATTTGAATAGATGGATATGGTCACGTGCATAACATGAATTTCATGTGATACTCTCACTCCAAGTTCTTCATAGGAGAGTGTGCATGCATCTCTTCGATCTATCCAAAACGAGGATTTTGGGAACATGAATTGTATCAAAAGGGCCATACAGGCTAGACTTGGGGCATATGATTAACAGGAGGCAGATTCATCATTACATCACAATGTGCCATACCGGCCAGCCAAACAATGTGCCCCGAGCCTCTAGTGTGAAACACGTTCAGTTGAAGAGGCAGACACTGCCCACTAGTTCAGATGGCTACTGATCACAATACCGGCATTCCATATGGTATAGTTGCTCAGTCATTGGGACCCACTACATATGATTTAAATTTGTCTACTTCTTCTAACCGTCCAGATGCCTTAGAAGGCATTGGCATTACCCATTTCACATCTCCTGCAAATGCCTTCTAATCAGCATACATTTCGATGTTTGAGTAGAGTGATTTCAATTCATTCCAAATTCCTACTCAAGTACTGGCATTCGGTGTCACATTTTCCTTTTCTCTGGGAGTGGTTGATGCACATACTGGAGATGATCTCATTATAAACTTGATCTCTAGTTCAGTGGACATTATCCCCCTAGTCTGACGCCCAAAACCCACACTCTCAGAGACATTAGCCAGTCCTTCTAGTCCCTGTCATGTCTGCAGTGCAGCAAAACTAATGTCCAAACTGATGATGAGCTCGACGAGGAGCCACTAGAGCTCCATCTTGCTCTTGACGTACGAAGGTCTTTCTGACAACAAGTTCAACAATACAGACAGCATAGGAGAAAACACTAAAAATGCAACTGCCAAACTACACTGAGGGATAAATGCAAGACGCAAGTAATTCGGTGAAGACTTTTGATTTTGAACACCGTAACAAACTTATTCTAATGTATTAATTATGTACAAATTTCATTTCTTATATAGACCCCTTCACAATTAGGATATATGCAAACTCTTTAGGTTATATATAGACTTTTTAGGGTTCATGTACACTACTTATTATGGACTAATTAATTATGGATTAATACTTAGAGTTTATAACTACGTTATTGCAATAAAATATAACGATGCATTAATAAACTCATCACTACTTGTTTATTATACACTCGAACTAGATCTAGTATATCGTAATTTTGGGTCCGTTTGGATTAGTTGCTTTTGGGGTTATTTTTCAAAAACAGCGTTGTAGCATTTGGAATGTGAAAACTATCATCACTTTAAAAAAACTACATCAGAATCTTTCAAAAACTTTTGAGGGTGTTTTGGGATAATTTTTTTGGTATTTTAAAAGTAAAATTTATTTGGTCAATTTTTTGGGGCATTTTAAAATTAAAATTTATTTGGGATAATTTTTTTTTTAAAATTTAAAATTTATTTTAGGTATTTTGGGATTTTAAAATTAACAATTTATTTTGGATATTTTAAAATTAAAAGTTATTTGATAGTGGTGGTGGTGGTTAATTTAAAAAAAATACCCCAAATAAATTATTTCAAAAATACCCTAAATAAATTTTAATTTTAAAGATGCCCCAAAAAATTACCCCAAATAAATTTTGAATTTTAAAAATGCCCCCAAAAATACCTCAAATAAATTTTGAATTTTAAAAATGCACTAAAAAATTGTTCCAAATAAAATTTTAATTTTAAAAATATCCCAAAAATACCTCAAATAAATTTTAAATTTTAAAAATGCCCCAAAAAATTGTCCAAAATAAATTTTAATTTTAAAAATGCCCTAAAAAGTATCCCAAATAAATATTTAATTTTAAAAATGCCCCAAAAATTACCCCAAATAAATTTTTAATTTTAAAAATGCCCAAAAAAATTACCCCAAATAAATTTTTTATTTTGAAAATGTCCCAAAAATACCCCAAATAAATTTTTAATTTTAAAAATGCCCCAAAAAATTACCCCAAATAAATTTTTAATTTTATAAATGCCCCAAAATACCCCAAATAAATTTTTAATTTTGAAAATGCCCCAAAAATTATCCCAAATTAATTTTTAATATTAAAAATGCCCCAAAAAATTATCCCAAATAAATTTTAATTTAAAAATGCCGCAAAAATTATCTCAGATAAATTTTAATTTTAAAAATGCCTCAAAAAATACCCAAAAAAATTACCTCAAATAAAATTTTAATTTTAAAAATGCCTCAAAAAATACCCCAAAAAATTACCTCAAATAAATTTTTAATTTTAAAAATGCCCCAGAATGCTCCAAATAAATTTTTAATTTGGATGGGAGGAGGGGATGAGGAGGGAGGAGGAGGGGAGAAAGGAGAATGGGAGAAAGAGAGAGGAGAGAGGATGGATGGGGAAGGGAGAGAGGGGAGTGAGGAGGTGGTGGGTGGGTGGTGGGGTGGAAGAAGAAGGGATAATTTTTTATTTTTGTATGTATAAGTTATTTTTGAAATATTTGTTTGGATTGGTGTTTTTGGAATTGTTTTTGATTGGTGTATTACTGTAGCATTTGGGATGTGAAAAACAGTTTTTCAAAAATAGGTGCCAAAAAGAAGAATCCAAACAGACAATTTTATATTCCACTTACACAAAACTTATTCTCTATTATAACCACAATTTTTTTTTATAGCAGTTTCAAGCATAATCGGTTTTTATACTGCTTTTATGAGTTTATCACTTTAATAAAAAAAAAATTCATTTTAGTTTAATTTATTAGTGTAATATATACATATATTTTCCTTCCTACGTGGATTTATTAGTATAGAGTATTTTTTTGGTAACTCTAACCCTAACCATTAACCTTAAACCCTAATCTAGAATTTTTTTTTTTTACGAAATTATTTGGACACAGATTTTATCTCTTTGGTGCCACACATCAAATATGTGTTATCAAGACTCAAAATATCTTCGATATTTGCACACAAGGGCCTCTTTATTCCTTTATTCAAACCTAATATAAGCACCCTATAGTTAAAAAAATTCCTCCCTAGTGTAAATTGACTATATTAACCTTCACTTGGTACATGATTGAGAACATATTAAATAAAATTCAGCACAAATTGAAAGAAAAAGAATCAAAAGATTTTCCATTTCAGCATTACTCTAAGGAATATACTGATGTGTTCCTCCTTTACGACGGCCGATGGAGGACGCATACGCACATCGGAATTCACCCGACTTCAGAAAACTTATTCAAATTGTTTAAACATTTTTTTTATATATATATATATATATATATATATACTTTTATATATATTAGTACAAATATTCTAAAGAAAATAACTAGAGTTGTGAAAATGCAAAAGGCTAATAATGAATTAGATCCCATATAAATCTAAATTGGTATCTAGTATATTTCTTTACAAATATCATTAAAATTTTTATTTTAAAATAGATTTGTGATATATGTATGGGTTATTTTTAAAATAAGGTGAGGTATTTAACAATATCATCTAACAAAGTTTCAAAAAATATCACCTAATTTTCAAAGTTTTATATCATTATTAACCCCATTCAAAATATAATACTAAAAACTAGGGTGTATTGATAATTTCATTCCAAAATTTTTATTGTATTTCCTTAATTGTCATGACAAATAATTTACAAAACAAATAAAATCATCATAATACTTTATAAAATAAGGAGGATTACAAATTAATTTTATAGCCATCTCAAATAAGTTCCAAATACAATTTTAAACACTTTTCCTTTTAAATTTTCAAGCCATTGATATAGAAAAATGAAAATATTAAATAATTTATAAAGTTTATAAATTCACTCAAATTAACATAAATGAAAAATTTCTTTATTCCAAAAGGCACCTTAAAGAAAATAAAAAAACCATTACCATATCATATATGTATTCAACATCAAAGTTTTAAAATCATCATCAATCCCCTAGATTGCAACACTTTAGTAGAAAAATCTACACTTTGGTAGATTGATTTTTCTGGATTTTGCCAGCAATATTGGAAAGAAATTACTTAAAATGACTATTTTAATAGTATATTTTGAATTGTTTGAAATGATATAAAATTTGAAAATGAGAATGATATTTCCTAAGTGATATTGTTCTCAAGGAGGTTTCAAATTATCCCTAAAATAATATTAAAATGACAAATAATCTTCTGTTCATTTTTTCTCAAAATTGGTAAATT
The DNA here is from genome assembly GCA_013103745.1 of Gardenia jasminoides. Lineage (NCBI taxonomy): Eukaryota > Viridiplantae > Streptophyta > Magnoliopsida > Gentianales > Rubiaceae > Gardenia > Gardenia jasminoides. The sequence continues at coordinate 25,429,356 of CM023099.1, read as the reverse complement.
AATATTATAAGGTTGCGTACGGCCGATGTTAGGTAAATTAGCACTTATGCATCATGTGTTCTCTAATAACTACAAAATTCCATCATTACAAAATTCTATTCTTGATAGAATTTTATTGAATTGAATGGCCTTAGAATTGAAAAAAATTTTAAACTGGTCTTGAAAGTTAAGAAATAAAATAAACAATTAAATTTTGGTGATCAATAGATTTTATTTAATCAACACTAATTCCCAAAAGAATCATCCACTTATATGAAGTTGTTTTATAAATTTCCTATTTAAAAATTTATTTAATTTGGAAATTTATCGCATAATTTATATACAAATAATATATATATATATATACAAATATTCTATAGAAAATAACCGTCGCCTATGTCTGACAAATTTAGGTACATATAGCTATTGTATAATACTCAACTCCCACCAGTAGTTAGAGCCACACTTTCGTTTTAGCAGCTATAAGTGTATAAATTAGACAAATCAGACTAAGTAGATTGGTGTTTTAGGAATACAAACAAGTTTGACTTCGTGAGGATAATTTAGTATTTTGACATTAACATGGGCAACTTAAGGATAAAATGTGTCTACTTTTGATGGCAACCCCAAAATAAAAAATGTGGGAACTAGCCTAATTCCATATTTTGGTTGCCAAAAAAGGGTATTTTGAAAGGGATATTTTGGATTTAATTCAAAATCAAAATTTTCACAGGACAAAGTATGTATACTGGCATCTTTCAAAGGAGTAAACCTATCAAATTTGGCAAAGAGGTCACCACCATTGCCAAATTGCAAAAGGCCAATGAACCAAATTACATACGAATTCTAAAGAACAACAAAATCAAGAACAAATCAATGACTTTTGACAATGCTAATAACTTTATGGTGGATTTTTTTTCTTTAAGTTCCACAAATGAAACTTTATGAGCATGTTAGTCAGAATCTATATTACATTGTCTTGCTCCAAATGTATCTATAAACAAGATAATCCTAGTAATTCTCTCATGTTTAAATAATCTACACCAATTTGCTCCAAAAACCGGGATAAAAAACAAAGGATTTTTTTAGGTGTCAGTGATTAGAACTTCTATGATGCATTTGCAGTTCATTTATGTCATCTATCTTATTTACGCAATACAATTTGGTTTTTGTCACTTATTTTCATAGTCTATCGACTTGCTGGTAAATTGTCATGAAACAGAATCATAATCCAAAAGCATCTATTTCACTACATTTGGTCTTTTAAGCTTGTTTTACTTTAAGGAACCTAAAAGCAGGTTTTAAAAAGCAACTGAGAACAGAAAAGAGTAGATTTTTTATAATCAAAAGTTGAAATCAAGTATACAATATAATCTGAGAACCAAGTCCGATATCAATCAACAGCAGAAGAAACACTACTATTTGAATAACAAACTTCATGCAGGAGATATTTTATTGTGGGTATAAGTTAAATTACACTTTATAAGCTATGCTATTTGACAGAATAAGTTAAACTACATTTTATAGATTAGTGAGCCAAAGAGAGGTCATTATGATATATTTTTCCACTAAAATTTCTTTAACAGGTTATAAAGAGATCAAGGTCCTGTTTGATAATCTAATTCAACACTTTTAACTTAATGGGATTAATTTTAATACATTCAAACGTGTTTGATATCAAAAAATAGAACATCTGACTTGGCTTCATTTGATAACTCAATTCAGCACTTAAATTTAATGGATTCAGATCTTAATACGTTCAAACCGTTTGATAACCAAAAATAGAATATCTGAATTAATTAAGTGGCACTGAATTTTCTAGGCAAAACTTACTCCTAAAATTAAGTGATAAACTATTCACTTATCACTTAATGTGATATACATTCAAATATGTTAAATTTAATACTAAACAATTCAATTATTTAATAGATTCAGATTTCAGATTTCAGATTTCAGTTTTATCAAACGCACCCTTAATTAGATGGCACTCAATTTCTAAGATAAAACTTATTTCAAAAAATAAATAATAAACTATTCTCTTCTCACTTAATATGATATATACTCAAATGTATCAAATTTAGTATTGTTAATTACAGGAATTCAGATTTCAAATTTCAAATTTCAAATTTCAAATTTCAAACTTCAATGATATCAAATACACCCTACATCATTTAGGGGTACTACGATCACTTGAACTTTTTCAAACCAACACTTAAAAGGGATAAATATGACAATCTCAAGCTTTCATGCTTTGTTTGGTCAAAATAAGTTATTAGTAGCTCGCGCGAGGTGACTACAACTTTTTCAATGCCTAAGATAGTCCCCTGTACTTTTGATTTCAGCTACTAGTTAACTTTTGTCCTTTCTGACTCTCAGATGTGAAAAATATTAAGACAAATTGCTCTAAATGTTGTTGAAAAAAGAAAATTCAGAATAGTACGGCCGGTCAAAGGCTCTTTCTCAAAATATGCCCCCCGCGTTTCAGCCCTGTCTCAAAAGATGCCCCCGTGTTTTTGAAACATGGGCGGCAGAACTTTTTTTTTTATTATTTCAATTTCCATGGCCCCCCGAGTTTCAAAAGCTCGAGGAGCTACTTTTTACAAAACACACAGAGACCAATTAACAAAAGATTGCCCCCAAGTTTCAAAAACTCGAGGCCAGTTAATTTTTAGAAGGAAAAAAAAATACAACAGTCAAATGCAGTCCAACAGCTATATTTCAACGGGTAATTTGTCTCCTCTCAACTATAAATATCCCCATTCCTTCATATCAACACTCACGATCGTTCTCAATAATCTCTCTCTCTACCTGAAAAATCTCTCCCCAAATTGTCCCAACTCTCACGCTCTCTCTCGTCTGCCAAACTCAACTCTCTCTCTCTCTCACAGTAAACTCAAGCTGCCCCATAGCACATTCTCTTTTTTGACCGGACCATCGCATCAACATCAAACACTGAGGCTGCTACAGCTACCAACAATAGCAGCCTACAATTTGTAGGTTTAGGGGTAGGGAGAGAGATATTTTTCGAGTACAGTGAGTAATGAGAATAACAGCAAGTGTTGGTGTGAAGGAGTTAGCGATATTTATAAATGAGGGGATATAAATAAACCGTTAGAATATAACCCTTCAACTGCATCTTACCATCGCTTTTTTTTTAAAAAAAAATTAAATGCCCTCTGAGTTCCTAAAGCTCGAGGGCTACTTTTTGCTAATTGGTCCTGCATTTTGCAAAAGGTAGCTTCCGCTTCTAATACTTGGGGACCATGGAATTCAAAAAAAAAAAAGAAATTGGATCCCATGTTTATATATTTTGAAAAATGACCCTTTAATCAGCTCTATTATTCCAAATTTTCTTTCTTTTTAACAAATATTCAAAGAAATTTGCATACACCATGTGCATCAAGTGGGAATACCACGGGAAGCATCTATAGCAATCATCCATCACCAAGTACATGTTACTTGGTGGTAGGATCACCTGTCAATTAGGTACCATACAAAAAATTACCCACCATCATCAAGTAATAGGAAATTATTGGATGGTCAATGTATGTCACATGACACTACTACGTTGTGTACCAATATCAATTACATCCCACTAAATAAGTAAGGTGAATATCTATCAGACAAGCATAATCCACTTTATATATTTATCAAAATATGATTAGTATTAGTGCACCACGTGACAATGCTACGTAAAAGTACTTTGATCATGTAATGCCTTCTCTATGGAACAAGGAATTGCCTACCACCATTACTTTGATGATGAATTATTGGTACTAGCACACCATACAAAATGTCTTACACGGTTGACATAATCTACCCAGTATCCAGTGGGTAAGTATCCTGACTCAAAACCTTCACTCAAGACGGAGACATGATTTTAAATTTTTGAACCACCACCAATGACACAATTGCCTATAGTTAGCTCTCAAAAACCTAAAGCACAAAAAAAAAATTGTCTCAAGTCCGCTTTTCCTTTGAGTTTAAGGTTTCCGTGTACTGTCATATTGGCCAACAATCTTTATGGCAAAACCATTAACAACGATTGAAGCGAATAACCTATTTATACATACACCAAAAACTCTTTTCCCTCCCTTGAGGAATTGAACGTTTTTATTTAACCTTTGAATTCATGTGGATGTTTTAATTTTAAGAATTTCTCAATTGGACAATAATGTTTAACCATTCTTCCACAAATCAATTTTTCTTTTAAACTTTTTGCACCGTACTCTAATATATTTATCCTAGTCTTTGAAGTCTAATATTTTTATTTCTCGATCAATGACTACAACAAAATCTTGTTAAACTTGTAATTTAAGACAACTCTAATGGTCAGGAATGAGAATGTTAGTATCTATTACCCAAAAATCCATTCATCATATCCAATTGGTATACCCGGAAAAGTTACAGGCTAACAAGTATAGACAGCAAACTATTTAAAAATTATATCACTGAAAATGTAACAGCGACCATAGAGAATAATCGACAAATAACATATACAAAAAGGTAATTAATATGCACAACTGTAGAATATGTAATGTCAGATTATGTTTCACATTAGAGATGTTAAAATCCCTAGGAATTCTAATAATTTGGATGCATCAATTTTCTTCAATGAACAGAAAATTGTATCTTCCATAAAGAAAAAAAGATTAAATTACTTTTACCTAATACTTCGCCCAATTTTTATCTTACCCTTGACTTTTAATAGCATCATTTCACCAAATTAAACTTAATGCTCTTCTAGATTAGTTCACTTGCCCAGACGAAATCATGATCTCCAGTCAAATAAGTTACATAGAGAGCATTTAACGTTCACTTTGATTGTTAATAGTGCATACACTGACATATATAGTGAAGGGTAAATTACCTGTAAAATAGCACGAATTTGATCTCTCTTGTCAATAATCCAAGCAAAATACACGAATTTGTATGTTTTTTTTATGTATTTTGGGGTGCATTTTTTTAAGAACTTGGGGTGTTTTAGGTTTCATTTAGACAAAGTTGTAAACTACTTGTCCACTGAATACAAAACCAAAACTTGCTACCAAACAGACCCTTAATCTCATAGGTTCCAATTGCTATTTACAGTCCAAATCGAAGCCTTATCCATGACATGCAACAGTGATCTCTATCTCTCACAATTGGTCTATTGAAATTTTTCTTTCCCTTTCCCTTTTTTTTTATTTTTATTTTTATTTTTTTTATATAAGGCCTGGCAAGTTACTGCCCAAAATCTCTGGGGTCCCAATCCCGAGTTAACTTAATGTGCAAAACGTGTAATTTGACTTGACATATGTTCGACATTAATAACGGTCTGAGGTAAAAGAAAAGCAGCATGACAAGTACAAGATCAAAATCTACCGAGTATTACCACACCACCTCTCTCTCAGCCAGAACCAACCAAAGCACAAGCCCTAAAGCTTAATTCTGAAACAGCATTTACACAGTCAACGATGGTTAAGGACAGTAGACCGGCAATCATTTCAAATATTTGGCAACATCGGCTAGAGAGTTGACTATACAGCAGATGGACTCATAACCCTACAATCAGACTGCATTGAACAACAAAGCCACGTAGCTTTTTACAAGTTCTCATTACAAATACAGAACATGTCTCACCTGAATGCATTCGTCAAGCTTAACTGACCATTTCAGCAGCTTCCACAATTTTAGTACCTTGCTCTTTTACCACATTAAGCATGGGACACATTCTGGTGGGGTACCAAGCACTACCTGTCATCAGAAAGGAAGTCTCTATTACATAAAATCCACCCAGAGAAATTAACCCAGCCCTCTCATCCCCAGCCAAAAAACAAGACCAAGCTATCAAAATTGTTGCTTGCAGTTCCCTTTCACTATCCCTTTTGTACTTCCCTTTGGCTCATAAACCAACAAATCTGCTCACCTTTGACATGAGAAACATTATCTCATGCAGATCAGCATAAAACCATCCACAATTTCGTAAAATAGTATCACAATAGCAGGGGGGCAAAAAGGATAGACAGACAGAATTATTCAAAAAAAGAAAGGGGAACAAACAAGAAATTCCTAACGACCTAAAACAAATTTTCTAAATCTTTACCAACACAAACAAAGAATTCAACATTTGAAAGACTTCAAGACTAGCCAAAGAGTTTACAAGAGGACATTTGGAATCAAGAATTATATCCTTCCTCTCAGTGATGTACATAGAAATTGATTAAAAAAAAAAAGTAAATTATGATTTTTCATTATAGAATAGTCATTTCACTAATCTAGAGAAGTCAAGTTGGCAGCACGCCACAGGTCTTAAAAGAGCGTGTTAGCTATCATCAAGTTACAAGACCTTCAATCTTAAACTATCTTCACTTGAGCATATTTTAGTCAGAATTCTAAAAGATTTTATAGCTAATTTTTCTTCTCGTTGCACACACCATTCTCAACTCTGACATCAAGGCCATGATATGGAACTTCAATCATAGGTCCTGGTACCATCCGTCCACCAAAGTCCTCTGGAAATGATTCAAAATCAGGTCCGAAGTTGAACTTGACAGTGCAATTAGGTTGGTTTGGGAGCGTATACATCGAAGCAGCTGGGAAATAACGACCACCATAAAGATCCTTGAACGCAGTGCCTTGACATACTCCATTCTTGAAGAAAGCTATCTCACTTCCTGTAGGGTAGAATTACCATCTAATATGTCATCTATGGCACAAACTGGAACTGAGTACTGTATGAACAAAGTTCATAAATAAGTAAAGAAACAAGTACAAAATTGAAGGCCAATAATACCTCAAAAGAAACACCTTAGGCATGAAGGCAAAGGAGAATACTGCTCTCTTTCAAATGAAAAAATACCAAACAGAAGGGAAGGGGAAGACAAAAGATTTTAATCTCAATCAAGACATTTTCCCTCAAATTGAACATCTAAATATGTAGGTCAAGCTATCATGTTCAATCAGTGCATTTCTTGTTTCAGAGAAACTATCAACAAGAAAGATACGGAGAAGAAACTTTCTGTTCCCAAAACCAATTAATAAGCAAAAGGAAATCATGGGACCACAAGATCCACAACTATGGATAAAATAACCAAACCCTATGGCTTTGTTGTTAGAATTTGAGAAAGAGTGAAATACTGGGGCTGTTTATGGTCCAGCAGTGAACATCATAGCAAGAAAAACATTTGCAGAATAACAAGGATCTTGCAAAAGAAAAAGAAAGCAGAAGATAAACAAATCTGTTAGAATGGCAGACAACTAAAAAGAAAATCACATAGACTTGAAAGCTCTGACTAACTCAGAGAGAATGAGTGTTTAGGACCATATTTTCTATGTGGGAGGTCCAAAGCTTAGCATAGGGGTAAATTGCAAATCGTTCTATTTACTTAATCATTATGACAATTAACCCCACACTGCAGCAAAACCAAAGACAAGGGCCTCAGATATTGGGTATTCTAAAGCCAGATCCTTCTATGGAGTACCATTATCCATCTCTCCCTATTCTGCTCCCTATGCTACTGAACAGGAATTTGTAGTGTCAGGCCTGCTTGCTTTCTTTCAAGGTACTCTCCTTAATGTCTTTTTAACTGCTAAGACTACCGAAAGAAAAATAATAGGTTCACCAGGTATTTTTATAGGAAACAAGCAAGTCTAATTAAACTCTACAATACCACTCTGCAGACTAAGGATGTAAAGAATACAAGCAGCTTTCATTTTCCATATAAAATTCCTAGAAAGACACTTCCATTTGCATCAGAGTCTCATAGCAAGCTGCACCGAACAAGACGTAGGAGCTATCAACCTTCAAAGCCACAGTATGCTTAAATTCATTTTAAAACAAAGGCACAATTTGGGATATATTCCCTTCAATCAATAGATTAGACGACCTTTGAAATACATCCTTGAAATCAAAATAATACCAGAGATATCAGTTGTCCAAATATAATATAACATGACTACATATGACTTTACCGCCTAAAACTATGGCAGAAAAGAAAAAAGAATAGCAAGATACACAACCAAGTCAAATGCCATATCTACCATCTTCCGTGAAAAATATGATACTAATGCTTCCAGGAAAGGACAATGCTAATAAATTTAACCACATTAGCCTGAGAAGAAACCAAACTAAAATGCTCTTTTACCCAAAGAAAAGAGTCTCATTTAGTTATAGAGAAGTTTAGGACTGAACATAACAACGAGAGATAGATTCAACCAGAAACAAATGAAGCAAGAATTGCGCACATGGACCACAACTATTGATAAACAAGCCCTAGTGCAAAGAATTTAACTGCAACAAAAATATATATACAAAACATCAGCTCTCACTCACCAGGCACCACTCTGGGAGGATCATCTTTCGCATCAGGAGCAGAGACATACTTCTGACCTTTATACCATATCCATCTAGGTGGCTTGGGAGTATACAAACTCCCTTCAGGCAAATTGATATAGAAACCAATAACATCACCTTCTTTATATCCCTCCTCCCCATACTTCTCCCTCACAGCCTTATGCACTTTACTCCCATCAATATCCCTATACCCTAAACTGTTCCCATCATATCCAACTGGCGCCTGCAAATCCCCTTTATCCGTCGACCACCCTAGCCTCGTGTGACCAGTATCGCCTAAATGCACTACCTTAATTTCATAATACCATGCCCCTTCAACCACCCCCCGGGTCGCCCTCACCATTCTATACCCTTTAGTGCTCCCAGCACTCAATCTATCGTCACTCAATTCCACCTTCTCAGCTTTATAAACCTTAGAAAGGCATATTTTTGCATCAGGGCTGTCATCGTTTTTGTCCGGAAACCTGGGGATTGGCGTTATTAATACCTTATCCTCCGATTCAGCAACATTTGTAGAATTATTTCCGTTCTGATTACCATTGTTTTTCCCCTTCTTTTTCCCTTTTCTTGAGGAAGGCCTTGTCCATACATTATTGTTCTTCTTCTTGGACTTCTTGCTGCCTTTCGAGCCAGATTTCACCGTGGCGGAAGGTGGCGTTTCTGCAGCCGCAGCCGCAGCCGTGGTAATTCCACCAATATTCAGTTTTTCAGGGGTTTCCGGCGATGGACAGGTTAACGAAGAGAGCTGCTTCTGCTTCTTCGGTGGGGGCTCATCTTCGTAGTCTTCTTCGTCTTCAGTGTCCTCCGAGACTTTGGTGAAATTAGGAGAATTCCTTGAGCCATTCCCTTCTGCTGCTTTAGGGTTTTCGTCGTCGGAGATTTCGTCGGAGGAGAAGTCTTCCGACACCATTGCCGTCGGTTGCTCTTCCTTCACGCCGCCGCTTCCAATTTCAGGTTCGGCCTCGACCTCCTGCTCTGCCTCGGGCTGGGGCTCAGTTTTTGGCAGTACATCAGAAGGGGCTCCAGTGGGGCCACCGCCAGTGACGGTGGTTGTGGTGGTGTTCGTGGTGGTGGTGGAGGAGGGTAGATGGGGTTGGCCCGCGACGTCACCGTCGTCATCATCGTCTCTGTAATTAGCCCTGAGAGTATCCATATTGCAGAAGAAAGTGAATAAACAATGAGGTGATGAGGAAAGTGGAGTGCAATCAAGTCCTAGATTCAGAACTCGTTATAAATGTGTAAGTTATAGGGCTACAGTAGGAATATAATAATTATATTTACTACCCCAAAGTTTTGACCAAATTATTTAAGGGATAATTTCAGAAACCTCCCCTGAGGTTTCTGACTATTTCACTTGACACCCTTAAACTTTAAAAAATCTCACTTGCATCCCTTACTTTATGCTTTTAGTATCATTTACAACCCAATTTAAAATAAAATATTAAAAAATTCATTTTGGAAAAGTAAATGCAATCTCATTCCAAAATTACCCTTTGTTGTCTTACTTTTTATTGCGTAATAACAAAATAAATGAAAGTTTATTTTGATTGAAAAAAATATATAGTTTGTTTTCATATACCAAGCGTTAATATTTGAATTCTACAAGTTAAAAAGATAATATTTTCTTTATTCCAAAGTGTTTTGAGTTAATTTAAGAAGTTTTACAAATTATTTACATATTTTTGAATTGGGATAATTTCAGAAACCTCCCCTGAGGTTTCTCATAATATCACTTAGCTCCCTTAAAGTTTTTAAAATCTCACTTACCTCCCTTGTCAACTTGATAAAATTAAATATTCATATCAAAAGTCACAAATTGACAATATTACCCTTGATCCTGATAACTATTTAACTAAAAAATCAAACCAAAAAATAAAATTTTCAAACCAAAATGTATATTAAAAAATTGTTATCTAATAATAGTCCATATTTATTTATATCGAGGTTATGTTAAGATAACAAAGGAAATGGATAAATTAAATCTAATCAAAATCAACTACTTAGAGGATTTTAGTAACTAACAAACATCTTAAAAAAATTACATGAATGGACCGTTATAATTAAGAAATTCAAAATTTTTTTGGAAAATATATTTTAATACATGAGGTAGTTTTTGTATTGATACCTAAAATAATCTCTTTATCATTATAAATTTTTTCATGGTGTAATTTTTTCAAGTGTAAATTTTACTTTTTCAATACAACTAAAATAAATAGTTTAAGTCAAGAAATTTACTTACAAAAATTTAGTCTCGATTATTTTTATTTTGTTGTAAACTTCAAAAGTAGGATAATGCAAGGTAATATTGGAACAAAATTTTTGTCTTTATTGCATTTTTTACAGGGATTACAATGTTACAAGAAATGTCAATTTAAGGGAGGTAAGTGAGATTTTGAAAACCTCAGGAGAGTTTAGTGATATTATGAGAAACCTCAAGGGAGGTTTCTGAAATTATCCCTTTTGAATTTTCTACTTTTTGTCAAAATTGTTGGCATGAAAATTAAAAAGATATAATATGCTAAAAACTATATATAAATTTGTTTGTATTGTTTTAAATCAGGCAAAAAGGTATTTTCATGGTTATAAATTATTGTGAATCATTTTCAAGAGTATTATAAATTATTCATAATTTTGAGTAAATTAACGTTTCTTGTCCAAACCAATGACATAAAACTACTAAAAATTTTAATATTATTATCGCCTTCTAAATATTTATTAAGAAACCCATCCATCTATTTATAAAAATTGATAAGTTTGGTGTATTATAGTAATTGAGAAATCATAAGAAAAGGCAAACTTGGAATGAAATTATATTCTCTCACCCAAAATAAGTTTTTAACATTATATTTTGAAATGGGTTTCAAATGATATAAAAAGTTTTAAATAAGGGAGGCAGTGAGATTTTTAAAAGTTTGAGGCTGAAACCTCTGGGAGGTTTCTGAAATTATCCCATTATTTAACAAACCCTAAATTTGCCAAACTATTTGCCCGATTCACTTGTCTTTTTGTATATGCCCTAAGTGTACAAGCATAGAGGAGTGGCTCGCAATAAAATTTTTCCATGTATTCGCAATACTTCTATACTAGAAATTTGAAATTTTGCTAACAAGGTTAAACTAGGCCCAACTGTATTGAAGAATGTAGGTGCTTGTATATAGGGTTAACTATCGAAAAACTCCCTATGATTTATGTAATGTTTAACTTAATTCTCTGATGTTTGGAAACCTACAATTTAACTCCTCTAACTAAAATACAATTTTGACAGAAATCATTTAAACTAACGGTAGGACATAAAATGTCAAAATTGCCCTTATATATATATATAAAATCTAAAGTTATTTCACTCATTTTTTTTGATAATGAACACCGAAGAGTAAGAGACAAAGAAAGATGCGAAAAAATAAAAAAAAATTAGTTCGAAAGAATCTCAAATCAGAAGTGGGTCATTCAACATAGGGTTAAAATCGGAAGCAAATGTCATCCTTTTTTTTAAAATATCGTTTATTGCAATCCTCAGATGCACCAGCAGCGCGTGACTCTCAAACGCCGTTAGTTTAAACGGTTTCTGTCAAAATTGCATTTTAGTTAGAACCACAGGGAGTTAAATTGTAGATTTCCAAACATCAGGGAGTTAAATTGAACATTACGTAAACCACAGGGAGTTTCTTGGTATTTTACCCTTGTATATAAGATTGAAATGAAAAGGTAGAAAAACTGTTTAGAGTCATATAGAAGGTAAGACAAAATACAAGTGCTTCTATTATGGTAAAGACGAGCACCAAAAAGGATATTGTAATTTGTAAGACTTACCTGAAGAGCTTAAATTAAAGAAACTTTGTGAAGTTTCTACTCCTAATTTATATATGATTGAAGTTAATATATCTGCATTTAAATTCATTTGATGGAACTCAGATTGAATCAGGTGGTTCGATCAATTGAATCAAGAATCAGTTAGTCCTCTTGTTTGAGTTAGTATTAAAAATCGAGTGCAAGAAATTCAATAAAAAATGGTCAAAAACCCGCTTTGACATGAAATAGCAAAACACAAAAAATCTGTATTTGCAAATTTCTATTTTTACTAAATTTTCAATTTTTTTCTTGGACTTTTTTCATATTTTCCTAAATGACTTATAATAATGTAGCAACCATAAAAGCTTAAAATTTGGTCAAATTCTTAATAGATCTAAAATCAAATGAAAAATAAAAGACAAATAGTATGAAAGAATGAGAAGAAAAGAAGAAGAGGTGAAAAAATCCCACATGACAGAGAATGAAAAGATCTAAAATCAAAAGAAAAGAAAAAGCATTCAAGAATGGTAGAAGGGGGAAAGAAAAGAAGAAGAAAGTGTAAAGGCCATAGTTCAACAGAATTCCTCAGCTATTACTTTCTTTTATGCCCAAAATGTCCCTCCGCCTAAATCCATTTGTGAGAGTATAGACAAGATTCAAAGAGATTTACTTTGGGTTCTTCTTCTGAAAAAAGGAAATTCTATTTAGTTAACGAAGATACTATCACTATTCCAAAAGTTTCTGAAGGGTTAGAGATAAGGTAAACGGCGGATATCAATGTAGCAGCAATAGCTGGGCTCTGCTAGAGGATTAACATGAACAAATCTCAACCTTGGGCGAAAATGTTGATTCATAATATGTAGATGAAAAGGCTTCAGTTTGTAATAGAAATCTGACCTTGACTAGGGGTGTGGGTCTACTAATAAACAGTGCCTGGAGTTGGGTGTGGAGATGTTTACTAAAGGCATAGGGTGGACTATAATACATGAAAATATGTAAGATTTTAGTGGGAGGATTGGATTGGTCTAGGGCCTTTGAGATATCTAATCTCTGGGCCATTAAATTATGGAGAGGAAAATATTTTGGTTGTTAATGGGTTTGGTGAAGGGAATTGCTAAAATTTCCAGCCTCTCTCTTCTGAGATTCCTGACTTTATTGGCAAGGCCATTAAAGCTATCCAAAGGCAACATTCCTCCATCTCTGATGACTCTATTAAATGAAAAATTGATCCTACGGGGAATTTTTTTTTTTTTGAACGCTAGTATTACCCTGCTGTATAATGAGAGAAACAACACCACGTGGACAATGATCTATGAGTTTGGAAAGTTGTTGCTAATAATAGAGTCTTACATTTTCTTTGGATAGCCTGTCAAGATAAACTCCCTACAGAAAATAACCATTTGGTTAAGAAGATTGTGCAAGAGGAGAGTTGTGGGTTTTTGTGATTGGCCCAGGGAAGATTCCTTTCATGTTTTTTGGGACTGCCCTCGTGCCAAATCTATCTGACATGGCCAAATTCCTTATATCCCAAATCAAACCAATCCAACAACATGTGGCTTAAGTCTGCTTGTCTGAATTCCTCATAATCCCACTACTATAATATCCCCTGGGGTTCACTAGTTGCCTTGGTTGCTGGATCCTTTGGAAGCAAAGAAATAAGAGCCTGTTTGAAACAGTTCAACAAAGCAGTAATCTAGTCCAAGCTTTAGTGGCCACCACTATTGAATTCACTAAGGTGGGACCTTTTAATGGATGACAATGTTGTGTCAAAGAACAAATTCTAGATTGCTTGATGCCTTCACCATCGCATGTCCATAAACTAAATACAGAAGGAGCTTCTTTTACAAATCTAGGGCAAGTTGGGGCTAGAGGCCTTATCAAAAACCATCTTGGAGAGTGGATTGGTGGCTTTTGCGAGAATATTGGATGGGTAACAAATACAATACTTGAGCTATGGACGCTGAGGGATGGGTTATTGTTAGCAAAGGCTCTTAACACCTCTAATCTATGTAGAAGTGGATGCAAAAGTACTAATAGATATGTTTAACTCTTAGACTGGATTAATGCATTCTGCTTCTCCTCATGTATGTGACTTGAAGGAAATTAGACCAAGTTGCTTTAATAGTTAATTTCCTAATTGTTTTAGTTTCTTATTTTGATATCTTGTTAGTTTAGTTTCCATATCAGATTAGGAAACATCAAGTTAGTTTCTAAGTAAGTTTCGATTTATAATTGTGTTAGTTTAGAAAAGTTAATAGTTTATAAATACTACTACTACTACTACTACAGTAGATTATTACTTGAAGAGTTGAGTCGAGTCTTGATGAGTGGTTTGAGGGAAAGCCTCCAAGTTAATTATTTGTGAGTTGTCATAAGCAAAATGCTACGACTTAGAAATTATTTTTGTTGAGTTAATACAATTATTGAGTATTTGTTTGTGACTTTATTCTCCTCCTCTCCCACAGATTTTTATATGTGTTAAAAATTGCTTCTGCTGTGCATGTGCATGTTTTTGCACCAACAGGTGATATTAGAGGTATGGACTTTGATCGTAGGGCTTATTCGTGAAATTAAGTTATGGCTTCACTACCGGGAATGAACAAGAATAACCAAACAAAATTAAGTTCATTATTGGATCCACGTTGGTTGCAGTTCATAAAGTCCAAGAAGTTGACTAGAGAAGAGATGATAGATGAATATTTTCTTCAAACAGGTATGTTATTTTTTGATTCTATTGATCCATTATATAGAGATTTGAAGAATGGTGAAAATTTTGGAGCATTGACTAGTTATATTAAATATTAGTCTAGTCATATGTGATTGAAACAACCAATGTAAAGATATCTTTGATGATATAATTTAGGAGAGATTGTTTATACATACAGTGCAAATTGGATGACAAAAGAAGAAAGGAGAAAGAAGACAAGGTTGTTTTTTCAAATTATGAGAAAATGAATGTTTGATATGCTGTTTAAGAAACTTATTCATCCTTCTAATGTGCCTCATGTATTTTGACAAGATATTTTTGATTTTATGGTAGATATGGATCCTCATTATGGTTATATTTCAAAATTTGGTAGTTTCTAGAAATTAGATTTTGACAAGAACAGGTATGTAGATAGTGAAAAATTTAATGAAGATTTTGAATAAGATTTTGGGTTGCATATATTATTTGGTGCAATTTGTGATGATGTTGTTAATAAAGGAGAAATTTATGATGAGGAGGAAGAAAAAGAATTTTTTGATGAATCAAAGCAAGAAGAACTTGAAGAAGTAGTAGTAGATGCACATGAAAATGAAGAATTTGAGACTGAAAAAAAATCTCACATGTGGTTGAGAAAGAAAGTGAAATCATTGATGAAATTAAAAATGTTCCTAAAGATCGTGGTGGTGAAGAAATTTTTTATTTTGTCAAGGTTGATAAATTCTTTGAAGAGAAAAATCAAGTGATGGAATTGATTAAGATCAACTATGGAGTGGACGATTTGGTTGGAAATTGTGATAATGCGAAAGTTGATGCAACTGTTAATGTGGAAAAATTGAAGAAAAAATATGGTGGTGGAAATTATGATTTTGTGATTTTGAGAGATTTTCTTAGTGGCATGGATGAATTAAATTATGAATTGTGCAATGAAGAATGGGTGAACATGTTTGAATTTTTTGACAAGAGTGATCAAGTGAAAAATTTGTTTGAGAAGTACAAGTTTCTCCACTACCACGGGTGAAGATGAAATTAAAGATCCATTACAAGTTGGTGTTCTATGTCATTTATACAGGGACTCAATTTTCTATGGAGATGGAAGCTCGAGATGGCATTGGATATAACCACAACGAAAAGGTTGGTTTAAGGGAGGCAATGAAGGAAATTAAACCAAACTGCCTTAATAGTTAATTTCCAAATTGTTTTAGTTTCTTGTTTTGATATCTTATTAGTTTAGTTTCATGTCAGATTAGGAAACATCAAGTTAGTATCCAAGTAAGTTTCGATTTATAATTGTGTTAGTTTAGAAAAGTTAATAGTCTATAAATACTACCAGTATAGTAGATTATTATTTGAAAAGTTGAGTCGAATCTTGATGAGTGGTTTGAGGGAAAACCTCCAAGTTATTATTTGTGAGTTGTTGTAAGCGAAAGACTTTATTTTGTTTAATTGTAAACCCTTGGCAATTTCTTAGAACTTGATTGTAGAGGCTTTGTTTTGCCTTGGTTTGTAAACTCTAACTAATTTTATTGTGAATATTATTTCATTCCTTACTAAAAAAAAAAGAAAAAGAAAAAGAAAAAGAAGAAGTGTAAAAGAAATAGAAAACAAACCATTAAGAAAAGGGAAAAAAAAAACCAAACACATGAACTGGAAACTTTCTAATACAAGACATAAAGAACTGGAAAATGGAAAGCTTTTGATGGTAGATGGGCGGATGAAAAGAAACAAGGAATCGTTTAGTAGTTTGAAACTTTTCTTGTATTATATTTGACCCCCTTGATATTTTGAACTATGATAATTACACATTGTAAGGCCCAAAGACAACCTAAGAGGGGGGTGAATTAGGTTGATTAAGAACTAATCAAATAGTGCCCCTTTTCGTGATTAATAGTAACTTTTTACTCAATTAATTTGACAAGCAAATAAGCAATCAAGACCAAGAAGTATAGGTGATATTTCAATCAATGAATTTAGAAAGTAAGCTGAAAAAAAGAATGATAGAAAGCAAACCAAACTTCTTCAAAGCTCCACTTGAGCTTGAAGAAAAATCCTCAATTTAAGCAACTTTAACTTGATGAATTCGATCAACTTTGTGTACAATGGAATGATCACTTCCTCCTTGCCCTAAGTTACACTTAGTCAAGTTAGGAAGTTTTACACTCTTATAGAAAACCCTCACAAAGCTACACTTTTGATGAACTCACTCACAATTGAAAAGCTTGATAATGAACTCACACTTCAAGACTAACAATTCTTACTCAATGAGTATTTTCTTGCTAAAATCACTCTTAAGAACTTGTAATCTAAGTGTACAACAGTTACTTTTAATTTCAGACAAGACATGTATTTATAGGAGACCAAAAAGTGCCTTGGTATTGAGGTCAACGGATAGAAGAAGTTAAAGAATCAACTAGCCGTTGGAGCTATCGGACGTCCGACACCATGTTGTGCGTCCGATGATAGCGTCCGACAGACTGTTTCATTCTTTATCGGATGGCCAATGAATATTCCTGCGTCCGATAGGTTTTGCATCCGATAGCGACTAGTGAGCTCAGAAAATCTTCTTGAGAATGATCGGACGGCCGATGCATGTTGATGCAGAACATCCAAGAAAGATGACAAGCAAGGTCGAGCTAAGCAATGGTCATCCCTCGGGTTCATTTCCAGTGCCATCCGGCCCAATGACACGTGCGAGAGCCAAACGCCTCAAGGTGGAGTTAGCCGCATTGGTTCGAGATGTACAAGATCAAGTTAAGCCGCTTAGCAATTTGGAGGAGCAATCATTGCCTTGTGTCACCATGCTAAGTGTACATGAGGACTCCAGCAACATCACTCCGTGATTTGGGTCACTTTAGTTCATAAAAGTGCAAACCAGAAGACTTGCACATGTTAGCCGTGGGCATGCCTTACAAGCCAGAGTCTCTGATCCCTCTCCTGCATGTAGAGCGTGGGCACGCCTTGCAAGCTGAAGTCTTCTGGTCGTTGATTATTAAGCAATCTTTTTCCGTCCTTAGTTAGAGTAGTTACGTTAAAATAATTTCCTACTTAGATTAGGATTTCGTGTCTTGTAGGCTATAAATAGCCCTTCTTATATCGTTATTTTCAATCAAGAAATATTCAACAAATTGCCTTTGAGGGTTATCACTTCTCTTGTTTCTTTGAAGCGACTTGAATACCTTAGAGGGTCCTTTAAGGGTTCATTGACTTATCAATTCAAGATCACGTTGAATTGTGGCGTCTTCTACCTTAATACCAACGTTTGTTGTCCACGTGTTCAACAGGTAAAGGTCTTCCGCTGTGTGTTCCAACTTTTGTTACCGAAAATCCTAGATCCTACGTTCTTCGTGTGCGGGTTGCGTCTTTGTAGGCGTAGTTCGTATCAGTTGGCCTTAGAGTTAGTTGGAGTAACAAAGTATATTTTTTCTTGTTTTGAGTCAATTGTTTTCGTTCTTGTCTCTTTCAATTCTGCCCGTGTCAAAAAAAAAAAAACAGTTTCACATTTATTGTCTTATCATCTTGTCTAGTTTTCGTTTCTTCTTGTTGAAGTGTTTTTGTCCGTGTGTCTTACTGTTCTTGTTGAGTCAGGTCTTTCTTGTTTACTATCTTAGGGTGTCGTATCTTGCATCTAGTTTTGTGTCTTCAAGTCAAAAAAAAAAAAAAAAACCTGTTCGAATCTATTCCTGTCCGTACCTTTTCTTTGCTGGAAAATAGAAATCAGCTTGTGATCCTTGCAAATCTGAAGTTCTTGGGGAAATTTGATTATGTCTTGAAGACTTCTTGATTGTCACTGTGGAATGTTAATACTATTGCATAAATCTTGAAGTCTTTCTTGAGAAAATTAGAACTTTCCAATCGATTCTTGAAGCTTACAAGAGGGCTGTCCAAATTCTGCTCTAACTTTTCTTGATTGCTGAAGTTGTTGTTTTGTGAAAAAAAAAAAAAGGAAGAAGCAATGAACAGCAAAAGAAAAGGGAAGTCTAAAGCCAAAATCATCCAAAAGGGGGACTTCTAAAAGTCGGTGGAAGCAAGCTTTCCAAACCAGTTACAGAAACCAACAATTCCAAATCTGATTTGGACAAGAATCAACCGCCTCGACTTGTTCCTTTTTCCTAGACCAAACCTGCTCCTTTGCAAACAAGTTTGTGCCATTATTTTGCTGCCTAAAAGCAACCTGGAAAGCAGCTGAATTCAACCACAACACACTACAAAAAAAAAATTCCAGAAAATCAAACCCAGCAAATCCGAAAAACAACAAAGCTGTCCAAAGCCGCGGGTAGGGTTTCCTTAAGTGGCGATAATTTGAGTTTTTGTTTCTAAGGTTTGTTTTCAGTTTTGAGTTGAATTTCCAGCATCCTAAATTATCTACATTCCGTATTTTCTTCATTCTTGTTGAGCACGAAATTGGTTTACATCTTAGTTTCCTAATTCTTGTTGTCTAAGTTTCCTAATTTTTCATGTGAGTCTTGGTTCCTAATCTGTCCGTGTCTTTTAATTCCTAATTTTGTGTCTTTTAAATTCTGTCCATTCTTGCCTAAGTTCATCGGATTCTAAATTGGTAAGTTGGTCAACACTAGAAGAAACTCTAATCTCTTCAAGTTGTTGCCAAAGTTGACTCGAGAAGTGATTGGTGAGAACATTAGAGTGCTATTGAGTGTAAACACGAGGGTTGAGTGCATACACGTGAGGAAGTGTATGAGGATTTCCTAACCCTAATTTACACTTTCTTTATTGATCATCATGTCTAACGAGGGTGAGGGATCTTCCCCAGCCTTTGATTTTAAAGTGTTTTCAGAATCAATCAACCGCTTGGATAAAAAATTGGAGCTTCTACACCAAAGGATTGACAACTTGGAAATACCATGTCCAAGTGCTAAAGGAAGTCAAAGTAAAGCATCCGTGCATGAATCAAATGACTCCAATGATGAGTTTGAAATTAGACCACGGCAACCTAAGCATGAGAATAGATTCAATGATGACTCCATCCGTGGTATTAAGTTAAAGATTCCTTCATTCCAATGGCGTTCTGATCCTGATGCATACTTGGAGTGGGAAAAGAAAATTGAGCTCGTGTTCAACTGCAACAATTACTCTGAGGATCAAAAGGTAAAACTTGCAGTTGTGGAGTTTACTGACTATGCTGTTGTTTGGTGGGATCAAGTAAAAACTAGTATGAGAAGAAGTGGAGAACTACCCATCGACACATGGCATGCATTGAGGCACTTGATGAGAAAACATTTCGTGCCAAATCACTACTACCACGATTTGTACCAAAGGCTTCAAAGCCTCACTCAAGGAACTAAAAGTGTGGAAGACTACCACAAAGAGATGGAGGTGCTCATGCTACGTGCCAATGTTGTAGAGGATCAGGAAGCTACCATGGCTCGATTCTTGAATGGATTGCGGCCTGAGATTGTTAAGCAGGTAGAACTACAACATTATGTGGAGCTCAATGATTTGGTAGATAAGGCCATCAAGATTGAGAGACGTCACAAGAGGAGGGGTCCCATCCGGTCCACCCCTATGTACTCTACCCAATGGAGCCGAGTCTATCCAAACCATAAGGAAGAAAAGCCAGCAACCGGTTTTAATACTCCAAAACCGTGGATTGAAGCTGCCAAATCTGACCCTAAGCCTATGTCCCGCACCACCAGCAACTTCCAACCAAGGAATCAGGACAATAGATGTTTCAAATGCCAAGGAAGAGGACACATTGCCAATCAATGCCCTAATCAAAGAGCCATGCTCATTCTTCCCAATGGCGAATGGGTCACTGATGATGAGGGTGAATATGAAGACATGCCACCGCTCACTGAGGACCAAGATGAAGAGGAAGAAGAAATTCCTGTTAATGAGCAGGTAGGGCTTGTGGTTCAACGTGCCCTAGCTACACACATCAAAGCAGACGATGCCTTACAAAGAGAGAACATTTTCTACTCTCGTTGCCATATCTATGGACATGTGTGCAGCTTGATTATAGATGGTGGGAGCTGTGTAAATGTTGCAAGCCAGCTCATGGTAGAGAAACTTGCCTTGCCTACCCTCAAGCATCCAACACCTTATTGCTTACAATGGCTGAATGATAGTGGTGACGTGAGGGTTACAAAGCAAGTTTAAGTACCATTCCGCATTGGCAAATATGAAGATGTTGTACTATGTGACGTCGCGCATATACAAGCTTGCCACATACTACTTGGAAGGCCATGGCAATATGATAGAGCTGTCAATTTTGAAGGAGTCACCAACAAATACTCTTTCATGCATGGCCAAAGAAAAGTCGTTCTCGCACCATTAACTCCAAGCCAAGTCCGTGAGGATCAAGAGAGGCTACACAAGGAGTATGAAGTAGAAGTTGCCAAGAGACGACAGGTCAAAACTGAGGGCAAGCAAAAGGAGGTTGAGGCCGAACCTGATGAGAGAGAAAAAGGGAGAAAAGCTTCGGCCAAGGGAGGAGAACTGCAAAGAAAAAATAATCTTTTTGTAAAAACAAGAGACGTGAGGAGAGCTTTACATTCCAATGTGCTAGTGCTAGTACTCTTGAGCAAGAAAGTACTTGTAATTCCCCCTGACCTCACTAACACTTTACCTCCAAGTGTTTTGAATCTCTTGCAGGAATTTGAAGATGTCTTCCCCGACGAGATACCAAATGGATTACCACCAATTAGGGGAATTGAACACCAAATTGATTTGGTACCTGGAGCCTCATTGCCAAATAAATCCGCCTATCGCATGGGTCCTGAAGAGATAAAAGAGCTACAACGGCAGGTTGAGGAGCTCTTGAAAAAAGGATGGGCACGGGAAAGCTTGAGCCCATGTGCTGATCCTGTGATTTTAGTGCCAAAGAAAGATGGAACGTGGTGCATGTGCACAGATTGTAGAGCCGTCAATGCTATAACAGTAAAGCATCGTCACCCTATACCTCTCTTGGATGATATGTTGGATGAATTGCATGGTGCCATAATTTTCACCAAAATTGATTTAAAAAGTGGTTACCATCAAATTAGGATGAAGGAAGGTGATGAATGGAAAATGGCTTTTAAAACTAAGTATGGTTTATATGAGTGGCTTGTCATGCCTTTTGGGTTGACTAACGCCCCTAGTACTTTCATGAGATTAATGAACCATATACTTAGACATTTTATTGGCAAATTTGTGGTTGTTTATTTTGATGATATCTTGATATATAGCCATAGTCTAGAAGAGCATGTTGAACACTTGAGACTTGTGCTTGAGACACTTCGTGATGCACAATTGTATGCTAACATTAAAAAGTGTTCTTTTTGCACTAGTGAAGTAGTTTTTCTAGGTTATGTGGTAAGTGCCAATGGCATTCATGTTGATGAGGATAAAGTGCGTGCTATTCGTGAGTGGCCAACACCTAAAAATGTTGGAGATGTTCGTAGCTTCCATAGTTTAGCTAGTTTTTATCGAAGATTTGTTAAAGACTTCAGTACTATTGCTGCATCTTTGACATCTGTGATTAAAAAGAATGAGAAATTCGTGTGGAATGAAGCTCAAGAACATGCCTTTCATGCACTTAAAGATAAGCTTACTCATGCACCTGTGCTTGCATTGCCTTGTTTTGATAAAACTTTTGAGATTGAATGTGATGCATCGGGTGTGGGAATTGGGGCTGTTTTAATGCAAGAAGGTCGTCCCACTGCATTCTTTAGTGAAAAATTGAATGGGGCAGCCTTGAATTACCCCACATATGATAAGGAAATGTATGCATTAGTTAGGTCCTTAGAGACATGGCAACACTATCTTAGGCCTAAAGAATTTGTAATCCATACTGACCATGAGTCGCTCAAGCATTTAAAATCACAACATAAGCTTAATAAGCGACATGCTAGGTGGGTTGCATTCATTGACACCTTTCCTTATGTTATCAAGTATAAAGTAGGAAAGTCTAATGTTGTAGCGGATGCATTATCACATAGACATTTTTTACTCACTGTACTTGATGCAAAATTGCTTGGACTTGAGTTTATCAAGGAATTGTATCAGAAAGATGAAGATTTTTCGGCCTTGGTAAGTTCACCAAGTAAAACACCATCAAATGGTAAGTTCTATTTTCATGATGGTTTCCTATTTTATCTCAACAAGTTTTGTATACCTAATTGTTCTATTCGTTTGTTGCTTGTGAGGGAATCACATGGAGGAGGTTTGATGGGGCACTTTGGAGTTGCCAAAACACTTGCCATTCTCCAAGAACATTTCTGTTGGCCAAGGATGAAGCGTGATGTAGAACGTGTGGTGGCTAAGTGTGTCACTTGCCACAAAGCTAAGTCTAAACTTCAACCTTTTGGCTTATATTTTCCTTTACTTAGTCCTAAGGAACCTTGGGTTGATATATCTATGGATTTTGTTTTAAGGTTGCCTAGGACTAAAAGGGGAAATGATAGCATCTTTGTTGTTGTTGTCAGATTTTCAAAATGGCACATTTTATACCACACAAAGCGATGCTTCACATGTAGCTAATTTATTCTTTAAAAACATCGTTAGATTGCATGGTATTCCACGTACTATTGTATCTGACCGTGATGTTAAGTTTCTTAGCTACTTTTGGAAAACTTTGTGGGAAAAACTTGGGACTAAGTTGTTATTTTCTACACTAGTCACACACAAACTGATGGCCAAATTGAGGTTAGTCAACGCCTTGTCTACACTCTTACGTGCTATTATTAGGCGTAATCTTAAAGCGTGGAAGGTGTTTACCACATATTGAGTTTGCTTATAATCGTTCTACTCATAGTGCAACTTAGTTTTCACCTTTTGAAGTTGTTTATGGTTTTAATCCTTTGACTCCACTTGATCTTTTGCCTTTGCCTATGAATGATCGTGTTAGTTTAGATGGAGCTAAAAAGGCTGATTTGGTTAAACGACTTCATGAAAAGGTGTGGCTCAATATTGAACAACACACGGCGCAATATGTCAAACAAGCCAATAAAGGGTGTCGTCGTGTGATCTTTGAACCAGGCGATTGGGTATGGTTGCATATGAGGAAAGAAAGATTCCCTGCCCAACGTTGCAACAAGTTGCTACCAAGAGGGAATAGACCATTTGTGACAGCCCCACCTCTCCCTAGGGCGAACCCTAAGGTATCAGCGAGCCGCCTGCCCAACTCTCGCCGGGACTCACTACAGATACTTAGTTCAAATGCAAATAACAAAATACATCGATGTCCTCAAATCAAGCTGAACATTTAAACCCCAAAGTTTCCTTAGCGAACCCGAGGCGTCCGAACTATAATTACAGATACAAAGTTTATCCATCCAAATTCTATTAGTACAATTCAAAATACAAGGGCTACATCAAAATACAAGATTGGGTCTCCAAACCAATCGACCGGTGTAACCCTTGGAAGCTCTCGATCTCAAATCTGCTAAGGAAAAACAAAGTTGAAAGGGATGAGCTAAAAGCCCGGTGGCGATCTAATATCATACAAATCATACAGATGATTGGAGCAAAATATATCAGTTAAGCACTTTCGGTAGGTTAATATAATTCAGTTTAGAAGCATAAAATGTATAAACACATAAGCAGGAAAATACCGGTGAAAGGATACGAGTTCCAGGAAGCGGTTGCGTCCGTCTTGTTCAATACTCAACCCCTACTCCTCCTTATAACTCCTAGTGGTAATACTGAGTATACCGTGCGATTACCCTAGGTTATCAACCTACTGAAGTCGCCACGGCTTGAATAGGTCGATACTTGAAGGGAAAGGCATTGTTCAGCCTATATGTTAGTACACATGGCCTACAATCATGCGCAAATATTATACAAACAATGGAAAAGCACGGTTGAGCGATTAGAATAAAAGTAGGTCGAGTCGCGATAAAGTACACACTCGCCTTCATATAATTATTAAAAACATTTAAACACCGTCATCGAGCAATTTATTCACAAACATGCAAAGAACACTCACCAGCAGGTTGAGAACAAGCGAGGAAAATTTAGAAGATCAAACCGTCCTTGATTGTCCAGAATCACACGAGTTAAGAAAATCCATGTACACATGTGAAGTGGCGTGGCGTGCATTACTCAAAGAACTAAAACTCTTGAAAAATACTTATAAACACTTAAAATAGCAATAGGATCACATGCATGGGCGTTAGACCAAAAACGGATGGGAATAGAGCGAGGCAGGGAAACACACTAAAAGGTGTGAAGGCAGATTTGACACCTCTTGCCATTTTGACCATAACTCATGGTACGAGTGTCGGATTGAAGTGCACGAGGTGCCGTTTCGAAGCTAAGAGAACAAGCTACAACTTTCATGAAGACAACTTCTACCCAGATTTTCTCTTTCTAGGTGAAAAATGTTGAAACAATTTCAGAAATTTTCCCCGTCAGAATTGCCGACAGGCTACATTCAAACGATCATAACTTGGCGCTCACAAATCTGAATCCAGAAATTCCAGATGCATTGGAAAGCTAGAATGAAGAGCTATAAGTTCCGTGTTTTGGCCAAAAGCCAAATCACAAAGGATCAACACAAAAAATGAAGCTGAAGTTGCTTTGGTTTGTCATTCTTTTTTTTTAAAACTCAATGCATTCAACAAAACACACACATGCAAATCAATGACTCGAATGCAATAACAATCAAGAAAATGCAACCCTTACACGTTCCACATTACCCTCTACAATTTTCATGAAGAAGTTGAAATCCAATTCCATCCCGAACTAGGTCGAAAATAATCAAAACAATGGCTTTCTACCCTATCGCGGAGATTTAAGCAGGATGGCTTCAAATGGCCATAACTCGACACTCACAGCTCCAAATCAAGCGATTCCAAAGCCATTAGAAAGCTAACATATAAGGGTACAATACTTAGGAAGACCTCAAAAACAAAAACAGTTATCTTCCCTGTCAAAATGGCCCATTACAGCAGCAAAATAACGATTCGGACAGAAACAGGGCATCAGGGGCATTTTAGTCATTTCGCATGCTACAGTGCTTCGATTCACTTGAAAATTTACAGGTAGAATCCTAACTCAACTCTCTACAACTTTCATGCTTTGTGCTAAAGCTAATTCTGTCCTCATCATTTTCGAAAATATCAAGCAAATTCGGACGAAAAATGGACAGAAATTCAACTCTAATGATTTCTTCTTGGCTGGAGCTTTACACAAGAAAATTCAACAATCTAACCCATAAATTCATCTAAGAAGCTAAACATGATCCTCAATCAAGTCAAAACAACAACAAAATCAGAATTTTGTCCGACAGCGACTAGAGAGATCAAAAAATTTCTTGCATATTATCGGACGTCCGGTGGGGTTATTGTGCGTCCGAAAGAAGTGTCCGATAGATCCCCTGTCTATCGGACGTCTGATACATCAAGTTGAGAGTCCAATAGAGATGTTTTAAGTTTTATCGGACGTCCGATACAAATTATCGAGCGTCCGACAGTCAGCAGACCCATATACATTTCTTGATAAGATTCTTCAACAAAATTCCTTACATTGATGACCTGTGCTGCAATAATCTCAATGGAAAATGTTAAACCAATTTCTTCAATTGTTTTGTAATTGTCAAAATTCGGTATCACGATTAACATTCTCCCCTTTTTTGATGATGACAAAACAATTGAATGTGATTTGAAAAATAATGTATGAAAAAGCTCCCCTTTACTCGAATGCCTATCTAGTGGCTAAGCATTACAAGGCTTGTATAAATAGTGTAATTTAGATTATTAACAAGCTCCCCCTTACTTGATTATTTCTACTCTTTTGATTATTCAACAATCAAATTCAATGTGTAGGAATTAAAATCACAAATTTTCTCCCCCTTTTTGTCATCACATATGAAATCTTCAATGCCAAATGTGCTTAGTAAACAATAAAATTTTCAATACCAAATGTGCTTGCAATATTATACCATCAGCAACTTTCCAAATCCAAATAGAATTTCAATATTATACAATCAGAATTCCAATACTTCAATCCACAGCAGTCTAAATTCAATATTAAAACTCCACAATCCAAATTTATTGAACACCAAGCGAGAATGCATTACTATTATACCATCAAGTTCATCACACAAACTCGGTACATATATGAAGGAAGTCAAAGTCACCAAATTAATATAGCGTAAGCGAAGTTAACAAAAGTACTAGAGTGCTGATTCTCCACGCAGTACAACAGAAAACAGCAAAAGAGTTTAATACACTTCCATCATTAGCAAAAAAGAACAAAAAGAACTTGTACAATCTGATTGTGAAGTGCAAGTGTTTCTTAAAGTGCCTAAAGTGTGAACGTGGATCTTGTTCCAGGTCGTTTTCGGATTAGCTGGTAATTTGAGTTGTCTTCTTCTTCAGTCTCTTCACCATCTTCCTCTTCCTCTTCCACAGTGACTAGTTCTTTTTCCTTTTAAGACGTTGAGGGATCACGCTAGGGTGTTGGGGATTCAGTCACTTCTTGAATTTCTAATGTAGGGTCAGGTCGAGGTTCCTTTGCTTGAGAGGCACTTTCATCCATGGGAGGAGGAAACAACAAATTCTTTTTGTCCAAGAAATCAAATTTTTGTTCGGATGTCATGGTTAGCATAAGACCATGTTCAAGGAGAAGAACATGACTCTTGAGTTGGTGAAGCGGATCAATGATCTCAGTTGAGGAGAGATTTTGAACCAGACTTCCTAGGATAGATGGATGGACCAGGAGTGAATCGAAGGGTTTTGGTGATACTAGGAGAGATGGGAGTGTCGCGAGCCTTTTTGGAATGTGATTCAGATGCAGCTTCTTTAGTGCACCAAGCATCATTAAAAAAACTTCAAGTTTTTCCTTTCAAAATAGGATTTTGAAAAAACAGATGTGGCTGTATCTTTTGGACATACACCACTGATGGGAACTTTGAAATGCTCAAAAATAGGAGCTAAGAACTTTCCATAAGACAATTTTCGTCTTGTGTTAGTGCAAAGTTTCATTAAAAACTTGCACATGACAAAACTAAAATCAATTCTAATTTTTTTAATAAAATAGTAAAACAAGTATAATTCCATCTTATTGGCATCCGTACGATGGCTATCAGTAGGTACAAGCAAGTTTGATATGATGGAGAAAATGATAAGATTTTTCGGACTTAAATCCTCCAACTTAGCATCCATAGGGGTTTGACAAGGAGATTGAAAATATGTCATCAATTTTTCAGCATTGAAATGATTTATGCTAGTTGGATTTTCCTCATAAGAAAAGAAATTTGCAATCTTGCTCTTGCAGCCAAATTCGATGGTTGTTTTCAAAATTTCATTAACTACATGAGTCAAACACCAAATCAACACCATTTATACGAGATTTCAGTTCATCACGAGAGTTTCCTTTCCTAAGATTAGCAAAGAATACAGCATATCCGGATAGTAGATGTTTGGCATGGTAATGATATGAGACCATTTTGGAATTCAAAGGCTTGGGACTGAATCAAGATCAATTTTCCTAAACTTAGAGGGATCAATAGACATTTGAATAATGAAATTTTTTTGAGAAAATAAAGCAAATCTAGACTCACTCATCATCAATAAACTTAGGCAAGGAAGTGGGTTACGTGATAACGAGGGTCTGTTTGAGTGGTGCGGGATGTACGGCGTTAGCAAAACCCGTCGATCCTTGATGAAGTTCGTTTGGCCTTTGGGTAGGAGCATCTTCATCTCTCAAAGTTCGTTTTGAATACCTACATCATCATCTACACAAGTACTATTGGAAGAATTGTCATTATATTCATCAAATGTAATATGTATTGCTTCTTTAATCACAAGAGTTCTTCTATTCTAAACTCTATATCCTCTTTTATTTTCACAATATCCCAAGAAAATACCTTCATCGGTTTTCTTATCAAATTTTCCAAGGTGTTTCTTAATATTTAAAATAAAACATTTGCATCCAATAACTTTAAAATAACTAACAATTGGCTTTTTATTAAACATCAACTCATAAGAAGTTTTGTTCAAAATTGGTCTTAACAAGACTCTATTCATTACATAACATGCCGTATTTACGGCTTCCACCCAAAAATATTTTGGTAAATCATTTTCACTCAACATGGTTCTTGCGGTTTCAACAGGTGTCCTATTTTTTCTTTCAACAACACCATTTTGTTGAGGGGTTTTTACAATAGAAAATTCATGAGTTATTCCATTGTGATCACAAAATTCTGGAAATCCACACTACTTAAATTCCGAACCATTATCACTTCTAACCTTAATAATATGTAAACCAAGTAAATTTTGCACTTTTGCAAAAAGAGAGACAAAACTTTTGAAAGCATCATCTTTGTGAGCAAGAAAAATAGTCCATGTATATCTAGAATAATCATCAATAATTACAAAACAAAATCTCTTACCACCTAGGCTGACAATAGGTGTAGGACCAAATAAATCAAGATGTAAAAGCTCCAATGGCTTAAATGTAGAAATGTTTCTTTTAGGTTTAAAAGATGTTTTAGTTTGTTTGCCAAATTGACATGCATCATAAATCTTATCATTTTCAAACTTAATCTTAGGCAAGCCTCTAACAAGTTCTTTTTTGAAAATTTCATTTATCACATCCATGTTAAAATGACAAAGTCTCCTATGCCACAACCAAGGGTCTTTGTTTGAAATCTTAAGACATTTAAAACTAGAAGAATCAATTTTCTCAAGAATTACAACATAGATATCATTGAACCTTTTTTCCTTTGAAAATGATATTGAATTTTGAGTCAAGAACTAGACATTCATGCTTTTTGAATAAAACAAACAAGTCTTTATCACATAATTGACTAACACTAAGCAAATTGTAACCTAAATTATCTACTGAGAGAACATTATGCACAAATGTTTCACCATTCTTACCAACATCACCTACTCCAATTGTTTTGACTTTCATGTCGTCTCCAAAAGTCACCTTTCCACTTGATTTTGATTTGAGCTTGATGAATTGTGATGGATCACCGGTCATGTGCCTTGAGCATCCACTATCAATGAACCACTTTGATTCTTTTATGGCATTTTCAATTTTCACCTACACAAGAGATAGAAAGTTTGGTACCCTTTTTAATTTTTGGGTCCTTGATGGTTAGAATCATGTTTGACTAACTACATACATTTCATTCCACTTCTCATATTTCTTTTTACATAGCAATCATGCTTCAAATGGCCAACTTGACAACAAAAATCACACATAATGGTAGAATCATTTATACGAATTGGCTTAGTAAATCTAATTCCTCTTTTTCTATAAATTGTGAATTCATTTGCACTAAAGGTTAGTTTCCTTTCATAGGCATTAAAATGAGATTTCAATACATTTCTTGTAGAAACATTTTATTTTTTGTTTTGAAGGATCATGTCTAAATTATCCATTCTTTTCTTCAAGTCATTTTGATTTTCCTTAAACATTTCACAAAGACTTGTTTTTCTATCGAGTTCATGTTGTAACGCTATTTCAACTCTTATTAGGCAATCATTGTCATATTTCAGTTTTTTGTTGCCTTGAAACAAATTTGCATTGTCTTGCAAAAGAAAGGTAATTTTCTGCTTTAGTTCTTTATTTCTAGCATAAGACTCTTTTAAGCTTTCATACAATTTTCCAACAAATGACTCAAGATCATCATCTTCATCATCACTTTCATATTAAGGACCGCAAGAAGTTACCTCATTGTCACTAAATGCCATAAAAGCGATTTGAGCAGATTCCTCTTCTTCTTCAATCTCTCCTTCCGAGTTGCATTCATTCCAAGTAATTTGGAAATTATTGAACCTTGATTTTCTTTCATTCTTCATCTCTTTCTTCTTCTTTGTTGGACATTCAGCCGCATAGTGACCAGGCTGCCCACGCTTGAAGCACTTATCTCTTTGCTTCTTGTTGGCATCTTGTCTTCCTTTGTATCGTGTGTTGAGCTGATTGTGATTTTAATTGCTAGGTCCTCCCTTTCTGAATCTTCTTTTGTTGAGTATCCTTTTGAAACTTTTGGTGATGAGTGCAAGATCACTATCATCATAATCACCATCTTCTTCATCTAGTGAGGCCGAGTCATCCTCATCTTGAGCAGCTTTTAAAGCAATGCTTCTTTTGACTCTTGCTTCCTCTTCATCTTGTACCTTGCTTTTAAATTTCAAATCATAAGATGTTAGAGAATTAATAAGGGACTCAATGGACATAGAATTCAAGTCTTTGGATTCCACAATAGCAGTCACTTTGTTCTCCCACTCTTTAGGTAGAGCATTCAAAATCTTTCTATTCTTTTCACCAAGGGTGTATTCTTTATCCAACACCTCTAAATCCTTAATAAGATCATTGAATCGACAATATATTTTGTCTATATTTTCATGAGGTTCCATTTTGAATGATTCGTATTTAGTGACTAAAATGGACTTCTTTTATTCTCTCACATCCTCACTACCTTCATGAATCTCCCTTAACTTATCCCAAATTTCTTTGGCAGATTTACATCCTTTCACTCTAATGGATTCATTTGAATCTAGTGCACTATATAGAACATTCATGGCTTTTGCATTTGATGTGAGATTAACCCTATCCTCACGAGTCAACTCATTTCTTGTTTTTAATCTAGGAACATGAGTAATAGGATCATCAATAGTAGCAGTATAAGGACCTTCATTAATAATAAACCATAGATCAATGTCAATAGATTGCAAGAATATAATCATAAGTTCTTTCCAACTAACATAATTTGATCCATTGAACATAGGTGGCCTAGTGACTGATTGACCTTCTACAAACATGGCATTGTTGGTTGTCATCTTTACTCTAAGCGGTTAAGCTTGATCCTAGAGACTAACCTGGCTCTGATACCAATTGTAAGGCCCAAAGACAACCTAAGAGGGGGGTGAATTAGGTTGATTAAGAACTAATCAAATAGTGCCCCTTTTTCGTGATTAATAGTAACTTTTTAGTCAATTAATTTGACAAGAAAATAAGCAATCAAGACCAAGAAGTATAGGTGATATTTCAATCAATGAATTTAGAAAGTAAGCTGAAAAAAAGAATGATAGAAAGCAAACCAAACTTCTTCAAAACTCCACTTGAGCTTGAAGAAAAATCCTCAATTTAAGCAACTTTAACTTGATGAATTCGATCAATTTTGTGTACAATGGAATGATCACTTCCTCCTTGCCCTAAGCTACACTTAGTCAAGTTAGGAAGTTTTACACTATTATAGAAAACCCTCACAAAGCTACACTTTTGATGAACTCACTCACAATTGAAAAGCTTGCTAATGAACTCACACTTCAAGACTAACAATTCTTACTCAATGAGTATTTTCTTGCTAAAATCACTCTTAAGAACTTGTAATTTAAGTGTACAATAGTTACTTTTAATTTCAGACAAGGCATGTATTTATAGGAGACAAAAAAGTGCCTTGGTATTGAGGTCAACGGATAGAAGAAGTTAAAGAGTCAACTAGCCGTTGGAACTATCGGATGTTCGACACCATGTTGTGCGTCCGATGCTAGTGTCCGACAGACTGTTTCGTTCTTTATCGGATGGCCAATGAATATTCCTGCGTCTGATAGGTTTTGCTTCCGACAGCGACCAGTGAGCTCAAAAAATCTTCTTGAGATTGATTGAACGGCCAATGCATGTTTTTTGCGTCTGATGGGCTTGCGTCCGACAGCGACCAGAGAGCTCAAAAAACTTCTTGGATATTATCGGACGTCTGGTGGGGTTGTTGTGCGTCCGAAAGAAGTGTCCGATAGATCTCCTGTCTATCGGACGTCCGGTACATCAAGTTGAGCGTCCGATAGAGATGCTTCGAGTTTTATTAGACGTTCGATACAAAATATCGAGCGTCCGACAGTCAACAGACCCATATACATTTCTTGATAGGATTCTTCAACAAGATTCCTTACATTGATGACTTGTGCTGTAATAATCTCAATGGAAAATGTTAAACCAATTTCTTCAATTGTTTTGTAATTGTCAAAATTCGGGATCATGATTAACACACATGTAAAATTCTTTTATTACTAGTATTTGCAACCTTAGTTTTTGCATTTTTACAATGATTCATATTTTCATTCTGGATTCATTATCTTTTAAAATTAGAGACTCGTGAATGTTATTATGTCATACTTAAGACTCATTAATATTATTATCTCTTACCTAAAAAATTTTATCAAGTACTTTCTATATTTTACCATCAATTGTGTTCAACTT